>CM034352.1:79633351-79696191 GCA_019925275.1 Mytilus edulis | reverse complement strand
CCCGTTTGATCATTTGATGTTTTGGATTATGTCTGATTAGTTAAAATAGCTTTTATATTCCATGACACATCATGATGAACATTATTTGAATAAATACATTTCCATTTATGCAGTATATGTGTTGATGACGTTTGTTAATTACATTCTCACTCCAATTATTCTTTTTATACATATTTTTGCTCGAGAGTGAATTTCTAGTAGCTACAGAACAAATACAATAAATATATGTACTTTTATAATTAGCTCTTGACATATTTGTTTCAGATCGCAAGCTTAAGAATAAAGACGGGTAAATATAATGCTAAGACCGTAACATTTCATTCCCTTTTGAAGTAAAACTATTGAAGTCTATGGTTCAAATGATCATGTTTTAGTTCTTTTATATGTCAATTTATATGCAGATTTTCTTTTTACATTTTCAATAGGTGTGCTATTTATTAAACAATTCAACCAATACGAAAATTTAGTTATGTCAATTGTTGCTAATAACAAATAAGTATGAGCAGGTTTGGAAAACTATTTAGCAGAGTAATAGCCTTTAAAACTGTTGACTGGGAAATAATCGTTAGCAGGAAAAAGAAAAAATAGATAATGCTCTTTTATATACATTGTATTGTCCCAACAAATTAATGATGAAAATAGCCATGAATAAGAAAGGCGAATGTTACAAAAGGTTCATTCATGATCATAAATCGAAAACATAAACACAAGGACATCATTAAAAAGAAAAAAAGACATACAGACAAACATCAGTACACAGACCAACATATAAACTTTCAATTATTTGAGTAAAGTAGATGTATATACCTATTTTGAAAGTTTGAAGAACCAGAACAAGGGGTATTTGAAGGCAGTTCAAGATGTTTCTGTGAGATCGACAAGGGACAATGATTATCAGGTGCCGTTAAACCAACAATATGAATCTATACGTCAGAGTGCCGTTGGTAACTATTTGTGTTCATATTATATGATTCTGTTTAAGAGATATAATTGTACGAAAGACACTGCTTTCTAAAAGTACGTAACAAGTTTTAACAAGGTTTATTTATATTTTTCTACACATTTGTTAACTGAAATTAGCATGCAACTTCGATGTTATATTAGCTGGTAATAAATTACTTAAAAAAAGTAAAATAAAAAAATACCGAAATCCGTGAAAAATTCTGAACGAAAAGATCCTACAAGTGATTTTTATTATTGTTTTAGAGAAATTTTTTAAACCGACGAAATAGATTGTTGTCTTAAATTGTGTACTGGTTTCACAAAAGAAACCCGTATTATGTTCAGTCATGATGGAGAAGCAAGATTAATTTGAATATCAAATTTTCGTGTAGGATTTATTTTCTTTTCCTTTTTTTTTTTATCGTGCTTAGCTCTTTTGAATTTTGATTATCATTATGTGAGTAAGTTCTGATAATATTCTAGATTTGCACCATTTGCAGAAAATAAAGATTACAAAATGAGTACTTCTTCATATATTCGCGGGGCAGGACGCATTTATTTCTTCTGTGAACATTTTGAACAGTGATAAAACTGAGGATTGAATGGGGAATGTGTCTAAGTGGACAACAACACGACCAGAGAGCAGAAAACACCAGCGATATGTCTTTAGCACGGCGAGAAAATTCCGCAACTCAAATGGCCCCTAATCACATAAAAAGTATAAAATTAATGACAGAATATAATTCTGCTTCTGCAATCAGTTTTCAGACCCAATGTAAGACAGCAGTGAACTCAAATGTAGAATATTTGAAATGAAGGAGAATATTATTAAATATAGATTGAACAACGATTTTGCATCTTTGAATATGCATCACTGTAATTGTTCATGCATTTCATTTTTTGCAGTTGAAGTTAATGTGAATCCCACAAGGTAAATATGAAAGTCTTTAGCACGGCAATCATCATTAGGTAATCAATATCTATACAATTAAACGATAAGACCTCATTTTGTGTGTCGTTTCTCTTCCTTCCACAATAAATTTATCATCATGCCTCTATGTTCTATAGGTAACATGCATAGTCGCATTTGTCATCCATTCTGATGATTATTCAGATTGAGTTATTTTGGGAGAAAAACGACAAAATAGGTGTCCGGACATTGTTTCCGTCATCAGACTGAATTTTAGTCATAGATAAGACTTCCGGTTTTAAACAAGCACAAGAACAAGCAATCGTATGATAGATTACAAAAATAAAAAATAAATAAGCCAATCAGAGCGTTCTCCATATCATGGTTTTTGGATCGCAAGAACCACAATTATTATACCTCCCTAGAGACAATTATTTCCCGACTTATCCACATGTAAAATATGATTATACTACTATAATATATAGAGACTTTCTGTATATTGTCTACTGTTTTCTTTGAAATATTTACTATCTAAGGCGTCATTCCAGTTGCATATATATTTCTGTATTCTGTCTACTGTTTTCTCTGAAATATTTACTATCTAAGAGGTCATACCACTGAGTTGCATATATATATATATATATATAAATAAGTAAAAAATGTGGAAACAATAATGTGTCCATAGTTTACGGATGCCACATCGGCACTATCATTTTTTATATGTTCAATGGACCGTGAAATGGGGTTTAATCTCTAATTTGGCATTCAAATTAGAAAGATCATATCATAGGGAACATATTTACTATGCTTCGAGTTAATTGGACCTCAACTTCATCAGAAACTATTTCGACAGAAACTTTAACCTGAAGCGGGACAGACGGACGAACGGATGCACATACTAGAAAATAAGAAAACATAATGACCATAAATGGGGCATACAAATTTATTGTTGAAAGTGAAAGTAGTGATTTGGCCAAAATGCAAGTAGGGTAGAATTTAGAGGGAGGAAGGACCTTTTTGGGACGTGTTTTTAAGCTCAGGATTTCGGGATTGATCCTTAAGGGATCCGAGAACATTTTTATCGAATTTCGGGATGTCGGGATAGGATTTGTTTTTAAATACGCACCTCGGGATTTCATGTTTTTATGCCCGGGATTTTGGGATCAGGGCCCCTCCGACCAGTCTTGGATTAGCCTTGGTCAATTATACAAGATTCAAATCCTACCATTGGCATGTTAATAGGACTCTCAAAAGGAAAAGCAGTGATGGATTGTCCTAGAAACATATTTTATTAAAATAATAATGGTTTCATTTATTTCATGTTTGAAGCGGTGCAAATTTTAATTTAATTTTACGTTTACCAAAAAATGCATTGTAGCAAATGGGAAGAATAATTGTGGTATAAGACCAGAAACACGAAAATAATTGAATTTAACAGAAAGGAAACAAATAACAGTATTTAGAAAAAGGGAGAGGGCTTTTGATACCTTATATGAAATTCTCCAGACATAATTTCTTTTACAAAAATTCATCCTACAACAGTTTACAAGCTGTATAGTCCCGCGATTTCGCGGGTGTGTTCTAGTATATATAAAATGAAAAGCTGTAGATATAAATGGTCGCTTGTAGTATACAATGGAATGATTTTATATATTAAGAACCTCGCAAATTGTAGATCTTCCATATCTAGAAATTCGACATTGCAAATAGGATGTATGCTTCATTTAATTAAAAAGTAAAATAATTAGAATACAGAACTTCACGGAAAAATCAAAGCGGAAAGTTCTTTATTAAATTAGCAAAATCAAAAGCTCCAAAAATTCATACGAATAGAATACTACTGCCATATTTCATCAAAAAATTCTATTTATCACACAGGTACACTTGGTATTGTAAGTAATCGCCAATCATACATGATTTGTTATAGTGATACTCTGGTTATGGTTGTGATTTCATCGATAATTTAATTCACACTTTGTTCAGAATGCAACTAAAATTGATAAATAAAGAAATTTATGAAGAAACACTCATCACTGAGACATAATGTATGCACAAAATTCGCCTCGTCAAAGTAAAATTCATTAATGATTTGATTTTGATTTTTATTGTTTTAACGCCACTTTTAAGCACCGCATATAGGCTATTTCGTGGCGGTCAGTTTTTATTGGTGTAGGAAGCCGACGTGTCCGGAAAAAACACCGGAAAACTGACAATCCCAGTCATTTAAGATTGGAGTCGAGTGCACCGCACGAACGGGATTCGAACTCAAAATATCAGTGTTGACTGGCTAGTGATTACAGTAATTATTTCGTAGACCACTCGGCCACCGAGGCCCCTGATAAAAGCATTGTTATAAGTCAAGTAATTAAAAGACTCATTACATTATGTTTGTAATCAATATATAAACATATTTATTTTATAAAATATAAACCGTGAATGACTACTGCCCTTTTCAATTTTGTAATAGGCTAATATATGATGAACCTGAACCTGAAATCGCGCATGGAACACATTACAGTGATGCATCTTCGTCAGGTAAAATATTACTTGTTGTTAACTTAAGGCGGAATATACTCTTGTATTATTATTTGAACTGATTTTATTTTCACGGAAGGTGGCAAGTACAATGCAATTTTTTTTATATCTTGTCTTTATTTTCATAAAATCTTTTTTCGCAATCCTTTCTTAAATGTTTTAATATATATTGTGTATATTTTCTGACAATTTAAAGGTCAACTTTAAAAGTATATACTCATAGCAACTATAAAAAAAATTCAATCTCAAGAGGAGGGTCAGGTTTGATGCAGCACATGTCTCTAATGGTTTATTTTCAGTAACGCAAATGTTTAAATCTTTTAAATAAACAATGATAAATGTAGTTATGTTAACATGTCTTTTTTACACTCTAACCTATTCAAATATATTATATTTATATTCTATAGAATTGAAGAACAAAACACTGAGGTGAGGATTAAGCTTTATATATTAAAAAATGTTCCCAAATTGTATGCACATATTTTTTTTTATTTCGACGAGAGAAAACAAATATTATATACATGTATCAGTACTGCATCGAACTTAGAGCATATCTAACACTTGGAGTGGCACAAGTTTTTACATGTACACTTTTCCATTTAATTTTTGTTTAAATCAAGCTGTGTTATTGTTGGGTTAGTAACGTAATGAAACATCAACATTGATTGAAAAAATAGAGATTTAATTATTTAGTATTGAGAAATCTCTCAACCCCGGTTCGCATCACGAAGAAGTATTCAATAATATGTCAACGTAAGCCTGCAAGTTTTCTCGTTTAAATTGTTTTACATTGTCTAACGGCGGCCTTTTATATCTGACTTTGCGGTATGGGCTGAGCTCATTGTTGAAGGTCGTAAGATGACCCATAGTTGTTAATGTCTGTGTCATTTTTGTCTCCTGTGGACAGTTATCTCATTGGCAATCATACCACATCTTCTTTTTTATAAATAAGAGAAAAACACACCGTATAGTCAGTAGTATACGGCGCCAATAAGAAAAAGGTGAAGCAACTTAAACGAGAAAAATCACGAGCGGGAAATGGGCTGAATGAAGTAATTTAAAAAAAATACTCCGAAACAAATACTAGTATGCATTATTAAATACTCCAGTCATTACCAGTATCGATGTCGTCATGACAGTTACATAAATACATAGAAAGTGATCAATGATAAGCTTTGGTAAAAATGTGTAGAATAAAAGCTGTTAACCATTTACAATAAGGACTTCGGAATGAAGAAGTTACATTTCAGAATTATTTTGAACGTGTTTTTTCAATTAAAGAAATCCAGATGAAACCAATACAGAGAAGCAAAGTGTGAATACAAATCAGGAAGTCCCGACAGGTATTATTCTCACATAATAATAAAAATAATAATAGTACATACATGTTAGAGAGCTCAAATTCTGTGGTAGATTAAAATGCATGATAAAAAGTTTCAGCGACGTTCAAATGTGTAAAGAGACGTTATCGTGCTTAATATTGTCAAACATAAAACATTCTATATGAGTTGACAAAGGGATAAACACTACTAACAGATTATCGTGTTTTCTGCGTAAATGTATGTTGATAAATATAGTTCGCACGTTACACTCGCGGGTGACATTTTAGGAAATTAATTTGAAAAACAACAGCTCAAAAATATTTATACACATGTAAAAACCGCCACCTGTATCATTCGATAGTTTGAAACCAATGTAATATGTTAATAGGCAAAAAGATTCTAATATTTCGTCAACAGTCATAATTGCGAATTATATTTTTGGCAATCAAACCATATCTTCCTATTTTGATATTGCATCGAATAACTTTTTTTCTTAAAAATATTTAATCAATTTAATTGGTTGTTTCGTTTTATGATTGGTTGTTTGACAGTGTTTTGTAGAAGAGCATTTTATTATAATAGAGCTTACTCAGGTTAATCAATGGCGTAAAATTTATTGAAAAAGGTGTATCTTTTTTTCGACTTTAACCAACGCTCTCTAATTCAAACGAAAACAATAAGTAACATCACATACATACTGAACTCCGAAGAAAATTAAATAAACTGAATGTCTCTTATGAAATCTCAAAATCAAATGCACAACACATCAAAAGAATGGATTACAACTGTCATATCTTGAACTTGATACATACATTTTCATACGTAGAAAATGGTGGATCAAACCTGGTCTTATAGCTAGCTATACCTCGTACTACAAGCCAGTGTAGTTGCCAGTTTTGGCAAAAATTTAAATGAGTGTACAAAATGTACATTAGACATGTTAGGTATTACTAACATTACTATAAGTAGGTAGGAGTGTATATTTTCATCAAATATGGCATCAGTGGATTTTATTTTACATTGCAGATCAATCCACTGTCCAATCTACTAGCAGGTAATTTATTTGTGTTTGCATCGTTGGCAGAGAGTTCTTACTTCCAATTTAATTTAGTGTGTCAATTAATTATGATTATTTACAAGAAAAAATATTTTCAAATAAGGATACGTTTTTATAAACTACCCATCATTTAAGTTGTTTCTATTTGCAGGAAATCAACTTCAATTTGTATTTTTCATATCTTCAAATCTGCAAAATTATTTAAAAAAAAGGTAAATCAAAATATAGTGTCTTTTACAAAAAAAGGTATAAACAGTAGATTCAGTTTTAAGTACAATACTTTCATATGTTTTAAATAAAAGTCCTTTCAAGCAATTTAGGAATGTTTGATTTCTAACGTATTCTTGTCAAGTAGCCTCCATTTCGGTGCAATGAGGATAAACGATTGGTTTGATATTGCCGTATTTGGCACAACATTATGGAATGTTGAATCCTCAATGCTCTTCAACTTTGTACTTGTTTGGCTTTATGAATATTTTGATATGAGCGTCACTGATGAGTCTTATGTAGACCAAACGCGCATCTGACGTACTAAATTATAATCCTGATACCTTTGATAACTATAAATAGATATTTGGAAAATATCTTTGTTAGCTCACCTGGCCCGAAGGGCGAAGGCCAGGTGAGCTTTTCTCTTCACTTGTCGTCCGTCGTCCGTCGTCCGGCGTCGTCTGTTAACTTTCACAAAAAATCTACCTCCTCTGAAACTACTGGGCCAAATTAATCCAAACTTGGCTACAATCCTCATTGAGGTATATAGTTCAAAAAATGTGTTCGGTGACTCGGCTAGCCAACCGAGATGGCCACCATGGCTAGAAATTGAACATAGGGGTACAATGTAGATTTTGGTTTATAACTTTGAAACCAAAGCATTATGAGCAAATCTGACATGATGTAAAATTGTTTATCAAGTCAAGATCTAACTGCCGTGAAATTTTTAGATGAATCCAACAACCGGTTGTTGGGTTGCTGCCCCTGAATTGGTAATTTTAAGAAATTTTTGCTGTTTTTGGTTATTATCTCCAATATTATTATAGATAGAGATAAACTGTAAACAGCAATAAAGTACAGCAAAGTAAGAACTACAAATAAGTCATGATGAGCAAAATGGTCAATTGACTCCTTAAGGAGTTATTGCCCTTTATAGTCAATTTAACCATTTTTTCTTAATTTTTTGTAATATTTACAAAAATCTTTTTCTCTGAAACTACTGGGCCAAATTTCACCAAACTTCGCCAAAATCATCATTGGGGTATCTAATTTAACAATTATGTCCGTTGACCCGGCTTCCCAATCAAGATGGCCGCCATTGCCAAAAAAAGAACATAGGGGTAAAATGTAACAATATTCATTAATTTTGTAAATTTTGTTAAATTTTTACAAAATGTGTTTCTATGTAACTACTGGGCAAAGTGCATTATATATAGATATATTGTTAACAGCTAGAGTGTTCAGTAAAGTAATATGGCGTCACAGGGTGGGCCAATTTCTACGAACACATCACCATCACCAAAACACAATTTTGTGATGAATCCATCTGTGTCTTTTGTTTAATATGCACATAGACCAATGTAAAAGACACAGGCTCTTTAGAGCCTCTAGTTTAAAAGTTACATTATTTATGTTTTATAATCTTAATCGGGTGGACACTTTTTTATTAAATTAAAACGTAATTGCAAGTAAGAATGATTTATCATATTGTCATATTAACAACATTCCAAGCTTATCTTGAAAGTGTTGGAGATGATTAACTGAATAAAATCATCATCGATACCAGGATGTTTGTATATACGCCAGACGTTTTCATGAACCTTAACATTTTCTTAAATAAATGTTTTAAAAAACATGAACTAAGAAAATGTAACGTTTCTGCACGAGGAAGAATCTCTTTAAAATATGTTCGTAAGTAACCTATCTTTAAAAGAGGGACAAAAGATACCAAAGGGACAGTCAAACTCATAAATCTTAAACAAACTGACAACGCCATGGCTAAAAATGAAAAAGACAAACAAAAAACAGCACACATGACACAACACAGAAAACTAAAGAATAAACAACACGAACCCCACCAAAAAACTAGGAGTGATCTTCGGTGCTCCGGATTGGTAAGCAGATTCTGCTCCACATGTAGCACCCGTCGTGTTGCTTATGTGATAATAAATCCGGTAAATAGTCTAATTCGGTAGGTCACATTCATGAAAGGGAAGGGATTGTAGTTACGACGTAGGGAACATATCCGATATCATTTATGAAACGGTTATTCCATAACGGTCAACCAACTCGTCGTAACATTTACGAAGGGATGATTTTTAAGTCAGGTTCGAATTTTCATCGTCCCTCTCATCAATACAAATATGCAATACAAAGTAATTTTATTAACTTTCCATGTAGTTGATTATTAGTGGACATGAAGCAGACACGAATAAGATATCATTTCATTTCATTATAGGACAGATTCAGTACACCTTTTTGATACAAATGCATACGAGGATATGAGTACAGAAACAAAAGGTATTTCATCTTTTTGATCACTTTTCTAACGTTGTGTGAAAGCTTTAAACATTATAATAATTTAAGTATGGTTAATGCAAATTATCTTCAAATTGTGTTTCTGTTACAAATTCGAATGTGATAAAACAGTTTCAACAAAGCATTATAAATCTGGAGCTATCAATTAGGCAAAGAAATCAAATGATATACATAAAACATTCATTACTTTAAGGTTATTAGACACCAATTGATTGCATTACTTACATGTTCGTTTGAAGACCATATGTAATTTGTATACGGAACAGTCATAGCATCCAGTTGAAAATTGAAACAAACTGTATGTGAATTTCTCCGGATAATACACTAAAAAAAAAAAAAATATCATTGAAATAACTGACATAATACATACAAAAGATCTAGAGATAACATGAATGACAAGAAAATTCCACACAGCAAACCAGAACAGGTCAATCACCAATAATCAATAAAGAAGACATACATAAAGACTATCATTATATGGTTCAGATAACTTGACTTATAAAGCACAGTATTTGTTGATATTGAACAAGTTAACTGAACACAACCATCTTACTGAGCCTATTTAGAACACATTTTATAAATTTAAAGACACAATAAAAGGATCCTGCACAGTGTAGTTATTTACAGTGTAACTTAAACAAGGAAAAATAACAGAATTGTACAAACTTTAGATAAATTGGTCAAAATATACTCGCTATAACAACAAGCTTGCTTCCATAACTGCAAGTGATTGTGTACTGACAATAAAAAGTAAGAAGCAGAGAAGTTATGGGTATCCAATTAGGATACGTACACTTTTATGAATATATATGATTTAGTACCCGTATATTTCTTTTACTTTTAGTTACGCAACCAATTAAGTAAGTACAACATTATTGTTTTGTATGTTCAGCAGTCACATATCGATTGAGAGAAAACAAATCCGGGTAACAAACTAAAACTGAGAGAAACACATCACCTATAACAGGAAAACAAAAGAAACAACACGGACACAAACGGCAACATACATCCAAAAGAACTATTTGAATACAACTGTCATATTACTGACTTGGTACAGGTCATGAGTTTGACTGTCCCTCTTGCGGCCCTCTTTTTGGTAATATGCTTGGTTGAACCGGATTTTATGGCTTGAAAAACCTCCCACTTACATGAAAATGTCGAAAACATTGCTAAAATGACAACACTACGTGATAAAAGTACAACACAAAAAAAGGACAAGAACACTCATCATAGAGAAACGCACATATACATAATATAATAGTCGACACGAAATGCAAAGCCCAAAACATCAACAAACACTTGTTTGTAACGACAGACAACACAAACAGTGATGAACTTATGAAACGAACATGTTATCTTGAACTATATACAGTTATTTTCCTAATAAGATACCAAAACTATCCTTAAGGAAAAATGTATTCCAAAAACTATAGCTAATATCTATTCTATAATTTTCTGTGCCTCTTTATCAAATAAGTGTTTTATTTTATCGGACTCTGGTGCTGTACTTTCATTTTTCACCTTTGGATTTTCAATTATTACATAGGAATCATATTTATAACCTTTTTTCTTTCATAACTTTCCAATTTGTTTGTAATGTTGCCAATTAAGAAAACTATGTCAGAGATATTTGGAAAAAGTATCAGTTAGGTTGAAAGTTTGATGAGTCATTGCAGATGTTCCGATTTTCCCTCTAAATGTTGAACTCTATTTTACATTAAACATATATATTTATTTTCAAATGTCGGATTTTAGGTAATGATTATAATCCTTCTTTTGTTTATTTGAGCGTCCATTATCAAGGCTAATGTTCAACGAAAATATGTAACAATGTTACTAAAAACAAGGCATGAACTCGGACAAATAAAAAATGATTATGAAGATAAAAAAAAGATGTTACAAAACATATGCAGAGTTTAATTTACTATATATAAACAGAAAATGTTGCATGATTGCCAATTAGACAACTCTTTAAAAGAGACCACACAAAACAGAAATTACCAACTACAGTTCACCACAGGTCTCTAACAAATAACAAAGTCACTATTGCATGCTCAGTTTATTAAGGACTGGTTCATAACTTCTTTGTACACTATACAAGGATATTTGACTTTGCAGAAAACCACCGAGGGCACACTTATCCGACAGTAATACTCAACTTTACGAGTCAATGAAGTCTCGTGGTAAGTAGGTTAACTGTTTAGCATGGATCACCTTTAATCTTATTCACATTTGACTATTAATGCTTTTATTACATAAGTTTATTTTTATGCCCCACCTACGATAGTAGAGGGGCATTATGTTTTCTGGTCTGTGCCTCTGTTCGTCCGTCCGTCTGTGCGTCCGTGCGTCTGTCCCGCTTTAGGTTAAAGTTTTTGGTCAAGGTAGTTTTTGATGAAGGTGAAGTCCAATCAACTTGAAACTTATTATACATGTGCCCTATGATATGATCTTTCTAATTTAAATGCCAAATTAGAGTTTTGACCCCAATTTTACGGTTCACTGAACATAGAAAATGATAGTGCAAATTTCAGGTTAAAGTTTTTGGATAAGGTAGTTTTTGATAAAGTAAAAGTCCAATCAACTTGAAACTTAGTGTACATGTTCCCTTTGATAACATCATTTTTATTTTAATGCCAAATTAGAGAATTTATTCCAATTTCACGGTCCACTAAACATAGAAAATGATAGTGCGAGTGGGGCATCCGTGTACTGTGGACACATTCTTGTTTTCATTTAAATATAAGTTATGTTTTACTTATAATTGTGTACTTTACTTGAAAGCAAATATATATATATACATCATCTTATTTCATTCAATTATAGATAAGATGCTTACCGTTCATAATGATAAATATTTAAATATTAAAATATTTCCAATCTGATTTGATAACAATTGCGATGTCACATTTGTACGCTTGTAAGTGATTCCTTCTATGACTTCTTGTCCATTGATATCTTCCTTTTAGAAATTGTAAATAATAAAGTTTCACAAAAAGATGTCAAACACTTGGATTAAAACCACTTTAAACAGATTCAATTTTGTTCAATAAGATTTGTGTTAATGGTCAAGATTTGGTATTTTACTGACTTATGTACTCTTGGCCTCACGCATTCCCAACGAATGTTAATTGTCCAATGAATGTTGCATACAACGAAGTCGTAACATCTGAATTTCTTTTACATACTTAGATGTGTTTAAAGGGATACAATATATTCTTTAACTATCTATAAATCTTGAACGTTCATAATAAAAGCATTAAAAACAATAATAGAAACGGTTGAACTTATTTTTAATTTTTTTATTTTTAGAAAATACCTCAAAGTCAGATCAAGGCAGGTTAGTATATTCACAACAAACCTGGTAATTTGAATCCTCCATTTACTAACTCATAATGTAATTTTTGATTAAGCATTGATGTACAAGATAATAGTACAAACATCGATATAGTCTATTCAAAATGTAAGTTAAAAAGAAAACAGAAAATAATTTCCCGCACAACCTTCATCTCACCAAAGATACACGACAAGGCATATCATTTAGCAAGACATAATCGTGATTTATTTGAATAATACTCGCTGATGTCCTTCATTTCAAATAAATCAAAAATTTGCTAGGAAGCATTGAAAATCAAACACTTAAAACAGTATGCAAAATCTCTCTTAGTCTATATATGCAATAGGTAACAATCATCCTAATTTCATAGAGTTTGGCAGTTTGTTTTCAGCAAAATGTAAAATAACAAAAATTCTGAACTCCGAGGAAAATTCAAAACGGAAAGTCTATAATCAAATGGCAAAATCAATTGATAATGGACACATCAAACGAATGGAAAACAACCGCCATATTCTTGACTATATTTATCATTGAGAGTATCATATGTTTTACATGTATACCAAGTGATTCGAACGTAAACGAAACGGCCACTACTTACGGCACAGTAGTTTTAAAAAAATCATTAAAGATGACAGGCTTTACATTTTTACCAAATCACGAAACAAAGAAAGTGGAAATATCTCTGTTAAGGTAACACATGTATAGGTGTATATACAGATTAAAAAAGGCTTTGTAAAGGTTTGTTTATATTTCTTAATGTTTAAGATTTGATCAATATATTTTTAAATCGATAAGATCGATCTATTTTGTCTGTTTTGGCATATTTGTGTTTCCGATAATTTCTTTGTACTTTTTATAAACTAAGACCATGACCTGTATCAAGAAAAGGTTGTCTTGAAATAAAAAGTTATATAACATACAGTGAATCGATATAAATAGTTTTTTGAGAAATCTTTATAATCTTATACATGCGCTTGACAACAGGGAAACAAAAGATATAAAGTTAAAGGATAATAGTTCTCAGCTATATGAATCAATGAAGACACCTGCAAAAGGTAAGATAATCCTCATTTTTCTTTTAGAAAAAACAGATATCCGGTCTCTATTATTTTAGTTCAACTTTTAATCGTATTTATTTCTGAGATATGCTGATATTTCAGACGCTCAATTCAAATTCTTGTATTGCCTTAATAATCACTGAGAATCGTACTGGAAAGAAAATATATACTAGTTTTTACCTAACACTATAATTATGCACTAAGATGACCAAAAACGTACCAATGTCATAAACTCGTATATCATACACTGAATGCCCAAATAAAAAAGCAACCCTAACATGACAGATACTTTTCATTTAACAAAAACTAAATCTGATAAATATACTTTGCAAATTATAGTTAGACTTTCAGAAATTGCACCCGACACATTTTTCTGGATTCGTTTTTATGAAAAACACCCATGCCTCCGATAAGAGACAGTCCATGATGTATAGCTATCTGAATATTGTTACGGTTTTGATTGTTGACACATCGAACTTTTGCTGACGTCTTGTGATTTGCAATCAGAAAGCATTCCTCTAGTATCAGTGTTCCTTATTTAGTTTAAAACGCTATGAATGCGTGGTATTCATAAAGTATTATATGTATTCTGTTTAAGCAATTTTTAGTGATTTCTGTATTGCAGTTGGTATCTTTGCCATTTCACTGTGTATAGCAAACTGATCCATTTGTATCTCCTTTGTAAATAAAAACTTTATATAACTTTGACAAAACGAAGCAAAACTTTGTATTAAAGACAACCTTATATACATGTTGTTAAATTTATTCAGTTAAATTCGTTTTGATAGTTCCAGTTATGTATTTTTACTAACTTCGGTAACAATTGCTTTTGTGTATTCATTATGGAGATTTATGTACCGTTGTACAAAGCATAAGACGAACTCAATATATCTATTTTTAATCTTTTTTCTTTTCGTTTGAAATCAAATACTTAGAACGTTCAACAGTGCATGCATATAATTATATATTGGCTGAACTATTTCTAATTAACATTAGAAAAAAAATAGCAAACAATCGATTCTATTTATAATATTTTGTTTTATTTTTGTTTTTGTTTTAGAAAACTCTTCAAAGTCAGACCAAGGCAGGTTAGTATAATCAGAATCATGAATGTGATCCTCCTCTATGCTAGAAAATAACCAATGCAGTTTTTAACGATCATTTATGTATCAGATGGATATGAAATAATTTTAAAACAGAACAAAATTTCCAGAAACAAATATCAATCTTATGAACATATGCCATACATATATTTAAATTCCATAGCGTTTTGTGTGGTAATAACTCAATGATTTCGCTCATATCAAATACAAAAAAAAAATTATTGTGAAGCATTGAAAACTAACAGCTGAAAACAATAGTAAAATCTCTGATGATCAATATATATGAGGTTAAATGAATCTAAAGGTTTCAAACTAAAACACAAATTAAAAGAGTTGGTATTGCTTTGCTTCATAAAAAAGAATGGCCAACGTAGATACAATATCTTGTCTTAGGGAGGGATAAATCCTACTTTGTAAAGGATGACTCTGATTCAAACAGAAAAAAATCTCTGAAACTGATAGTATAAAGATGCTTGATTTCTTGATTGACAACATATTTGTTACGTTTGGATGACGTGTTTTTCAACAGACTGTTGGCATTCCAATGGGAACAAACTATGCCCCTCTACTTGCCGACTTGTTTCTTTATTATTACGAGGCTGACTTCATGAAGGAACTTCTTAGGAAGAAAGACAAGAAATTAGCAATATCCTGTAACTCTATTTTCCGCTATATAGATGATGTTCTTTCACTAAATAATTCAAAATGTGGTGACTATGTGGAACGCATTTATCCCATCGAACTAGAGATAAAGGATACTACAGAAACCGTTAACTCGGCCTCATATCTTAACTTACATCTAGAAATTGAAAATGAGGGTCGGTTGAAACCAAACTTTACGACAAAAGAGATGATTTCAGCTTTCATATTGTGAACTTTCCATTTCTAAGTAGCAACATTCCAACAGCACCTGCATACGGGATATATATCTCCCAATTGATACGATATTCCCGTGCTTGCATTTCCTATCATGATTTTCTTGATAGAGGGTTGGTACTCACAAGGAAGCTATTAAAAAAAAGAGTTTCAAATGGTGAAGTTGGAAAAAATGAAAATTACAAAATGAAAATGAAATCATCCCTTCGTAAAGTTTACGGACACCATCAAGGGTTGGTTGACCGTTATGGAATAACCGTTTCACAAATGATATCGGATATGTTCCTCACGTCGTAACTACAATCCCCTTCCCTTTCATGAATGTTACCTACCGAATTAGACTATTTACCGAATTTGTTATCACATAAGCAACACGACGGGTGCCACATGTGGAGCAGAATCTGCTTACCCTTCTGGAGCACCTAAGATCACCCCTAGTTTTTGGTGGGGTTCGTGTTGTTTATTCTTTAGTTTTCTATGTTGTGTCATGTGTTCTATTGTTTGTCTGTTTGTCTTTTTTCATTTTTAGCCATGGCGTTGTCAGTTTATTTTAGATTTATGAGTTTGACTGTCCCTTTGGTATCTTTCGTCCCTCTTTTGAATGTTTTAAATAATGTATAAACAGTACATATAAAGCAAATAAAAGTATCAAATGTGTATCATGCATACGGAAATGGAGATTTCACAACTTAAACAAAACGATCACTAGTTACGAATTGAATTTGTTCATCAAAGAACGTCCTTTTATTTTATCGTTTCATGAAATAGAATTATTACGATAAGGATGACATACAATCACAAGGTTTGTGCGTAACAGATAAAGTATTGATATATATGTATTCTTTGAGTAAACATCGATATTATTGTATATAGGAACAGTAAGAAATCCAAAGATAACAGTTCTCAGCTTTATGAATCAATGAAGACGCCACCACAAGGTCAGATATTCATTTGTGTTTTACAATAACATATTCCTGTCACTACAATACCAATTAAGAATTTTAGAACTCAAAGATCATTTTCAAAGACCAAACTTTTCAAAAACGACATAACAACATTTAATTATATTAATAAAAAACAAATAACGATGTATAATTCAAATTTTGCATAGGTTCATATCAGTCGATTTGACCGAAATAAAAATCACACAATCTTATGATGACTTTTTAAAAAATTTGCCATGAAACTGCCGCTAGAATGTGTTCTATTATGTATTAAAAAAAAGAGACGAACATGGTATAATGGCTATTAAATAACTAAAGTTGATATATATTGGGACTAATGAGTTAACAAACCCCCCAAAAAAATAAAACCACCGATATGGAACAACGAATCAAATTGAATGCACATTTTTGCATACATGTATTTCTATGCATATTGCAGGCACATACATTGAATTAGACTTTCTTTTCCACATGCCGATTATTTCAAGAAATATATATTATACCTGTGTTCATGTTTTCTATACGCAACTACTTCACTCATACATTTTGGGACAACGAAAAGTAAAATCACAAAAATACTGAACTCCGAGAAAATTTCAAAACGGAAAGTCCCTAATCAAATGACAAAATCAATAGCTCAAATATATCAAACGAATTGATAACAAATATCATATTCCTGACTTGGTAAAGACCTTTATTTTTATATAGAAAATGGTTATTAAACCTGGTTTTATAACTAACTAAACTTCTTACTTGTGTTGCAGTCGCTTATTTTCCATTATATTGACAATGATGTGTGAACATAGCAATCAGACTGGGTAAAAATGTAAAAATTAATGGTACCACTGTCAACATTGTGGTATAATCGTTCTCACTATAAAACAAACAAACACAAAACAATACATCAGTTCATTTCTCGTTTCTCGTTTTTTATAAAGATTAGACTGTTGGTTTTCTTGTTTATGTGGTTTTACACTAGTAGTATTTTAGGTTTTTTATAGGTTAGTGCTCAGTGTGAGCCAAAACTCCGTGTTGAAGACCATATTTTGACCAATATTGATTTATTGGGACTTGGATGAAGAGTTGTCTTATTGTCACTCATACCGCATCTTCTTATATATATATATATACAGACAAATCATATTAGCAAACGTTTACAATAGCAATTCTAAGGGTAAAAACATTTAAAGTAAAGTAGGAATGCTATTTACTATAATAATTTATTCTGTTGATCGTTAACTACAGCCTTTTCTTAATGAAAATATTCATTTCCTTTATTTCAGAGGCTGGCAAATCTACGAAAAACGAAAGTGTAGACATGTATTCAAGTGTTATATAGACTTAAATCCAATCATTATATTTCCTATTTTAGTCAAGCCTGATATTATTCCCGAGTCTCATTTATCAATCATACATCAACGATTCATTAATACGGGCTTTTTGCATGTATCATCGTCAACAATTCTTCAACTAAGAAGCAAACATTTGTATTAGATTTTGCCAATCCTCCCATAAAAAGCTGATTATATCTACAGGTATGGTCTTATCATGTACTTATATGAGTATCATAGTGTATCTACTAAGCTAACTAATCAAACTAATATTTTTAATTTACAATACTAAACAAAGTTTTTACATTCTTTTGATATTATCCTGTTTATTATAATAAAATTTGAAAAAAAAGAAGTCATTTTACATTATCTTCAAACAATGACAATTATCTCGAGCTCATATTACAATATTATTCCACTTAAAAACCTATAGCATCATCCTAGTCATGAAAAAAAATATCACGTCTGCTCACACAACATTTGATCCTATTATTTTTTTCGTATTTTATCAAAGGCGGAATAAATAAATTTGCCTCTACCGATCTGGACACTAATACACAAACCGTCATTTTGTTCTGGATTGCATCAGCTGCGAATAAGACATATCATATAAAAAGTAAGTACCAAGATCTAAATTACAGCTACCACAAGTACAGCATAATATGCGTCCAACTGCAGGGGCACCTGATTGCGCATCTTGTCATGATGAGCTTTGTGTTGCACAATCTGTAGGTTATTATTTCTTTTTTTTTGGATTTCTTCTTGTTTTGGTCGACTTTTTTTCTAATATTTGCCCATGCATTTGTTAGTTCCGCCTCATGCTTTCATTTAAGTTTTGATTTTGGTATTGTATCGTTGTTGGTGGTAAACTATTAGAGGTATTAAACCAGTGCTGTAAAACATTAAAATAACACATCATAAAGTTCCGGCGTCCAAAGCGCTCTTCTAGATTACTTATCAAGAAGTCTTTCAGCCGTATATTTCAACATATTGAAAGCCAATGATGTATACGAACCATAACAGTTGGAGAGAAAAAATGAATGCAAACAGTCACATTTGTCTATGGTCAACTATGTCTCAAGGAGTTGAAACCTCAGTATTTATATCACCTTAGTGTTTCTATCGAGGAACTGACTACTTAGCTGATGATACAATGGGGACCGATAAGTCCACTACCAGAGGTATCGACCCAGTGATGAAAAAACCTACAACGTTATTGATTGACTTGTTATGTCAATTTTATTAACAAAAAGAACAAAAGCACAAATGCTCTTAAAGCAAACCATAATACAAATACAATAATTGAGGGCGTTGTTTGCACAATTTTAATTTGATTTTTGGTGTTTTAACGTTACTTTTAAGCACCGCATTTAGGCTATTTCGTGGCGGCCAGTTTTTATTGGTGGAGGAAGCCGAAGTGCCCGAGGAAAACCACCGACCTTTGATAGAAAAACTGACAATTCTAATCAATTCAGATTGAAGTCGAGTGCACCCGCATGAACGGGGTTGTTTGCACAAGGTTACTAACATTGAAAGAATCAATCAAGTATATATATAATTAAAATATAAAGCTAGGTTTATTTTCTTCTCTTCGACTTTGCATACTGATTACTGCATCATACAAAATGTTGAATGTCAAAACTCCTGATTTTCCTCTCATATGAACTTGTTCCATATCATGAAGCCTGAGGACAGATTAAAACGTATTTTTGTCAGAAAAACCAACCATATATGTAAAAATGAAGAAGGTATAGTGATAATAAATGAGCAAGCAAAACGTCATAATAAAATATGTAAAAATAGTATCAGCGTGTGATGTGTTTTCGTACTAATAATAATGTTTACTGCTTTAATACGGTTTTTATTGTTGAGATTTTATTCAGGTGTTTATTCAAATTTAAAAAGCATAGCCTGTTGATTGATTTAGGTATCTAGTTTTTTTGTCAAGGCTTACTACGATTTTTTACTGTTTTCGATGACTTTGCGATTTTTGTATTTCAAAAAAACGGCGCCATATGTTTTCGTATGCAATAAAAATTGGATCAGTACACGGACAGGAAATGATTATAAAATCCGGAAATGATTATTTCTAAAGTCGTGGTTCTGGTGATCGCTTTAATCATAAAAATAGTTACTTTTCAGTACTAAAAATTACTACTAAATAGTTTAAGGTTGGTGTTCCATGTGTTGAAATTGTTAGATTTTGATTAATTTCAGATAAGCACCTGGTTGGTACAAAATACATTGTTTTTTTCTAAAATACAATGCAGTTTTTCAAATTTAGGATTAATTGTAAAAAGTTAAGACTGTATTCATCTTCATGTATCAAAGTTGCATAAAAAACATACATATTTGCTCTATATATCTTGACCATATCATTTTTTAACTAGTCATTTGTAGTCAATTATATTAATTTCTGGCATCAATCTTAACAAAAAAGTCCCAGTGGAAACTGTGAAACCAATGTTGGATTTGTTGCAAAGACGTACAATATATACACATGATATATATATATATAAAAATACCTTGAACAAATTTCAATCTTTTCTTTTATCAAAGTTGTTTTTCACTGAAATCAACCATGCCCTTTTTACCTAAAACAATAAGAAAATTGTAAAATCTAATGAGTACATGTTGTTTTAGAAGACTATATGGTTTTGATTTTGCTCAATTTTGAAATACGAATGATCAATCATAGTTTCTAAAAATAAACACTTTTGTTCATCCGTCACTTTAAAGTACGTCAAAGAAAGAGGAACGAAAGATACCAGAGGGAGAGTCAAATTCCTAGATAAAGAAAATAGACTGACAACGCCTTAGCTAAAAATAGACAGACAAACATACAAATAATTGTACAGCAGACATAACATAGAAAACTAAAGACTTAGTCTCACGAACCCTACCAAAAACTGGGGGTGATATCTTGTGCTCCAGAAGGGTAAGCAGATCCTGCTCCACATGTGACACCCGTCGTGTTGCTTATGTTATTACAAATTCGGTAAAGAGTCTAATTCAGTAGGTTACATTCGTAAATAAGGGAAGGGGATTGTAGTTGCGACATAAGGAACATATTCGATATCATATGTGAAACGGTTATTCCATAACGATCAACCAACTCGTGATGGCGTCCATAAAATGTCCGAAGGGAGGATTTCAGCTTCACCATTTGGAACTCTTGATTTAATACTTTTATTGTGAGTAGCAATCCTCTAGATCTATCAAGGAAATCGTGATAGGAAATACGAGCCCGGAAATACCGTATCAATTGGGAGATATATACTCCGTATGCAGACGCTGCTGGAATGTTGCTACATAGAAATGGAAAGTTCACAATTGGGAAGCTGAAATCATCTCTTTTGTCGTATAGTTTCATTTTCAACCGACCCTCATTGTCAATTTATAGATGTAAGTCAAGATATGATGCAAACCTTTTACAAGTGTGTGGTTAAGCGCTATAAAACCAGGTGCAATCCACTATTTTCTACATTTGAACATGCCTGAAGCAAATCAGGAATATGACAGTTATTTTTAATGTGTTTTGTCATTTGATTTTGCCATGTGATTAGGGACTTTCCGATTGAATTTTCCTCGGAGTTCAGTATTTTCGTGATTATACTTTTTAGCTGTATCTGTAGTTTCCTTTATCTTTAGTTCGATGGGATATAGATTCATTCAACATAGCCGCCAAATTTTGTATTATTTAGTGAGAGAACATCATCTATATATCGGAACGTAAAGCATGGTTATATTTATAAATTAACTGTTTACAAATTTTAGAATTTGTTGAAATACTAAGGCTTTTCTACATCAAGCATAGATTACCTTAGCTGTATTTGGCAAAACCTTTAGGAATTTTGGTCCTCAATGCTCTTCAACTTCGTACTTTATTTGGCCTTTTTAACTTTTTTGGATTCGAGCGTCACTGATGAGTCTTTTGTAGACGAAACGCGCGTCTGGCGTATATACCAAATTTAGTCCTGGTATCTATGATGAGTTTATTTAAAAGATACTGCTAACTGCTTATCTTTCTTTCTGGAAAATTCCTGTATGAAGTCAGCCTCATAATAATAAAGATACAAGTCGTCAAATGTTTAATATTCGACAAGAATAAATGATAATTCAATAATATATCATGGAAGAAGAACTACTGCATATTAACCATCTATTGTTGTTAAATCTGGTCTCGCTTAAGTAAAATAAATAAAATACACAGGTAAAACTGCATCAGTGTTTACTTCACATTTCGATGATGCAGAAGACGTAATACTGTTAAAATAGACTACCACGACTATCAATATGATAAGAGTTTAATATGAATATTAGGATACGACTAATGGATTTTCAGTTATCTAAAAGTAAATACTTGAGTGCATGTATTCAACAAAGGACGACAAGCAGTATCACACTTAGGAAGAGATATCTCAAATGTCAATAAATGAGATCCATAATTAATGCTTAGGAGAGGAGGAAACAGTATACTGTATAGTGGGTTATTTTCGTGTAAGTTTTCGCGATTTTTACTTACCCTTCCGGAGCACCTGAAATCACTCATAGTTTTTGGTGGGGTTCGTGTTGTTTATTCTTTAGTTTTCTATGTTATGTCATGTGTGCTATTGTTTGTGTGTTTGTCTTTTTTATTCTTAGCTATGACATTGTCAGTTTATTTTAGATTTCTTAGTTTGAATGTCCCTTTGGTATCTTTCGTCCCTCTTTTATTGAGAAAAACATACTAAATATTTTGGCGGTTATTGTTTTGGCGTATTCAAATTTTTTTCAAAACCTTTGCATGTACACTTTTAAATTGGTAGAATTTACTTTTGATTCTATCATCGAAAATAAAGTTAAATCTACACCCCCGCGAAAATAACCCCCGATACGGTACTTGCCTTGGTATTTCCTTATGTTGAATGATATAAAGATATACATGTAGTTTTTAATATAGTCCTTGTATTTTAGGAGGGAGGGTGGAGGCTGATCGATAACAATATATTTAACGATATTTTGTCTTCTTCATCAGTGGATTTAGTTTAGCAAATTTAATTAAGTTATATCATTCCCTTGGTTACATACTATAATTACTAAGCATATGTCCCATGGAAATCTGTAACCTGTATCGTTGAACTTAGTGGTATAATTTTAATTGGCATATTTTGGAAAGTGTCAAAACAGATGATGCATGAAACTGTTTTACGTATGTTTCATCAACCGTACATACCTTTCGTTGAATTATTAGAAAATCTTTATTAGGAAGGCACATCAAAGAGACAAAAAATTGGTAAAATCCGATGAACTCCAATAAGAGCAAAAGAAGATGTGTCGCATGAGTTAGGGTACAAACAATGTATCTTTCTGTATATGTACCACCGCCGTGCGAAGTTTATACTCGGTCAGAATCGGGAATATGACATAATATAGGTCAAATCAATTTAAAGACTGCTCCACAGTAACCAACGTATGGTACTTTGCTTTAAAAATGTTATAAGATAAATACCTATCAATACGTTTTAAAAAGTTTCAATAGACCATAAATACAACTAGCATATCATAAACTATCGTAATGTACTGTGTCTCAGTATTTAATATTTGTCAATGTGTAATAATTCAACACTTTTTAAGTAAATAATTGTAAAAGCGCTTTAGTGTTAATTTTTGGGTTTCATTGCCCTTTTATTTAATCTGGTAGCTGTAGCTCTAGATCGTAACAATTAGTGATATAGAAGACGTGAAACTGTAAGTTAATATTTATGTTCCCTCTACTGAAATAGTAATATTTATATATTTGTGAGGAATCAATCATTCTATAAGAAAAAAGGACGCCTTTTTTTAGTGTTGCTTATTCATGTTTACATTTCGATGTGGCAGAGTCTAGACAGGTCTGTAGAGAAGAATATTTGGTAATTAATAGATTTATCAATATCGCGTATGATTGCGTTGTTTTGATCTTTTAATAAGCATTTGGGTATGAGGACTGCCAAAAATACTAGACAATAAGGACACGCCAGGTTGTTATACGAATAAAAAAATCCTTAGTTATAAGATATAATTTATCGTATTTGTTTATGTTTAAAACTTTTGAAGACATTTTATTAAAATATTTCTCAGACATAATAAAACATTTACAGTTTTTAAAAAGTCAGACTGAAGTAGTGGCTGACAATTAAAATTTGTTGTAACTGAAATGTATTTATTTATTGAAACTGTAATAAAAAAAAGGATAATGAAGTCTATGAATAATGCCTAATTTTGCTACAAATCTTTAATAAATTGCTAAATTCTTGATCATTTCAATATGAACGAATTCAAAGTCTTGCATTCATGATTTAAGGTAGACATACTGAATCTAGAATTAAGAGCAATAAGTTATGATTCATAATTTTGGTTTTAGACCAGTGTTAAAGTTGGTTTAAACCGGGATTCAAATGAAGTTGTGCTTCATTTCAACAATAATTGAATAGATATGGTTCTCTGAGATTCTGAATCTAATCATGTACTAATTACATTTTAGATTGTTGGTCCCTTATCAAATCGGGTTACAGGGTAAAATACACTGTTTGATTTCATTAGAATAGAATTCTTGGGATTTTTTATATATACTAATTTCAACCATGTATTTAGATCCTGAATACTGGAAAATATGTGGTAAATATGCAATGTAATGTCATTCAAGTACTTAGACCACTTTCATTCTAAGTCAGAAAGTATGCTATATAAAATATCCTATCAGAGCTGTATTACATAATTGACACGCATATAAATTGTATTAAGAGGATGAATAAATAACTATTTTTAGAGAAGAAATATAGCTTGAAAGTTTAAATTCATTTTGGATTATCAAATTGTAAATAGAGTAGTAAATCTTTAATCTCATGCTGATAGAGACACAAAAAACGGATGTTAAAAAGCCTAGTCTGTTAATATAGAGATATAATTGTTTCAATAACATCCACCAAGTGGCCTGAGATCAGTTATTTCGAAGTGCATTTCTTTTCGACAATAAATTCAAATTAAAAAAATCGCACCTGCTCTATCTCAAAAATATTTTTACAGTGTAGTGTACTACAAGTGGAACAAATAATATCAAAATTATAGAAACTTCTACCAGATCTTACTGAAAATATTGCCAATTCTATGTTAAAGGTGTCTAAAATTTAGTTTGACATTTTCGAACGAATAAAATTTCACCTTTTTGAACTGGACCAAATCACAACTTAACATAAAGATTCAGCACCCAAATTTTTTTTAACATGTAATTTTATCCCTTACTTAATATTTCATGCATTTAATATCAAGAAATAAATTTTGAAAGTGTATCAAATTAAAAATGTTAGTTATACACTGTTCACAATAGGGACTATATTCGTAGAAAACGAAAACCAAATGACGAAAACTGTGTCCTCGGACAAAGTATAGAAATTTAAAAATAAAGAGACCACATTTATACCTTCACAAACTTCCATAATTAATAGTAATAAAGAACATGAATATTGAATTTAATATAGAATAGATAATATTTAATATAGAAACCAAACATATTGAACTCCATAACATACAAACCACCAAAATTATCTCCCCAAAAATATATATGTAAAGATAAACAACAACAATCAAATTCTGTGACATAACAAAACATACGTTAAATCGTGATATAAGAAAACATATGATGGGGTTAAATCGTGATATAAGAAAACATATGATGGGGTTAAATCTGTGTTTCTTTGTGTACTCAAATATACACCCCAAAATGTTGCATCGTATAATATTATTAATTCGTATATTTTAACAAATTTGATTCGTTTAGGGATAGTCACATGTTAAACTATATTTTCGAAGGTAGAGAGAAAACGGCGGATAGCAAAAAAGATATTGACCGGCAAAAAAGCATATTGCACGGTTATTTTTAGAATATCTAAAAACCGATATACTTTGTGACGTCATGTAATGAATTTCAGGATATTGTTTAACGTTTTGAAACAAATGATATCTGTGATCGATTATTTGACGAAAAAAAATCTTCAAATACATAAGATGTCCAAAAAAAAAAGTAAATGAAATAACAACTAATATGTTGTTATTGCCATTGAGACAATGTAATATCTATAAAGTTCCAACAAACCTAAATGACGATTTTGATACAAACATGGTCGGAAATTAATAATATAACAAATATAGCCTTTGTATGAGGTCAATAAGGATATATCGAACCAAAGAAGTATATCGACCTCGGACTTCGTCCTCAGTCAATATACTTCTTTCAGGTCAATATATCCTTGTATATCGACATAATACAAAGGCTATATTTGAATAACATCGTACCATATAGTAATTTTGGGGTGTATATTCATTATACAAGAAATAAACAATATTGAACTATGAAAAATCTGGTTCTACCCAAGCTAAAAAGTAATGAATAAAGCGGCCAGAAATTTACAGTTTGAATGATACTTGATCACTTACATTGCCTTATTACATGTTCATTTTGGACTTTTTTTGGGGAGTAAAGTGAAACATCTTTAAATAAAACTGTATTTTGAAAAACAAAATAGTAGGTAAACATACTGATGATTTTTTGGATACAAATAACAGATCAAGGACAATATGGTTTTTAGTTTATTTAATGTTACTCAAATATACTCTGAGTATGGTTCTGTCGGAAGTATTTGACAAGTTGTGCTTGGTCAATGTAATCTGCAAGCATAATGTATATATTTTGTTGATGAAAAAGCTGCTTATTGATTCTACATGCACATTTTAACTGCTTTAATTGGAAAATCTTTTTTTTTATATTTAGCAAAAATGCAGACCGTAACTAACAACACTCAGCCAACCACTGTGATGACAACACAAACAGGAAATCTAAAACCTCAGCAAATCTTCCATGTGAAGACATTTTAAAAGTTTTTAGGCTGTCTGCAGTTTGTGCTCGGCGTAACTTCAATATGACTGAGTTTAGTTGATTTCTTACCTACATTAATATTCTCTGAATGGGTAAATATGTTTCATTATGTTGAAAACATGCATTGCTGCATTAGATTCTTAAGAGTATTACTTATTAAGGTCATACGATACAGTTACAGGGGAGGTAATGACGTTGCTAACGTAAAATGTTATTTTTGCGACGTCAAACTGTGACATATCGGGAAAAGATGCATTTTTCGACTGATTTTTATCATTCAAACTGATTTAATTTAAAAACGAGTGCATGGACCCCTATTTTTTAAAACGGCATTTTGTTTCATTTTGCAGGGAGACTGTATGGACCAAATTTTATAAAACTGTAAATAGTGCAAATTTAAATATACAGTAAAAAATGACGTTTTTGTCTCAACTCATGACCATTTCATAAATATGAGCTATTTCTGAATAAAAAAGCAGATTTTTTTAGGATACTTATAAAATACAGAATTTACAATTTTATTTTAACAAAAAACAATTTGTGTTCATCTTTTAAAACAAAAAAAAGTTATGTCTTTCTTTCGAAAGAAAAAATACGGCCACAAATCCGAATTTTGAGCAAATATACAAAATTTCGACTTAATTTAACTCAAAAAGTAGCACATGAAGGTATATTTTTTATTACATTTTTGATTTTATCAGGCAAAAAATAGCCTATATGGAAATTTTCATCAAACTGTAAATACGGGATCAAAACTGTATCGTATGCCCTTCAGTACATACTCTATCTTTAAGATTGTCATGATGATCATATTGATTTTTTTCCGGATTCAAATTCGGAAAACTTATAAAATATTGGAACCGTTTTCGGTGCTTTTTAGTATGAATTACTAACTTTAATCACTTCTGGATTTAATAGCTAGTTTGTAAAATATAACGTGTACTAGTTCAGTAATAATGGACGCCATACTAAACTCCAAAGTATATACATGAAGTCAAATTATAAATCATAAACGACCAGTTAAAAAAGAAGTCCGAGTCCGATATCAGAATAGGAAACAAAAGAAACTAAGTAAAATGACAATAATACATAAACTAACAAAGGACTACTATAAGTTACTAAAATGAGAGCTCATGATATCAATTAACCTGATTGAATGACTTGACCTTCATCAAAGGAGTATCAAGCCAGAATAAATATGCCTACCGAATATGCTCCCTTATATGTATAATAGAATCGTGTGTGTCTAAATTATATCCAAAACATAAACTGCCGTAAACAAATTGGAATGACATCATCATAGTTTAACTTGATATCATAAATACCGGCGTCAAAGACTGTAAATATATTTAGTTTAAATTTTATTGACATTGTTCTTTCAAGGGAGAAAAGGCAATGATCAAATTGGTCCTACGCAAATACTCTACAATGGTTTTTCACTAGTTTTCTGTCATTTTACTTTTGTTTATTTATGTAAAAATTCGATCATTGGTCGTATATCATGATTAATTTCCACTAGAAAAAATGTAAACATTTAATGTATATGGAATATTGACAACTTACTTTAAGAAGAAGAAAAAACGAATATTTATTTCAAAGGTAAACTTTGGCTACCTGTAGTAGACAAATCCAAACATTTGACCTTTATATCAGTTTAGGTCTATAATTATGTGATTCCATAGCTTGTAAATTAACCGTATATCAAATACTTCGAAATGTACATCAGTTAGAATGACACTCCACGCAGGAACTTTAAACCATTTTGATCTTTTACTTACTTTCTATTTAGTTTTCTGTGTTGTTTTTTGTGTACTATTTTTGTCTGTTGGTCCATTTTTGTTAATTTTGTCATGTCGTAAATACATAGAGATGTTTATGAGTGGCCGTTCGTGTCATTGGCGGAATGAACATACCGTATGAAATTTTCAACGCGTTGGTTTTTACTTTCAACGCGTTGGTTTTTACTATCAACACGTTGGTTCTTACTTTCAACGCGTTGGTTTTTACTTTCAACGCGTTGGTTTTCAATTTCAACGCGTTGATCTTCACTTACATCGCGTTGATTCGTAATTCATACGGTATGAAAAACCAACGCGTTGGTTTTCAAGTCCATACCGTTAGTTTTTCATTCCTTACCGTAAGTTTTGTACTTTTGTCAACCAATCAAAATGTCTGTAACAAAGTATTTTCTAAAAATACCTGGCCGTCATCTCACTATTCGGAGAGCCTCCGGAGTTTTCTTGAGATAGCATAGGGTCAGATTATCTGTTTATTCTATTTATAGATTACCTTATCTACATACTGATTAATCAATCTCACTGGAGGACAAACTTATTTCCCATATGTATTAATACACTATAGTAGTATGCTATACAAACAATTTATTTGTTTTAACTAACTCTAGTAAGTCTGATATATAAAATAGTAACTTGTATTAAAACGTTAATTATGGATGATTTGGTGAAGAAAGGTGCAACAAAACATTGCTGTTATGGTACTTGAAATAGTGAATTACGTTTTACACACAAACATTACACAGACTGAGGGAGTGAGATTTCAAATGCACATATGGATACAGTACATACATGTAGAAGACGGCTTTACAACTGTCACAGTAAAAAGGGATACATACATATGCAGTAAACATTTTGTTGGTGGAAAGGGTCATATAGATGCTGACCCTGATCCATTCCTGCTACCACTTTTCCAAGTGATGTATTTACATATATTCTAGTATTTGTTAATTAATTTTTCTGATCATTAAGCATACCAAATAATATAGTCAAAATGCATCAAATTAATCATGTGATTTATAAAAAAAAAAAAAAAAAAAATTTAAAAAATTAACTTTTAATGTGTTTGTTTCTTTTTGATCAATTGTATTCTTTATTGTAGTATTTTGTTTTTTATTATATTGACTTTATTTGAATTTACGCCGCAAGAAGAAGCAAGCATAAAGGACATTACAAAACACAGTATTCATGTTGAGCGGGCAATTTAAAGAAGGAAAACATACAGAATCCTGCAAAAGAATTGTACCATTTTTGCTCCAGCCAGTGTCTTCACAGATGATTTTTGTAATTGGGTGTCTTGTTAATTTCAGGAGCCACGTGTGCAATAAATAGATGTGTCTATAATCTTATAGTTTTATAATGTATCAGAAAAATAGAAAATGAGAAAGAAACTACGAAGATTTTTGTCATGCATATAATGATAGCAATAAGAAATGTAAACAAATCACAAATATTTGAAAGGAAAAAAAATATGTTTTTCATTTGAAAATCAACTATTCTGGTAAATCGAAAGGAGGTTATCCTCTAGGTAATCTCATCTCAAAATAATCCGGACAAAGACGAGTGTGGTAAAATTAAACGAGTTTCTTGACTAAGCTATTCCAGAACACTTTATCAAAAAAAGTTTTTTTTCAATAAAACTGTCAGATTCAGACCAAAAAAAAAAGATCACAACACTGCAGTCCCATTTTTCCTTATCATATCTGAATTTGAAAATAGTATTCATGATTTCTTTTTAACCTTATTTTGCCACAAGGTAAGCGTTCGAGGCAAATATTTGTTACTTTATATTATGATAAACATTTCTCAAAGTCTTTTACGGAACATTTTGAAAGCATAAATGAACATTTTAATTCCACCAAATCAAAATATTATCTTCTCCATTATCAGAAACATTCCTCACTTATCCATCTGGACTACAAGCAAGCTTTGGGTTTTTTGGATTAAACCCGTAAAAACCAAATTGTGCAACTTCTAGCAAAGAAGATTGTTTTTTTATAATGTATCAGATAAGTGAAAACCAACCCGTTGAAAGTAAAACCAACGCGTTGAAATGAAAATCAACGCGTTGATAATGAAAACCAACGCGTTGATAATAAAAACCAACGCGTTGATAATAAAAACCAACGCGTTGATAATAAAAACCAACGCGTTGAAGGTAAAAACCAACGCGTTTAAAGTAAAAACCAACGCGTTGAATGTAAAAACCAACGCGTTGAATGTAAAAACCAACGCGTTGAAAATTTCATACGGTGTGTTCATAGCATTTTATTTTATTTTTTTATTTTATTGACTTTATTTGAATTTACACCACAAGAAGAATCAAGCACCAAGACATTACAAAACACAATATTCATGTTTAGTGGGCAATCGAAAGAATGAAAACATACAGAATCCTGCAAAAGAATTGTACCATTTTTGCTCCAGCCAGTGTTTTCACAGATGATTTTTGTAATTGGTAGTCTTGTTAATTTCAGGAGCCACTTGAGTCTAGCAAAGAAGATTGTTTTTGCCTCATTGATGCGTAATCTTTTAAAGCATCATTCTCATGCTCGATTTCATAAGCCATAGCTCTTGTTTTCATCAGATCATTATTATACATAGATTTCTTCAGTTTATTACACACTGAAGATTCTTTCTTTAGTGTGGACACAGACTTTGCTATTGATGCTGTTATCCTCATTGCTCTCTGGTTGAACCATTCATCACTTCTGATTTTCAACTATTCCATATGGTATATCAATACCATATGCAGATAAGCTATGCAACAACCCTGTTCGTTTTGTCTTCAGATACAATTTTGTGTCGATATTCATTGCATAGTCTTCATAATTGTAAGTTAGGACAGTGGACCACATAGTTTTTCCACAATAATGATATTGTAAATTGCAAAAGAAAATATTTTCTTCTTCAGATGAGCTGTCATCAGTTTTCAGTGAAGGAGGACGTGGGTCAAATTCAATAAATTTGTCCACTTTCTTTTTCTTTTCCCCTATGTATGTAGAGTCAGTCATCTTTTTGGTGTGTTTCCTTTTCTTACTCTCTACGTTCCATTCACACCTTTTATATGTACAAGAAGCTTGATCAGTACCAAATTGATGTGCATAGTCTCAAAGAGCGAATAAAACTGTTGCTACACGACTACATCTACCAATGGATGAACTTGCATGGACGAGTATGTAACTTTGATAGTTTAATACAATTGTTTGAAAATAAATAGCAACACATAACATGTAAACTATAGAAAAATTAGACTGACAAATACCAATAACTAATATTGTGAACTGTAGGTTATGAAAAAATTCAAATAAATGTTTCTACAAAACATTTGTTATTGCTTGTATGGAATATTTAATTTTTTTAAGGAGTTTTCCAACTAGATAATTTTCTTTGTAGTGGGTACTGTTTGAATTTAAGCTCTGACGAGAACTCAGACTATAAAGAACTATCATATAGTTTTTATTAACCCTAAACATATATCAAACATGTCTACATTCCTCGAAATTTTTCTGATGTATCATCGTTCATTGTATCTGAAGAGATAATGCGGCTGCAATAATTCACCATTTCCTCGAATTGATCTAAAAATCGCTCCCGGTCTCCCCTACGTGTAGCAATGTTGTGATTCAGTTATTATCTTCAACAACGGATAATATATATTACCCCACCAAACATAACAGCAATCTGGAGTCCGTCCGAACGGTTGACAAGATTGTACTTTGTTACAAGTATGTTGATTGGTAGACAGAAGTGGAAAACTTACGGTATGGAATTGAAAACCAACGCGTTGGTTTTTCAAACTGTATGAAGTACGAACCAACGCGTTGAAAGTGAAAACCAACGTGTTGAAAGTAAAACCAACGCGTTGATAATAAAAACCAACGCGTTGATAATAAAAACCAACGCGTTGATAATAAAAACCAACGCGTTGAAAGTAAAAACCAACGCGTTGAAAGTAAAAACCAACGCGTTGAAAATTTCATACGGTATGTTCATACCGCCAATGACACGAACGGCCACTCATAGGATATCTGTTCTTATCCTGTTGTTTACAAGTATTCTTGCGTTTGTTTCTACTTTTTTCCAGTCATATAGTGTCGTCGTTTTTAACCTACCATTTTTTCCTTAAATGTCCTGTTCCATGTCAGGAATATGACTGATGTAACCAAATAGTCCGTTTTTATATATGTTAGCGTTTTAATTATGCATTATTAAATATTAAAAACCAATTTGGAATTTTTGAGTGTGGATATATTTGTTTGATTATATCTGATCTGCTCAAAATAACTATACAGTTTTGTTGCAGATGATGAAACTGACAATATGACATCTCCTGAATTTCAAGATGCAAATGATAATTCGGGAAGGCCATTTCCTATCAAAACCGATCCAAATCTTTCGAGAGAAAACACTTCGACAGTAGTCACAATACACCAAGATGCAGATGCTAACATTGATGATAACCAAAATGCTTCAAATGATACACATACAATACATGTCAGCACAACAGGTGAGGATTTTGAGAAGATAAAAGACTTTCAAATGATCCATAAGTTAATAGGAAAGTGTTTTACATCCTATCCAACAACAACAAAAAAAAAAAAATAATAAAAAAAATAACTCCTTATCGGAGGTTTTGCTCTATCATGCAGATTGGTGTCTTTTTTATGTGGTTTGGTCGATTATTTTGAAACTATGGTAGAAAGAGACAATTGAGAGCGCATAATAACCCATATGCACTATTTACATATAAGTTGATATTTTTGAAATCGTTGTTCATCTCTTCTTTAACAATGCAAATGAACCAGTACACTTGGTACAATCTAAAACCTGATAATAAATTGTTCAAATAAGGCCGTCGAAAATTGTGGAATTAATTACTTTTGGAGTGTCAAAAACTCGTTGGAAGTACTTGATAAATTACATGCATATGTTGGTGATTTTGAATCTGTTCAAAGTTTTGATTTTTCTACCCTATACACCACATTGCCTCACATTCTTATTAAGAAAAAAATCACACACCTAATTAAATGGGCATTTAAAAAGTCAGAATGTGAATATATGTGTTCAAACTCTTTTAGGTATTTTTTAGTAGCAATAAACAAAAAAACTATGTCAATTGGACATGCTTTGATACTATATCTGCCCTTGAATTTTTACTAGATAACATTTTTGTTCGCTTTGGAGATTCCTTTTATCGTCAGGTTATCGGAATTCCAATGGAAACTAACTGTGCACAACTTATTGCGGACCTGTTTTTGTATTGCTATGAGTTACAATTTACGACAAAAATCAGCAAAGACTCATCGAAACAACATCTGATACACAAATTTAATAATACTTTTAGATATTTGGATGATGTTTTGGCTCTCAATAATGACGACTTCAGTATGTATACTATAGAAATGAATCCTGTTGAACTTAATTTAAATAAAGCTGATACTAACAATGACCACTGCCCTTTTATATCTATATCATTAACGGAAAGCTGAATACTAACATTTATGATAAAAGAGATGATTTTTCATTTCCTATCGTTAATTATCCATTTTTAGATGGTGACGTTCCCTTGTCACCATCTTACGGTATTCATATACTAGTATCTCAACTTGTACGATTCGCTCGTGTATGTAACAATGTTTTAGATTTTAATGAGAGAAATTTATGCATTACTGAAAAATAATTACACCAGGGTTTTCGATATTACAAACTAGTCAAAATATTTACCAAATTTTATCATCGGTATAAGGACATCATTCGTAAATATAGCTCAACATGCAGACTTCTTATACGTTCAGGTATTTCACATTCAATATTTTATGGAAATATTCTTTATCAAGCACAAAAATGTCAGTATTCACCTCAGAAGCTAACGAAACCTTTAAACAGACTTATTAAGAAGGAATATAGTTACGATACTATGGTCAGGTCATTAAAGATTGCATATTTTGGCGTTAATATTGATTCGCTTATAGGGTTTTTGCATAGGAACTAAACATTGGCATGACACGGGTTATGTTCTTCTCATATATGTTATGATGGTATGATACTTAACCCCTCACGGGAATGAATGTGCCTTATATTCATATGACGAAGACATCATTTTTCAATCAGTTTAATTGAAGTCTTGAGCTGGCATGTCAGTTAACTGCTAGTAATCTGATGTTATTTATGTATTATTGTCGTTTTGTTTATTTCTTTGGTTACATCTTCTGACATCAGACGTGGACTTCTCTTGTAGTAAATATTAATTGCGTATTGTTATGCGTTTACTTTTCTGCATTGACTAGAGGTATAGGGGATGGCTGAGATCTCATAAACATGTTTAACCCCGCCGCAATTTTGCGCCTGTCCCAAGTCAGGCGCCTTTGGCCTTTGTTAGTCTTGTATTATTTTTGATTTGTTTCTTGTGTACAATTTGGAGTTTAGTATGAACTTTTCATTATCACTGAACTAGTGCTAGTATGTGTTCAGGGGTCAGCTGAAGGACGCCTCCGGGTGCGGAAATTTCTCGCTGCATTGAAGACCTGTTGGTGACATTCTTCTGTTGTCAGCTCTATGGTCGGGTTGTTGTCTCTTTGACATATTCCCCATTTCCATTCTCAACTTACTTTATCATCATAGATACATGTACCAGGATTAGAATTGTGTATTTGCGCCAGACGCGCGCTTCGTCTACAAAAGACTAATCACTAACGCTCGAATCAAAAAGGTAAAAAAAAAAAGTCAATCAACGTAAGAAGGTGAAGAGCATTGAAGACAAATATAATGTATTATGTATATTATATATTTTTCCAAATCAAATTATTAACATAGTAAACATGAGCTTTGTAGAGTTCTTAACCGACTTAACATTAATAAAACAAATACAAAAAGTATATGCACATTTGACAAAATATTCACCACACATAAACATGAAAAATTAAAGCATGCAAGGTAAATAAAAATATTGAGAAAGAAATCACATTTTACTATAGCTTGCTTAGCGACAAAGCACTTTAAAATAATTGAAATAAGATAGACATTTGCTTTACCAGCTTCAGAGTAAATATCATTTCATACTAGTAACAAGGTGTGTATGAATGTAGGCGATGTAAAATAACTAGCAATATGCTATAACTATCTTACAGTAAATTGACCTCATAATGCTTACATTTTACTTAATATCTTAAAAACTCTTTGCAGAAATAAGCATTTTGCAGGTTCTACGGACAGGATCATGAATCGTTGTCTCTCACGTTATGTGGTTCGGATTCATTGATGAACGAAAAAAGCATATGTGTACATCTCACACATTTCGAAGTGTCGTCGATTTAAATGTTTGACAAAAATAAAGGATAAATCAATAATACAACAATTACTGTTCCATTTTCAACCATTCATTGTTTACTCGCGTTTCACCAGAATGAATATAAGTGAAACCCGCAGGTAAAATTTACCCAATTTTGTTTACTTTAAATTTCGGTCAAAAATATACATAGCCAATGATAATAATAATCAACGCACACATCATTTGTCCTAATGATATAGATTCCTATTACTTTAAATTTATATTTTTACCAGGAATAGTAACAGTGCTTAAATATTTATCTTACGGATCATTCCGTTATTAAAAAAAGTGTAGATCGTCACGGTCAGCGATTTAGAAGAAAATACTGTAAGTACACATTTTTTTCCCTCAAAAATATGAAAATAAAAATAGAATCTAAAGAAATACTGTTTATTTTGATTGTTAATTCCTAGCAGTCTTTTTAATTTTTTTGCAAACAGAGAAAACATTTTAGAACCAGGAAGTTGAAAAAATATATAAATAGAACCTGAAAGTGTCTGAGATCACCCTTTTCTGATGTAAAGAAAAAACAACAAACGAAGCAAAACGTAGACGTGTACACTCCCTACGCAAAAGGAGTGATTAGGTTAGTTATCGCACAAAACTTTAAATGAACAAAAATATATACAAACGTTTTATACTTAAAGTCATAAGAAACCTCAAATCAAAAAAAATAATGCATATGTTTTTTATAACTCAATGGATAGTTTTCATTATAAAACTTATGTACATATACTTTTTTCTGAAGAAAATTCTTTAATTTATCCATATTTAGAAGAAGTTTACTTTATTTTAATTGCTTGCTTCCAGCAACCAATTCCCCCGACATATTTTCCGTATGCAAAGTGACCTCAGTGTGACCCATCTCGTAAAAATCCGGTGATCACAATACGCATGGATGTCCTTAAAATAAACTATTATCTGAATTCACATGTGAAACACGTGCTCTCTTTCCATGCTTTTTTGTTTATTTTTTGTCGATTGTTGACAAACAGGTGACCATCGTTAAACTTCGGCTTCAAAACACGAACTTTAATTACCTGCCATATTTACACAACAACACTGACCGATTGAAAAAAGAAATTGACGATTATACGAAATTTACACGAAAAAAATGAAAAATTCGTGCACAGAAGACTAAGTTTATGATGTGTGTATGCATTGGTTCAAGAATTGGAAGAACATAATTTTTCACCGGTCACTCGTTTCTTATGACTTTAACATTGCTACCATGTCTTTAATATTTTTCAATTACGATGGCAACTTTATCGCAAATGTCTATGATAATTGATTGCAATTTGTTAAAAATAAAAGATGCATGCTGTGCAGTCACATCGAACATTTTGTTTACAAGGTAACGTTTGTTATGGGCATCAATACAACCATCGTCTTCTTGCCTAGAACGATATTTAATATTGTCGTGAAGAGAACACAGTGAAGGATGTAAAAGGATTGACGTTTTAGTCTTAGATGCATGATTTGTTTTGCATTAGTTGTTATTGTCTTTTTTATGCATACATTCCGTATAATCGTACAATAAATATTCCACTCTGTAAGTGTTGATATGAAAATATGGCAGCTAGTTACTGGTCGTGTTTTAAAGCCAAAGTTTACCGATTATAACCTTTGTGAATTATGAACAGAGAAGCATGGATATTTAGGTAAGCACGTGTATTACATGTACAAAAAAAAAGTTCAAGGCGATGGTATATATAGTCTTATGTTTTTTAGTTGCACACTAAATTTGATGTTCATGTGAGTTTGTTTCAATTAAGCAAGCAGTTAAAGTGGGCTTCTAGAGAGGTCTAATAACGCGACTACTTTAAAATATGTTCAAATCATTTAAAACCATCCAAAAAGACTATGTTGAGGAAACGTATGCTAAATAAAATTTATTGCTGACGAAACACCATAAAAAGTTCAAGTCGATGACTGACCTATGTTTACGTCTCTTAACTCGCTAAGCCTATTTGGGTTTCCCCTTCACACTTGCATATTGCGATCACCGGATGTTTCCGTTAAAGGTTACGCTGAGGTAATTGCAAACGGAAACCATGTCGGCCAACTAATTTCTGGAAGCCAACAAATAAAGAATTGTTTTTAAAAAAAGTATGTGTACATAAGTTTTATATTAAAAACTAACCATTTAGTTATGAAAAAAAAACTTTTGCATCACATTTCTTTAATTTGAGGTTTAATATTACTTAATGTTAACAAGTAACACAACATTTGCAAGAAACAACAACTGTAGTAATCCCATATTTTTATTCTGACATTCACAACCACAGTTTCAGCTGCGACTGATCTATTTGTTTTTATTTCTGATATTGTGTCTCTCTACAATTTAAACGTGACAAAGATCTGATCAACACAATATTCTGGAGAAGGCCTTCAAACAGTTGAAGGCCAACATTTCATGTGTTTACTTAATTTTCTCTAGAGTTGATCATGATCGGAGCATGGCCAGAGTGTTGTATGTAAGTCGTGGATAAAAGATTGGGTGCATTGCAGATTTTAGCTGCAAAGTTAGAAGTATTTCTATAAATACTTTAGGCAATTTACATGATAAGCTAAATCATCTTCACTGTTGTTATCTTTTTGACCATTTCAAAAATTAGTTATTTATTGATTATGGGTTGTCCCTCTGGTTAAAGGTCGAATGTTGGCCTATATGTATCATGTTTGTTTTTATTCTGAATTACACTAATTCTAATTTTTGCAAACCTCATCATCTGATATATTTTTTTTATTGTATTAACATTAAAACAAAGGTTAATTTATCGGATTCGAAGCGGCTTTACACACCCCATAAACAAACGGAAGAAGAATCATTGTCCTCCAAAAAGGTAATCAGATCCCTCAATATGTAAATATTTACTATTGAAATGATTTCATATGTTAAGCGAAATGTTAAGTTTAAGGATAAAATAAGCTTATTTTCGTTTCTCTTGTTTGAATTCAAACTAAAAAGATTATGAAGAAACAAGTCAGGATGATGTGGGGTACAGTTTAAAACATGTGGACAATAATACAGACATCGTCAAAAACATATTTTCTGACAAGAAAGTTTTTTTAATTATAAATTGGGCAATAGAATACGGGATTTTGAAGGCAGTTACTGTTTAAATGGTGATGTTTAAAAAACGTGCAATGTTACATTTTTGTCTGGTGTTTCTCTGCAGAAGCACTTGTCTCTGTGTGATTTTTCTCACATGAAAGCGATACAAATAGAATAATTTCAGTAGTTTTCAAATTGATCATTTCTTTTTTAACCAGTTCCTTTACAAATACAATTTTATTTAGATACTATACCGTACTCTTAGATTGGGTCTAGAATGATAATTTAAGTCTGTTTTTGTTAACACGTTGGGCCAATTTATTCTCTTTATTTTCTATTCTTTATTCTTAAGACACAGCTTATGAAGATTACAAACATTGTATAGGTCTGCTAGATTAACGATATTCTCGAAACTACTAGAACAACATTGGCTTAGTTGCAATTGAACTGATTTTTTTTTCAAACGCAATGTTTATTATGCAAAGTTCGATATTATTTTCCACATTTCAGCACTAAGGTGACTGGACAAAACAATTTATTTAAGTATCCCAATGAATACTTTGATTTATGTGAACGAGTCTTGGTTGTTCTGGTGTAAATATTCATAAAATGTACCAGAATTATAATTTGAATTTAGGACCCAAAATTCCAAAAAATTGTGCCAAAAACGGCCAAGGTTATCTATTCCGAGGATGAAAATATCGTTAGTTTTTAAAAAAAAATCAAAGTTTTGTAACAGGAAATTTATAAAAATGACCATATAATTGATATTCATCTCACCACCGAAGTGCTGACTACTGGTTTGGTAATACTCTCGGGGACGAAACGATCACAAGCAGTGGTATTGACACAGAATAACTGTGTCATGGTTTTCCTGTCTTTATGCATACGTCGAATGTGGATTCGAAATTAACATAAATTCAACAACAAACTCGGTTCGTTTTGATATTCGTTTCCCTAAACAACTTTGCAGAAACATGTGAATGACATTCATCTTAGTACACATTTGCAGCCTTCGATTTGAAATGAGGAGATGTGGTACAATTGCACTATATTTAAAGAACACTATTCAATATCTTGTTAACAATAAGAAATGCAGAAATGATATCTTATTCGCATCATATATGCAATAAATCGTTCAGGTAGATCATCAAGTCTTCAGCTTAAGTAAGTACGCAAGTAAATGTGATTGAGGGTCGGACATTATTTGTTCAAATTAACATAATCAGCGCATTTGACAGAATACTCAGCACACGTACAGTAACTTGAAAAGTTAAGTATGCAAGGTAAATAAAAAAAATTGTAGTAAATATCACATTTTACTATAGCTGGCTTAGCGACAAAAGCACTTTCAAATAAAAAATGTAATTGAAAGAAAATAGACATTTGGTTTACAAGCTTCAGAGTAAATATCATTTTATACAAGTAACATGTTGAAACCCTTTTGCATAAATAAGAAATTCACAGGTTCTATGGACGGGATCATGATTTGGTGTCTCTAACTTTATGTTGTACGAATCGATGTACAAAAAAAGCAAATTTGTACATCTCACACCTTTCGACGTTTCGTCGATTTAATGTGTTAGACAAGAATAAATGATCAATTGATAATACAACAACTACTGTTCCATTTTAATCATTCATTGTTAAATTGCGTCTCACTTGAATAAATATAAGTGAAATACGCAGTTAAAACTGACCCATTTTTTACTTTAAATATCGGTAAAAAAAATATACATAGCCAATAACCGGTATGTACAATTTACACAATTTCTTTTTGTAATTTACCAATAAGATAAAATTGTCCTAATATTATACATTCGATTACTTTGAATCAATATTTTTACCAGGAATAGTAACAGTGCTTGAATGTTTATTCTAAGGATCATTCCGTTAGAAAGAAAATTGTAGATCGTCACGGTGAGTAATATGGAAGACAATACTGTAAGTAAACATTTTTTTGTTATCCAAAATATGAAATAAAAGTAGTATCTAAGAGATACTGTTTACTTTGATTGTTAATTCCTATCAGTACTGTTTAATGTTTTGCAAACAGAGTAAACTATGCAGAACCAGGAAGTTGAAAGAGATATAACACACATGTAAAAATAGAGACGTTGAAAAAAAGTATCATTTTTATGTTTCGCTTTGAGACGTCTTTATATAAAAATACATTTCTGTGAAGAAAACAATGTTTTAATATATAATAAAATAAAAGGAATTATAAAGAAAGATTACACAAGATAACACTATCAATCAACCTCATTATTCAGAGAAAATATATCTATATTAAGGACAAAAAAGGAAATGTGATTGGTAGAAGCAAAAAATTTTTTGGAGTTAAAGTTTTACCCGTGCACAAACATTATCCTCACAAATTTAGACAATACATTTAAAAGTATACTTTCGATAACCACTGTTTAAGATTTAATCAAAAGTGTCAATTGTAAAATGGTATGGGAGAGGTAGAACAACAACACTGGGTTCTTCACTAAGACAGGAAATAACAACGTTGTATGCAATCATTTTAGAATGTATATGAGAACTTCTATAGTTTTCCACCAACCACTGCTGGTGAAAAATTAGTCCAAACACTTATCCAGCTTAGAACCAGCACTACAGTACCCCATGACGTAACTAATCCCACTTTAATATTCTCTTTTAAATTGATCGATAATTAAAAAAATTAGGTGGAACCCCATTTAGGAAAGTTTGAATAATATTAAAGGCATTTTTGGACATATACCTATTCAATTTTTGTGGCTCTTATTTACAAGTGGCTTTCAAATACTCACTTCCTGCGTTCTTCATGAAAGCTTATCAAGAATAGGACTTCGAACGCAGGAAATTTACAAAGTGTTCTTTTAATTTTACAACACTTGTTTGATACCGCTGCTGGTTGATCTTTAGCCCCGAACGGAATCGCCATCCCAGTACTAAGCACGTTGATTCTGACTTGAATAACAGTAACACACCTTATAAATGGTTATCAAAAGTACCAGGATTATAATTTAGTACGCCAGACGCGCGTTTCGTCTACATAAGACTCATCAGTAACGCTGATCGAAATATTTATAAAGCCAAACACGTACAAATTTGAAGAGCATTGAGGATCCAAAATTCAAAAATTCTAAAAAATTATAACTGTCCATTTCTAAATTTATAAATAATTAAGAACACCATGCAGAATGGACAGATTTACTATTATTTTAAGGTCCTTTTTGGTTATATTGCTCATCAACTGTTTCAGTTTTTCTATAGGTTTGTTTTTCGAACATTCGGCTTTGAGCGTTCATGATGAGTGTAAATCTGGAAAACTGCTTCGGACGCTTGACTCCTTTAATGTGTGTTTTTTTGTTTTTTTGTTTTTGCTTTTATAATAGCAATGAATCGATACCGTTGTTGTATTCCTTTAAGTCCCCAGATGATATTACCAGCTCAGTTGTCAGTACTTACATGTGTTATGAGAAACACTTTTTAAGCTATTTCTTCATAAATTCATAAGGCACAAAGAGATTACAGCTTCAACTTTCTTACTCAAAATTGACCTTAGAAGAATTTGGCTATTGTTTTTTTTGTTTTTTTTTTGTTTTTTCTTTTATGCCATACATCTCCTCAACGGCATTGACTGTTCCTGACGAAAAACGATACAGATGCTTGAAATCTATAACGAGTAGATTTCATTTTGTACTATTAGATTATATTTTTTTCTAATTATTAATGTAACACACACATTTAAACTTTCGATGGGAAAGATACATAAAATGCTAAAAAAAATTAAAAACAATAAAACAAACTAACTTTGAGAAACTGTGACAATAATTTGAAATGTAATCGGATAAAGTAGAAATAATATCCGCAGCTGTTTCATACCAGTGCACCCATCTTTCAATTGATTTATACCTTTTTATAATACACATTTTTATAGTTGTCATTTTTTTTAAGTACATATGATATCAATTTTGTATATAGTCGGCATTAAGTTTTCTATTAACTAAAACAAAAAAGTAAGTGTTTTTATAGTAGAATGCAAACTACAAGAAACAACGAGGGGTCAATCGTTGTGATGACGCAACCAACAGAAAATCTCGCATCTCAACAAATAATCTATGGGAAGAGATTTAAAATATTAGGTGGTGGACAGATTGGGCTCGGCGGAGTATTATTGATCATGAGTATAGTTCAATTGATAAAGAGTGCCAGCTCTTTCCTGATTGTCTATAACTTACCGATAATCATATGCTCTGGATGGGTAAGTCTGTTATATTTAATTTAGAATATTTTAGGAACGTTGATGGCTGCCTGCTATTAATTTTGATATTGTTTTAAGTTTAAATGGTATGTTTTTGGTTGTAATATAACGATTATGTATTATATGTTTGTTTTTATTCCAGTAGGTGCTTCAGCAAAAGTCAATGTTTCAGAAACATTTCAAAAGTCTAGTCTAGTTTGGTTCATGAGGGGTTAGTAGCTCAACAATTCTAAGTATTTTTGGATCTCCTTTGTTTGCCCGTTTGCCTTCGGGCACAGTGATGCGAAATAATTTTTCAAAATGTGAATTTTGTGCTTTACGATGGTGCATGAATATGCGATTTTAAATTCCAACCATTTAATAAATTTTCTGCCAAACCAGGATTTGTTGCCTTTATTATTCTCTCGTGAGATGACACAGATCAAGCTATTAATGATAGCGAAGCTTATAAACTAAATTGAATTTCATAGGCCACCTATTATTTCATCTGCTGAAATTGAAAAAACACATCAGTTTGTGTAAATCAAATTTGCATTTATCTTGAAAACTTGACAATTTCAAGTCAGTATATAAAAAAATATAAAAAAAATATAAAAAAATTTCTGTAAGCGTCACTTGAAACTCGGAAACTTTTACCAATGTACCAAAATTTGACATCAATATCAATGTAGATAAAGCGAATTTTGTTATTTATTTAGATATCAACTGATGCGGCGTCATAAGATAATATACAATTATCTACCAAAGATCAAAATTACACCGATAATATTAAATCGTCGTTTGGCCTTTATCACCGAGAAAATCAAGTTCATAAGACATGTTATGAAAGGTCGTCGATAAACATTTAAAAAAATACAAACGAAAAGTGGACGGCTTTGTTTATATACATGTTAATAACGTAACAAAATATAAAATTAAGATTTAAACGACAATCATTTCAAAGCTCTTGATAACATAACATATCAGTTGTCTAAGACGATTTATTTCTTTTCACATGTATCAAGGAAACGTAAACCTAAACTTAAAACGAGATTGATTTTTTGTGATCCCTGTCAGACAAACATCAGCAGATACTTATTGTTTATAACAGTCAATATTGTTGTCTTATTTCTCATAGTTACTGACAAATTGAATTACACTAAGAAAATCTTAACGTTGATCACTGAACCATGAATTTTCTTTAACATCATGAAGGTAAATGAAAATAAAAACACACAACCAAGAAAACTTGAGTTTGAATTTAGTAAATATATGAAACTATGGTTATTGCATAAGCTAACAAAGACGTCAGATTCGGTACTTCAATAATGACGTAGATGGACGACTTCACACGAAAATCTATGATAAACGGGACGATTTCAACTTCCCAATTATCAATTTCCCATTTCTCAGCAGTAACATACCCTCTGCCCCTTCGCATCGTGTTTACATATCACAATTGATACGTTATTCTCGTGCTTGTTCACACTATACCGCGGACTTCATATACAGGAGTGTGCTCCTTACGCAGAAACTGCTCCAACAAAGTTATGAGGAGGACAGATTAAAATTGACACTGCGTAAATTTTATGGACACCATCACGAATTGGTGGATCCATACGATGTGTCTTTAACCAAACTAGCTAAGGACATTTTTACCACATGGTAGATTGTTGTTTGTCATTATGTCGTCTAATCTTTTAATTACCAAACGAGACTTATTCCCGATTGTGACATTGCTAACCATAGACTATTCAAACCCGTATTGACTACATCCAATAGTGAAGAAAAACGTTACTTTTTTAAGGTAGAATTCGCCAATAAAGGTTTAGATGCTGTAAATATTGGCAATATTTTCCATCAAAAATCTGTACAAAAAACTATACCTGATTACTTCAAAAATAAAGCTACACCTATTATTTCTTATACTTACACCAAGTCTATTGCATTAAAGATTTTCAACCACAAGAGAGTTTTAGAGGCTTTTAACCTCAAAGATACAAAATCCAAGCCTCCGGATTGCTCATGTACATCTTCTCAATACAATTATAGTCCAGCTGGTCATATTATTACTGGTGACCTTGGTATTGTTACCAATGAACAACTAAGAGAGTTGCTAGCCAAAGGACCAAAGTATAGAATCCCCCAGCCCATCAACTGGAAAAAGAATTTCAAGTTACTGATGGATGCAGTTGAGGACTATGCAAGAAAATGGAATAAGCGCGAACCAGACGAACCCGACCTGGACACTCTGTCTGAATGGATCAAAGCTATTCGAGCATGCATTCAGAGGCGCATACAAAAACTAAGATGTAATATGAGTACTAGAGTTTCTAACCCTTTCAAGAATCCGGAGGTTGTGGATGCTTTATCCTCTTTGCATGACAAATATGTCGTTGTTCCGGCAGATAAAGCCTCCAAAAATATTGTCTTCATATGTAAAAAACATTATTTGCAATGTCTCACTACAGAGCTTGGAATTGATAAAACTACTGGTAATCCTACATATTCTTTATCATCATTTACCAAGGATGAAATTTTACAAAATCATAAATCTGTCCTTCTTTCTTTTGGTATCAACATCAAAGAAAACGAAGAAAACTTGCCCTCATTATACTGGATACCTAAATTACACAAAACTCCATATAAAGAACGATACATAGCTGGGTCTTCAAAATGTTCGACTAAACATCTTTCTAAAGTATTGACCACTATTCTTTCTACAGTTAAAGATGGGCTTCAAAAATATTGTGAGGAGATATATTCTACCAGTGGTGTTAACCAGATGTGGATTCTCAAAAATTCGAAAGATCTACTGCTTAACCTTCGATCACAATCTTTGCAATTTTGCAGCAACATAAAAACTTTTGATTTTTCTACGCTATATACTACTATTCCCCATGCTCAATTGAAAGATCGACTTCACCATCTCATAAAACAGAGCTTTTTCTATAAAAATGGGAATCGTAGATACAAATTTCTTGTTTTGGGATACAATAATTCATATTTTGTTAAGAATCACACTGAATCTTCCAGAAAATATACTGAAGATGATATTATTAAAATGCTGGACTTTTTGATCGACAATATATTTGTTGAGTTTGGAGGATTTATATTTCAACAGACAGTCGGTATTCCAATGGGTACTAATTGTGCACCCCTGCTGGCTGATTTGTTTTTGTATTCGTATGAAGCAGAATTTATTCAGAACCTTCTAAAAGACAAAAAGAAAAAGCACCTTGCGAAATTCTTAAATTTTACTTTCCGATATATTGATGATGTTTTATCATTGAACAACCCATACTTCAGCCAATACTTACATCTCATATATTCCAGTGAACTTGAAATTAAGGATACTACTGATACTAGAAGGACTGCTTCATACCTTGATCTTTTCCTCAATATTGACGTAGATGGACGACTTCACACGAAAATCTATGATAAACGGGACGATTTCAACTTCCCAATTATCAATTTCCCATTTCTCAGCAGTAACATACCCTCTGCCCCTTCGCATCGTGTTTACATATCACAATTGATACGTTATTCTCGTGCTTGTTCACACTATACGGACTTCATATACAGGAGTGTGCTCCTTACGCAGAAACTGCTCCAACAAAGTTATGAGGAGGACAGATTAAAATTGACACTCCGTAAATTTTATGGACACCATCACGAATTGGTGGATCCATATGATGTCTCTTTAACCAAACTAGCTAAGGACATTTTTATCACATGGTAGATTGTGGTTTGTCATTATATCGTCTAATCTTTTAATTACCAAACGTGACTTATTCCCGATTGTGACTGTTTTGCTGAATGTGAATTCGCATTACTATAAGACGTGTTTCTGTACTTGTTGATCCCAAATTCATGTATTTATTAGTTTACATGTTTAATGTTATATTTGTAATTCTCATCGGATTTTGTCAAATGTGTTGACGTCTTTTTATTATATTTAGGTGTTACGGATAGAAAAATTAATCACCCCCTTTATTAATTATATTAAATTTTGTACGATTATTTACGTTTGAAGTTGGATTCATAACAAACTGGACATATATATATAACAGTTAATTGTTATTAATAAGTATTGCAATATGCATTTTGTTTAAATGAATTATCAGTATTTAGTTCTAATATAATCTTAAATCAATCCTAATTCTATCTCACTTTGATAGTTTTTCATATGTGACGTCATGCTGTTTCTAAATTTCATAAATTCAAATGTGGCATAACGTTTGTGCCTTTTCGCCATCGTATGTGACGTCACATTTTTTTAATTACGTTGACGCCTGGACTGATTCGGGTGTGTCTATTCTGTGTTAAACTTTAATAGCATTATGTATTCGGGTTTAGTTTTCTGTAATTAGTTAATACTTCAGTTTCATTATGTATATCTCTTTCATATTCATTTGTTAAAATTTACTGTTTGCAATAGCATGAATTGTTCTATATAATAAGGATGTTTATATCCCGGGCATAAAAACAATGCCGTATTTGGCAAAACCTTTTCAACTTTTTATCTTCAGTGCTGTACAACTTTGTACCTTTTTCACTTTCGATCTTTTATATCTGGGCGTTATGTATTCGGGTTTAGTTTTCTGTAATTAGTTAATACTTCAGTTTCTTTATGTATATCTCTTTCATATTCATTTGATAAAATTTACTGTTTGCAATAGCATGAATTGTTCTATATAATAAGAATGTTCTTATCCCGGGCATTAAAACAATGCCGTATTTGGCGAAACCTTTTCAACTTTTGATCTTCAGTGTTGTACAACTTTGTACTTTTTTCACTTTCGATCTTTTATATCTGGGCGTCACTTGTGAGTCTTGTGTGGACAAGGCGCGTTTTTGGCGTATTGAATTTTAAACCTGATGCTTTTTGTTATCTATTAGTCATGTTTTTCTTTGTCTGATATGTTCTATTAATTTATTGTATTGTAGTCCTGTAATATTATGTTGTCATTTCAATGTTATATTTAACTTTGCCATTAAAGTGCGAGGTTTGGCATGCCACAAAACCAGGTTCAACCCACCACTTTTATTCCCCTTTAAAAGTGTCCTGTACCAAGTCAGGTTTTCATGTTATATTTGTTATTCTCGTGGTGTTTTGTCTGATGCTTGGTCCGTTTCTGTGTGTGTTACGTTTCGGTGTTATGTCGTTGTTCTCCTCTTATATTTAATGCGTTTCCCTCGGTTTTAGTTTGTTACCCCGATTTTGTTTTTTGTCCATGGATTTATGAGTTTTGAACAGCGGTATACTACTGTTGCCTTTATTGCTGCGTGTGAATTCGCATTACTATAAGACGTGTTACGGTACTTGTCTATCCCAAATTCATGTATTTAGTTTAAATGTTTAATGTTATATTTGTAATTCTCATCGGATTTTGTCAAATGTGTTGACGTCTTTTCTATTATATTTATGTGTTGTGGTAAAGAAAATTAATCACCGCATTCATTTATTAGATTTCATTTTATTCAACGTAATCAGTACGATATTTTACGTTTGAAGTAAGATTCAAAACAAACCGGACATAGCTTTATAATATAGGTAATTGCTACCTTAGTTTGCTATTAATAAGTATTAAAATGTGCATTTTTATTAAATGCAATATCAGTATTTAGTTCAAATATAATCTTAAATCAATCCTGATTCTATCTTATTCACTCAAATGACGTCATTTTTCATTTTTTTATGATCTGTTTTACAAATTCAAATGACGTCATCATTTTTTTGTCATTTTTTACAATTTCAAATATGACGTCACTTGGCGTTGAGGTTTAAACTTATTCGGATGTGTCTACATTTTGTGTTGCAAATGTCTGGTTATGCAATGTATTTCAGCTGTTTCCTGTAATTAGTTAATATTTCAATTCTATCATGTACAGCTTTTGTTTAGTAATTTTATAAATTTACTGTTTGCAAAAGTATAAATTATTCTAAATAATAGACAACTTTCGAGTTCGATGCATTTCCGTCAAAAACTCTGGTTTTAGTGAACGTCATTTGTGCGTTTAGGGGCGTCGTCACTTCCGTTTCAATGTTGAGCGAGTGGTTGGAAAACTATAATTCTATATTGTACGAATTATTCAGCAAATTAAATTCTCAAAATTGACAATCAGCACTGCTGTCATTAGGGAATTGTCATTAAGTACCTACAGAACAACCATTATTTCTAGTTAATCCTACACAACGACGATCACTAAGACGCTTGATGAACGTATATAGTGCAGGGATACAGGCGATCCCCTCTATCTGGTAAATGACGTCATAAAGGCGCGCATAATTGACGAGTTTTTGCCGGTGACGGATGAACTCGAAAGTGGTCTATAGGGATGTTCTGGAAACTAACAGAAAACCCTGGCCGTTTTTGGCACAATTTTTTTTGATCTTTTGGTCCTCGATGCTGTTCGACTCTGTGCTTGTTTCGGCTTTCAAACTTTTGTATCTGGGCATCACTAGTAGATCTTGTGTGGATAAAATGCACTTCTGGCGTATTAAAATTTTCAACTTGTTGCCTTTTGTTGGCTGTTGTTCGTGTGTTTCTTTGTCAATTGTATTTTCCAATTTATTTATATTGTAGTCCTGTGGTGTTGAGTTGTCATTTTATGTTATATTTCACATGGCTGTAAAAGGGGAGGTTTGGCATGCCACAAAACCAGGTTCAACCCGCCATGTTTTCCTTTAAAAATGTCTTGTACCAAGTCAGGAATATGGCCATTGTTATACTATAGTTCGTTTCTGTGTGTGTTACATTTTAACGTTGCGTCGTTTGTTTTCTCATATTTTTTAGTGTAAATTCACATTGCGATAGACGTGTCACGGTACTTGTCTATCCCAAATTCATGTATTTGGTTTTGATGTTATATTTGTTATTCTCATGGGATTTTGTCTGATGCTTGGTCCGTTTCTGTGTGTGTTACATTGTAGTGTTGTGTCGTTGTTCTCCTCTTATATTTAATGCGTTTCCCTCAGTTTTCGTTTGTTACCCCGATTTTGTTTTTTGTCCATGGATTTATGAGTTTGAACAGCGGTATACTACTGTTGCCTTTATTTATAGAGCTTATCCGAACCACTTAAATAAGGTCTATACAAATTTGAAAAATGATAGTCTTATTGTCTCCTTATCATCACCAAAATTTAAATGTCAAATTTGTAAAGAAAAAGGCGAAGCGAAAGTTATGGGATGGAGGCAGCAAAGACCTTTAAGTAATAAAGTGTTGAATGAAGATATCATGAAAATAACAACATTTGTTTTTCTATGAAGGATGCGAGAAACAACGTTTAAACCACACATAACAAAAATAGTTTGGTTTAGTTTAGTTGAATACTACGGAAGCCGATAAGGGCCATTCAAAAAAAAAATAATTATGTCGTAATTACGACATAGCGTGTCGTAATTTCGACATAACATGTCGTTATTACGACATCGTTATGTCGTTATAACGACATCGCTATGTCGTTATAACGACATCGCTATGTCGTAATTTCGACATATCATGTCGTAATAACGACATCACTATGTGGTTATAACGACATAGCTATGTCGTAATAACGACATCGCTATATATAAAAGAATATGTATTATGATTGCCAAGAGACTAAATGACACAGAAATTAACAACTATAGGTCATCATAATGTCCCCAATAATTAGAAAAGCCCCCGCATAGTCAGATATAAAAGAGGGAGGAAAGATACCAGAGGGAGAGTCCCCGAAATGCTGTGTGGCAGACAGTGTTATTAATTAATTATTAGCTTCCTTGGTAAAACTCCAAATTTCATATTTAATGTATTTCATTGTTAAATACTTTACATGAATCTTAATAAGTTTATATTTGTTAATTCCATAGCTTTTGCTCTTTGCATTCATTGGTTAAAGATTTTTTTATTTATATTGTAAAGTTTGATATTTAAAATTGAGAATGGAAATTGGGAATGTGTCAAAGAGACAACAACCCGACCATAGAAAAAACAACAGCAGAAGGTCACCGAGAGGTTTTTTAATGTAGCGAGATATTCCCGCCCCTGGAGGCGTCCTTCAGCTGCCCCCTAACCAATTACATACTAGTTCAGTGATAATGAACGCCATACTAATATCCATATTGAACACAAGAAACTAAAATTAAAATAATACAAGACTAACAAAGGCCAGAGGCTCCTGACTTGGGACAGGCGCAAAAATGCGGCGGGGTTAAACATGTTTATGAGATCTCAACCCTCCCCCTACACCTCTAGCCAATGTAGAAAAGTAAACGAATAACAATACGCACATTTAAAATTCAGTTCAAAAGAAGTCCGAGTCTGATGTCAGAAGATGAAACCAAAGAAAAAAGCATCGTTGCAAATTCTTTGGTTACCTTCTTTGGATACCTTCAGTGAGAAACTTACATATTTTATAGCTTTCATCTAAGTTCAATAAGATACCGGCCGAGGAAGGGCCGTACAGCCAGACAAGGTTGATATAAACTTCTATTTGTTGGAAGAATCATACGTGGAATTTTATGAGGACTGACATTACAAGCCAAGCATTCCATCTCCCTTTAAATAAGCGCAAACTACATGGCTTCTTGTAATAAGGGTGAATTGAAGTATTGATTGCTCTATTTCTACTTTCAAACATTGGGCACGATGTTCCTAAAACCCCTAGGATTTAAAACAAAATCTTCGAAATTTCATCCGCAAAACAAAATAAAAATGATAGAAAACTCGAACCAATATTAAAACAAATTCAATATATGTTTTAAATTATGTTTTTACAGCTTTTGATCCTATACTAAGTAATACATGTATCTAGTATATTTGACGATTAAAATAAGAAAGCTATGTGAAAAAAAACGGATGTCCAACGTTACATTTATGAAAAACTGTTTTAACTCTTATGTATAGTGATCCTATTTCTTATTCTCTGATCTTCTTGATTCTTGGCAGGAACAACGACATGTGTCGGTTCTTTGTGGCGTTAAAGCCGTTATTTTGCCAAATTACATTTGACTCGGTGGCTGCATATTAAGCTAGAATAAGAAAAATGTCCAACGACGTTTTTCTTTAACTCAACGACTGAAAGGGAATTTTATAAGTAGATAAAGCAGAAAATGAATAAAAAGAGTAAGACAGTAATAATATCAAACAAAAGTACAAATATTTGCCTCATGTGAGTTCAAATATTGCTGATTCAATAATATCTTCTCTACACAGTCGTTTTTCAAACGGTAGCCATTTTGTCCAAGTTGATATTTTATTTTTCAAAGCAGTTGACGCGTATTTTTTTTTTATAATTGATCAAAACAAAAGTTAAATACACGAAGAGTAAAAAATGCCAAGATTCTTTTCTTATTACCTACATATTTGGGTCTTAAAGGAATAAAATGCTTCCACACATTACAAAACGGTAGCCAATTTGTACAAACGTCTGAAAACGTCTAAAATCATAAAGACGCTAATTTTCAACGTCACATGTTCTAAAGTTTCAATGAAATGTTGATAATAATTAAAATAAATCGTGTTATGAAATTTGGAAAAAGAGGTTGATGATTGCTGCCGAAAAAAAAGAAAAGTGCATGTTGCTATAGACTCCGCCCGGGGAAATAGATTCGACACAGAATACATTTTGCAATTTTTAATCGTTTATAGCTTTTAACGATTTATTTAAAAGAATTGGAAATGGAGAAAAAATCCCATTACATGATCTTCGTCCAACTTTTGCAAAGACAAATTGGAGACACCAAGACAGTCCTCTAAATGTAAAATGCGAACTGAAATTTATGTTACGGAAGTACTCCAAAATAGATCATTTAAAGTCATCACTTCAGTAAGGTGCAATCCCCAATATTAAAAGACTTCTTACCAGTTCGCGGAATGTTTTACTTCGCGATTTGTCCTGCTATTCATGTTATAACTGTCGTGATGAAAGTAATCCCTGAACTAGCGAAGCCGGAACTTTTCGTCAACATAAACTTGTGCATGAAATAGAGGTAATTAAAAGACGAATCCCAAACAGCGACGAAAACAGTTTCATCGAATTGATAAAAACCCGGGATTATATTTGCCGTTTTCGCGGACGATCCAGGAGTACATTACTATATTTTAAAATGTATATCAGAAGTTGAACACTATAGATGACTTGGGAAATAATTCTCAAGCCAAGGTTCAAGTAATTGAAGGGGTGTATTTCGACAACATATGTGCCAGGGAAAATACAATTCTATTCAAATTTAACCAAGGGTAAAAATGTTCGATTTACTTGCTGAGTGTCAGTTATTTTTGTATTGGGGTTGAATTAAGATATAGAAATTTTACAATGACAGATGATATGCACCTTGAAAGTTAAACATCCTATGATAAAAAAATTTATGGAAAACCGTATACATGTCCCATCTTTCCTTCCTACATTACTTGCGACAGTACTGCATTTTTAGTTGAAATAACTTAAAGGGTAAACATTATTAAATCGATTTCCACAACTCGAGGTAGTTTTTGATAAAATGACATCACAAAACAAACAGAACCAGAATCAACCAACATTATAAAAAACCGAAAAAAAAACTTGCAAAAATTAATCGAAGTCAAAAACCCTCTTCGACGCCGCATTTAGAGATGAAATGCTTGGCTTGCAAAGTCAGTCCTCATTATATTCCACGTATTATTCTTCCAACAAATAGAAGTTTATGTCAACCTTGTCCGGCTGTACATACCTTCCACGGCTGGTACCTTATAAACATCAGATGGGATCTATAATAGTTATCAAAGGTACCAGGATTATAATTTAGTACGCCAGGCGCGCGTTTCGTCTACATAAGACTCATCAGTGACGCTCATATCTTTTTTTTATACTGACGCTCATATCAAAATATTTATAAAGTCAAACAAATACAATGTTGAAGATATAAAATACTTAAGTTTCTCACTGAAGGTATCCAAAGAAGGTAACGAAAGATTTTGCGACGATGCAAATAATAAACTTTATAATATATATAGAAATCTTTAACCAATGAATTCAAATAGTAAAAGCTATGCAATTAACAAATATATACTTATTAAGCTTCATAAAAATTATTTAACAATGAAATACATTAAATATGAAATTTGGAGTTTTACCAAGGGAGCTAATAATTAATTAATAACACTGCCACACAACATTTCGGGACTCTCCATCTGGTATCTTTCCCCCTCTTTTAAAGCTGACTATGCGGGGGCTTTTCTAATTATTGGGGGCATCATGATGACCCATAGTTGTTAATTTCTGTGTCATTAAGTCTCTTGGCAATCATAATACATATTCTTTTATATATAGCGATGTCGTTATGACGACATAGCTATGTCGTTATAACCACATAGTGATGTCGTTATTACGACATGATATGTCGAAATAACGACATAGCGATGTCGTTATAACGACATGTTATGTCAAAATTACGACATAGCGATGTCGTAATAACGACATGTTGTGTCGAAATTACGACATGCTATGTCGTAATTACGACATAATTTTTTTTTTTTTTGAATGGCCCTTATCGGCTTCCGTAGAATTCTTTTTGTAAGTTTAAATTCACCAAGTTAAAGTTTGAGATATGATAATGGTATATAGTAACGTCTAAAAGGTATGTCGTTAATTCTATGACAAAACAAGAATGTGTCATCTTTCTGAGGAAGTGTATTCTAAATACATGCATTTTTTGCGGATATAACCTATCATAATAACAATAATAATAATAATAATAATAATAATAATAATAATTCAATTATAGTTTATTATGACTGGATGCATACCCCTGAACATTTCAAAGAAAACAGAATCAAACTTTAAATGCCAGGTATATATAATTAAAATCTTCAAAGGGAACATATTCCCTTAATAACTTTCCTACTAGGTTAAATCCATTTAAATATAATTATGGCAATTAGTGAACCAAGTCGAGAATATGTCAGTTTTCCATTCATTTGATGTGTTTGAGCTTTTTGAAAAAAAGACTTTCTAATTAAAATTTTCCGTGAAAATTCGTATTTTGTGGTTTTAACTTTTTCCATGGTACTCTCACAAAAAAGCAGTAAAACATGATTCAGAGAAAACGTCTTTAAAGCACTTGAAGAACACACCAAATTATCCAAAGGTTATAATTAACACTTTGATTAGATAAAATAAAATATAAGGCGTGTTTTAATAATTTGTGACATAGTTATGAAGGTGGCGGGCAAATAGGCTGTAAACTAGAATAACTGGTTGTCCGCATAGACAATTAAAGGCAATAAATCAAAAAATCATCTTAGATATGACAAAAGCAAAATGTACAAGCCAAAAAACTATCATAAAAAGTCCACATAACATGAAAAAGAAAATAAAATATTGACCTACACGAATATCATAAAACTTGAATTCAAACAACAGATAAAAGTGTTTTTTTATTTTGAAAAAAAAAAAAATCTCTTCTAATTTATTAGTTCATATTTATATTGTTTCTTACTTTAGAAAATAGGTTTCATGGTGTGCAGTATTATTGGGGCAGCAGTTTTTGTTCCAATTATGTTTAGTTTAACTTTTATTGTTGGATTATTTGTAAGTAATAATGTTATAAATTCGTATTCATTATTCTAGTTATATATGTAACTGACTTTTAAGCAAAACATTAAAATTACCATACAACACAAAGCGAAGCGGGCGTTTGCAAAACAGAACTTCCCGTACGAAATATATAGTAGGATTCTACCTAGACACTTGTAGAAATGAAGTAGGAATCTACCTAGACTCAAAGATTCCATATAGAAAGTAGGCGGAAATGGAAAATGAACAAAATTCTGACTGGATTTTTTTATATTCCTACTTCCGAAATCCTACTACTTACGTGGAATCTTAAAGGTCTGTGTAGATTATTTTCTGTTTTGAAAATCTGATTTGATTATTTATTTTACTACTCCTTGTACAAGATTCCTACCAGACAATCTTTCTTCCTGGAATTATCTTGCAGTGGATTACTGTTTGCTAAGAACACACATTTTGCAGTGTTACATGAAAGCAGGTTCTATTTCAAAATTCAAAAGTTGGAGGGGAAAAGAATGCAAAATTGCTGCAAGCTAGGGTCACACAACTACAATATAGAATATGTACATAACTCTTAATTTCAACTAGGCATATTTTGGTTTTCTTCATGTTTATGTTTTACACAATTTCTAGCTTGCATATATTGCAGTTTCCTTATACATTTCAAAAGTCCATTTTTAAAAAAATGAATTTATTTCATGAATTTCCTTTGATTCAAACTTAAATCATTGACCCAGTTGTGTATATGTGAATATACACTTACATTTTGTATATTTTTAGATTCCTACCAGATAATATTTTTTTCTGGGTGGAATTTTAAAAAATCCTACTAAGTTTTCTAGTAGGAATTTTATTTTCCTACCAAATTATTCCTGCTAATTTGCATATTCCTGGTAAATATATACAATATTCCTACTAAGAAATTCCTGCTAATTTAAACTTTTCGGCTATTTTCCGTGTGGATTCCTACTACTGTCTGACTAGAATATCACTATTTTCTGGTAGGAATTCAGACCAATATTCCTACTATATTCCGTGTACATTCCACTTGGAATATTTCATACAGGTTTGACATTTAATTGATTCCTTACCTTAACAATTTCGAAGGAAATATTTAGTAGACATATATTTAAATAAAGTTTTATGACATTAAATAAAAAAACACCATAATATTCGTTTTATAATACAGGCGATTATAACTTATAGCACACTTGACTATCGGTTTGTTTGACAGAAATACAGCTACATTTTAGGTATTTTAATTTTAAACACATACTTTTCTTTCGATTTTGATGATGATGGGTAAAGAAGCGGTTCCCTACGTGTTTGTAGAAAGAGCTAACAATTTATCACAAAAGCACTTTTACGCTAGTTTTACAGTAAACATAGGTATACTATAACGCCTTTTGTAACCAGGAAAATTTGAACTATAATTTGTCAATTTAAATGATGATACTGACTATCGTCCAAGTCGAATGTTTAAAATTAACGATTGAGTAAGTGTCTTTAATTTCCTTGTGTCGCGTCTTTTTCAATTTCTTTTAAGTTATGAAAACAAATGGAAGATTCTATTTTAAGAGTCAAAATGGTTTTATAAGATCATAGGTATTTATTTCAGCATTTATTTGACGAGTACCAAAACGACGGGTACATTTTATCATATTGCATAGCTGGACTGTCCGTTATCGAAGCAATAGTTGCAGTAATTTCAGCATCTTACTGTTGCTGTTGTTCGCCTTGGCAGACATCAAGTCAGCAGGTATCTATAGTTATCATGTTTGACTTTATTGTATTATTAAGATCTACTTGGCAAATGTATATACATCGTAGACTTATTGGTGGCCTTCGGCTGCTATCTGCTCTTTAGACTTGTTGTCTCTTTGACATATTCTTCATTTCCATTCTCAATTTTATGTATGATTTTTTTTGTATTGCTAATTCGATATACAAAATAGATAATTAAAAGTCAAGAGCAATACAAAATAAAAAAAAAAATAAAAATAAAAAACCAGATGAGGCCTTTATCGGAGTGTGAAATGTTTGCGCTGCGTTTGAGACTCGTTGGTAGCCTTTGGCTGTTTTCGTCTATTAGGTCGGGTTGTTGATGCTTTGACATATTTCCCGTTTCCCTTCCCTTTCTTATTACGTATCATATGACCCCCTCACCTGTATCAAGACAGTTACTTTAACCCAAAAAGTTTGTTTGTATTTGTAGCCATATCGGCCTATGAATCAAACGGAAATATTGAACTGCATTTTAGATTAAACCGTTAGTATGCAGATTCTAACACAGCTTGAATCATTTCTCTGATATATTTGCAAAACTAATTATTAGTTCTATACATTATACATTGTGTGCAAGTCTTTTTATTCCTCAATAGGTTAGAAATCCATTTTAGGTGTAGCTGTTTCACTGTTAATTAATGTTCAAGGTTGTTTAACTATAAATATATTAAGATCTATTTTTAAAAACAATCCTTGTCGGCATTGCGTGGTACCTACAATTATAATGTTTATCTGATAGAAATAAGGTTTGTACATACAAGTACTCTTTCTAACAATAGTTTACAATAAACATCCTTTAAATATTTAACAGATGGCTGTGTTTATGAGTCCCTTACCGTCTGGAATGAATTTAAATGGAAATCAAATTCAGGATACAAATATCAGGTCATGGGTGGATACGACCGAAAAAACCAATACTGCATTCTAGAGTCTTACAGAACAACTTTGATGGTGGAACAAACCAAGGCATTAGTAATCCACACAATCTAAATGTGTCCTACACTTATTTACCACTGTACAAAAAATGACATACATGAACTCAACTATCCGCTAATTGTATTTAATACACTTTTTTTATCGAGGCATAGACAATGTATTACGTAATTGCATATACATATACTAGTTAACATAAATATTTCATGTCCGGAATAAAAAAAACTGACTATCTTTGAATTAATACAATTTGCACTTGAAGTTTAGCATGCGCTAATTACTTGATTAATCAAACAATCATTCAAGAAAACCTAAACTATTACAAATGTGTAACAAAATAGTTTATGGTTTGAAAAATGTTCTTACTTAAGTTATATAAGTGTTTTTCTTTTTGTAAAAAAACAAAATATTTCATTTCATAGTTTGAAATCATGGAAAATGTAACATCACCAATGAACCATAATTTGGTGAAGTACCAGTGATGGAAAACAGTCAATTGCGTGATGTCTTATCGCTTGATATAACTCATTAACTTATTTCAAAGAAGTAACACAAGGGATATCACATATTGAATAGGATCTTTTCACCCTTCCACAGCAGTTTAGATTCACCCCGTTATGTTGTAGGTGTTCGTGTTGCTTGTCTTTAGTTACTGTGTCATGTTAAGTATATTTCTCTCATTTATATTCACCCCATATGTTAGATTAGTTGTATTGATATAAAAGAAATTGCTTGGTATTACTAAACGGAAGAGTATACTCAAACAAGAAGAAGAAGTATACCTAACTACAACCTTTTTTTTATTTACCTGTGTATACTATGACGTAATCTTTTTTCAAAGTTGATGTTTTTCTAAACATTGTTTAACATTTCACAGCGGTTTTATACTTTTACCTTAGTTTGAACCTTTTTATTTACTTTTTACCTTAATTATTAACCACTTTTGTATTAACTAAGTATTTGCATTGTACCATAGATGACATGTATTTGTTTATTGTGTGTTTACATGTGTTACTACGTTTTTTGATAGAGTTAAGCGTTCCAATGGGTGATTTATAGTGTATCTTTCTATGTTGTGATTTTATTCTATTGATTCAGGAAAAGGAGAAGCTTGTTGCTATTAAAACGTTTAATCCCGCTGCTATTGGTTGCACCTGTCCTAAGTCAGGGTCTGATGTTGAGTGAGTTTCGTCTGTTTATGTGGTTCAGAAGTGTTTCTCATTTTATAAAGATTAAACCGTTGGTTTTCCCGTTTGAATTGTTTTACAATTATATTTTTTGTCATATTCACAAATAATACACGATGGTCTTGAAGAAAAGATACTTGGTACTAACTTTGTTTATCATCTTAATAACGTTCTTTCATTAGTCTTTATGAATATCCCTTTTGCTGTTCATTCTGTGTTTGGTAGTATCTACTTTACTTATACATCCAGTCATCGTGTTATAGTTCGATATTTTTTGTATTCTTGTCTTTCATTTTGTGCCAATATGCTTTGTCTATATGCTTTTGAGTGTGTTTTTTTATGTTACATTGACGCGTACTTATACATCTTGTCATTGTGTTATTGTGCCATGGTAAATGTTTGTTTATATATTTGATTGTTTTTATATCACTAAGATTATAACACAAGGTTGACTACTATACCCTTATATTTGAAATATGTATTTATAATGTCTAGTTTTTATTTTGTTTACATATCGTTCTCAATGTCATGGAATTGTATGCGACTGTCTTACAAGTGCGAGGTTGGACTTGTTGTCCTACCAGGTTTAATCCCATCATATTCTACATAAGGAAATACCCGTATCAAGTTAGAAACATGACAGGTGTTATCGATATGTTTGAGCTTTTTATTTTGTCATTTGATAAGGGACTATCCGTTTTGAATTTTCCTCGTATTTCAGTATTTTTTGTGATTTTACTTTTTTATATGATATGATACCTGACATAGATGACATTAGTATTTCAACAACCAAAGATGGTCATATACAGGTGGACTCATTTCAAGAAGCATAAATGTCTTATCTATTGGCCTTTTTTGAATGATTGTCATGCAGAATGCAGAACTTACAAGGTGGTCGACTGAAACTTTTGTAGTTGGATTATCGACAAAACTTTGCTTAAGTGTTATCCTAAGTATAAATCTAGTTTCCACGAATACTACTACTACTACTACTTCAATCGTTTGTTGCGCGAAACACACTATGTGTTTCTCAATATATTCGAAAGCTGCATATTGTGTATAAATAGGTTAGTACATGTACATGTGTTAGCCAAAAAATTGTTCCTGTGAAAATAATTCCAGAGGAACTTATATCACAGGGAATATGTTATAGGAGAACTTTTTTAACCGATAAGTTCTATATAATTTGTTCCATCTCCATTAAATAAGTTCCACACTTTACTAATTTGTGATATACGTTCTAGTTAGGTGAAATTTATTCCTCACCTAGTGTAATAAGTTCCGGGTTAGTGAGATTTGTTCCTTACCTGGTTAAATATGTTGCTTGTCCGTAAAATATGTTCCACTGGTTAGCCAAGTTATATTTTATACCGACCATTTGTCATCAGTAAGTTTACAGTGACCATTCAAGTACATTATACACATGTATTATATTAATAAGGTAATACATAAAAAGTGTAAACATGCAATTTGGACTTAAATGTGAAGTAAAGCAAATGTTTGATTATGCACTCCATGAAAAATATTAAAATGACACTTAAAAGCCAGAAAGAGTTGAATAAGAAAAATCATTCAGAAAAAAAGTATAGATAAAGATGAACATTTGTACTAGTTTATAAAGGACAGAGTGACTGATCAGTTATATTAAAAGCATTTAGAAACAAAAGATACGTTGTTTTGAAAGTTTCAAAATGAGTAATGATCTAAGTACATGTATAACTAGAACATCAATGACAGTGAACAGGAAACAAGAGGAATACTGCATAAACCATAAATACAAATTATGATGCACTGCAATTACCTTTATTTCTTCTATTCACCCCATACTTACATTTATGCCTTCAATTGTAAATGTACCGCTTGCAAGCACTGTACGGCTTCGAACTTGCACCAATGTTTAAGGGCAACATGAAAATGTTTTGCAGTTTAATGTGTTGCAAAGTTCCTTATTTTCTGTGAAATATTTGTCAGTGGAACTTATATGTTGATTTCTATGAAATATGCTCGTTCAAAAACTAATATCACAGGAACTTGTTTCACTTTTTTAAAACATTTATTATTGAAACAAAATTCCTGAAGCTGTGATTTTAGTTCGGAACAAATTTTACAGCCTGGAATATATTTTTTAAGAAATAATTCAGATGGAACATATTTCCTACTAAATTTGTTCAGGTGGCACACATGTTACGCCGAAACATTTTTTTTGTTTCACATGCACCAGTCCTTTATCGTTGAAAAAACCTCGGCACTAGCACTTTTTTAAACAAGGCCGGTCGAAACCAATTTGTTTTGTTCTTTCCCTGTTACGGATATGTAGATATATGAAGATGTGACACAAATGCCCATGAGACAACTTTCCATCCAAGTCACGATTTGTTAAGGTAAACCATTGTAGGTCAAACTAAATACACGTTTGAAAGTATTTCTTAATTTTTAATACCTCGTTGCTTAAATCAATAGTTGTCTTGTTGGCACTCATTACACATCTTCCTAGTTCAATAAAAATTTACATACGTATTGAACGGTGGTTTTTTGTATGCTGTTTTATGCGACTTCAATGTATCGTATAATGGTATGTCGTTGTCGTTGTCCAAATACCTTTTTGTTCTCAGACAGTAACTCGAGTATTAGCTAATGGATATCTATAACATACCACAGAAGGATTGATCATGTTAGTAATTGTCTCAACTGTTTAGGAAGTGTTTGATAAAAACTGTTTTAACAAACATTCGTCTTGTTTTTGGACAATAACATGTGTTCAAGTTTATTGATCGCTATGAAATTGTACCACCAGGTTCCGTACAGCAGCAGATAAGCTTGGATTATGGCCAAAGCTGTTTCAAAATTAGGTACAAATAAGGGATAGAAAAACTATGATTTTCTGGTTTCTGGACAATAACAACTGGAGGCCATGGATCTCCAAGCTATTGTAACGAGAGGTTCCATACCAAAAAGGAAGTACTTGGAATTAATGCCATCGGTTTTGGCCCGAGTCGTTTAAAAAAAGGAGCTACAGATGATATTTGTCTCAAACTTTGAGTTAATTGCTTTTAAAATTCTTATATTTTGGCCTCGAGCATCACTGAAGATACATGTATCGTCGAAATGTGCATCTGGTGCAGCGCAAGAAAATTGGTACCGTTAA
>CM034352.1:79249193-79633251 GCA_019925275.1 Mytilus edulis | reverse complement strand
ATTCAGAAATTGCATTAAAAGTAGAACAGAATGGAACGTCTGGTGCAACCATAGCTGCTGCCGTCGTTGCTGTAATTTTATCATTCGTTATCATTTTAATGATTTCTATTTTCATCTTAATACCGTTTTGTAAGTATTACTGCTTAGTCTTCTCAGTATATGTTTATTTTCATTTTGAACATGTAATAGTTTTTGATAATGTCTGATTAGTTAAGATAGCTTTTATATTTCATGACAAATCATGTTGAACATTATTTTAATAAATAAATATACATTCATCTAATATATATTGCTTTATGTCTTTAGTAAATTAAATTCAACGATAACAACTTAACTTCAATAATTCTTTTCATACATATTTTTCCTCGAGAGTGAATTTCTTGTAGAAAATGCTATAAAGATAAATACTTATATGCATGTAATAACATATTGAAATATTTGTTTCAGATCGCCAGCGTCAGAACAAAGACAGGTAAATAATATATTTACACCGTAACACTTCGTTCCCGTTTGAAGAAAAACTATTTAAATCGATTTTTTGATGGATCAATTAAATATCTTTCCACAAGAGTTATGTTATAGTAAAATCGGATCCACATTGATGATAACTTTTCTTAACGGGATAAATGAATGGTTCTTCTTTCATTGGCGATTCTACCACATCTGAATACGTATATTACAGCTAGTAAATTTGTCAAAATGTATTGAGGTGCACAATGTGTAGTATTTCAGACATGGAACGACGACAAACCCATGCTATACATCTGTTATGTTGTAGTTCTTTCATATGGCACTTTGTACGTAAATTTTGTTTTTACATATTAAATGTGTAAGTTATGAACTAAACGAATCAAACAATACGAAAATGTACTGCTGTTAATTGTGTCCAATAACAAATAAATATGAACAGATTTGGAAAATTATTTACCAGGGCAATAGCCTTTAAAACTGTTGACGGTGAAATAATCTTTAGACTGGGAAAAGCAAAACATAGGGTATGTGGCAATTCAATATCATACATCGAAAATATACAGACAACGCCATCACTAAAAAGAAAAAGACATACTGACAACAACAGTACACAAACAAAATGAAAACTATGAATCAGTTGTTAGAATGAAATAAATGAGTATACCTATTTATTTAAAGTTTGAAGAACCAAAATCAGGGGTATCTGAAGCCAGCACGGGATGTTTCTGTTAGATCGGCAAGAGACAATGTTTATCAGCTGCCGTTAAACCAACAATATGAATCTATTCGTCAGAGTGCTGTTGGTAATTATTTTGTACTTCATTTTATTTGATTTTGTTTGAAATTTAAAGGTTAATACGAATCAAAACACAAGACGCGGTATAGCAAACATACGAAAACATAACATAAAACATAAAACATAAAACAGGTCTTAAAATAGTTTCTCTCCATTTTTTGTTTTAACTCATACGTGAATTAATTAACTGATTATAGATGCAAATTCACCGCAAAGTGAATAATGATTTGCAATTGTTCCTATTTACTTTTAAATCTGTAAACACCTTTGGAAAACGTAACGATACAATATTAGCTGATGGTAAAAAATTGAGAATAGAAATATGGAATGTGTCAAGGAGATAATAGCCCGACCAAGAGCATAAACAGCCAAATGCTTCCAATAGGTTTTTAACAGACAAATATAAGATTAATGACATAATAATATAATTCTGCTTCCGCAAACAGTCTTTAGACCCAATACCAGCTTGCAGTTAGTACAATAGACAAATCATAATGGAGAATACTAACAAACAAAATAACTGAACCAAAAGAACAAAATGAAAGTCAAAGTAAAACCTGCCAGAATAGTTTTTTATAATATATTCTAGAAAAGAATATATATAAAGTTTATACAACAAATTTGCATATGTGATTACGCTTCTCTGTAATTATTTATTTATTTCATTTTTTTGCAGTTGAAGTTAATGTGAATCCTTCAAGGTAAACATAAAAGTCTAAAACACGGCTATCATCACTAAGATATTGATATATAAAGAATGAAAAGCTTTAAGCTGAAGATATGTAATAGTCGCTCGTCGTTCACAATGGAATATATTGTTTTATAAGTTAAAAGTCTTTCAAATCGTTGTCCTTCCATAGCTATAAGTTTTTCCTTTAAAGCAGGATGCATGCCTTATTTCTTGAAATAAAAAATAAATAGAATACAGAACTGTAAGAAAAATTTAAAACAGAAATCAAAAGTGATAACATCTGGCATATTCCTGACTTAACAGGCATTTTCGTATGAAGAAAATGGTTGATTGAACCTGGTTTAATAGCTAGCTAAACTTCTAACTTGTATGACAGACACATCAAATGTCCTTATATTGACAACGATGAATGGACAAAACAAGCAAAAACAATAGGTAAAAATGTCAAAAATTGGGGTACAGCAGTCAACATTGTGTTATCATATTAATCAATATAAAAGAAACAAATGTAACAAAGAAGCACAATAAGCATACATCAAATTTAACAACCTCATTTTGCTTTTTATCATACAATTTTGATGATCTCTGAAAAATCCACCAATAAAGGATTGAGAGTTATCACCCATTACACATGTTAAGTTAATGATAAACCTGGTGATAGTATTTTTATCAACGATAGTACAAATGACAGTTCTTCAGAATGCAACGCAACTAGCATTGATTAATGAAAAAATTCGTGAAGAAACATTCAAAATACTAAGACAAAATTATGCACAAAACATCCGCCTCATCGATGTAAGATTCTTTAGTGGTGCTCGAATGAACCTCCCCAAATTCAAAAGTTTTTAATTGCTATGAACAGTAATGTGAACGCACGAGATACGTCTACAAGCAGTGTTATTAGTCAAGTGATTCAAAGACTCATTATTACTAGATTTATTTCACTTGACTGGGAGGGGTTTAAGATGTTTGCTTATTTAAGACCAGTCCATCTATAGACATGAGTTTTGCGATGTCAATGAAGCGTCCAGTTAATCTCCCATATACACTCAGTTCTTTTGTATATGCGTCTGGTGACACTAATAGATGATTAGATTACAACGACAATCATCCTTATCACACACATCTTCAATTAGACTTCCGTATGCAGATTAAAACATAAACTCCGACCGATCAGCTAAAAAACATTGGTAATACGTTTGTAACCAATATATATGTTACAGTGAATTTGTATAATCAGTGATTATGTAGAATCCCTGATTTTTCAGGGATTATGTAGAATCACTAAAATCATTAGTGATTATACAGATTCCCTGAAAATTACCAGTGATTTTACATAATCACTGATAATTTTAATTAGTATTCTACAAATTCCCTAATATGATTTCAGTGATTATCAATAATTAAAAGCTCCAAAGATGATGAAACAAATTAACATAGACAAATTATCATTATTTTCTTATTCCTTGAAAATTTAAGTAAAATGCAGTTTTCATTCCTGATCTACTATTTGATTCTTAAGTGATGAGTTTTTTCCTTTATATTTTATCCAAGTGTTGAACCTCATTATGCTACTAACAAATAAGCTCGGCACAGGCACAGGTGTTGCTTGGGTTGAAGAAAACGTATGCTCAAAAGTTAATGTAAATTGCAGAGGAAAAACAACATATATTTCAGACCAATTCCACAAGTGGTTCCAGGAAAGGGAGATCCTTGCCATATAGCAATGGACTCCTGCTCGGATCTTTAATACAAGAAATCAGTTTGAGGTTGCTGATTTCCCTTCATTGGTACCTTCAGATGTTTGTGCTTAAAACTCTATTTCTCTGAGACGTGCCGTAAAATATGATTTGATATGGAGGACAAGGTTTTTTAAATGTTGATATTGTGGTAAAAACAAATATGAATTTAAAAGATATACATGTAAAAAGCAGGACAAATGTGTAATAGTCGATGCCATCCAAATCTAGTTTGTAAATAAAATGTTTATTTTTAAAATATTGTGCATAAAATTAACATTTATCAAAAAGATTGTACGCATAAAAATAGTTTTGATGACAATTTCAGTTTAATTCATATTCTCAACCTATTGCTAAAACAATACGATAAAAAAAATAATCATTATGCCTTTAATCATGTTAATAGTTTCATACTAACTTCATCAACCCGCCCTTGTGGGCTCGCTTGATATTATTAATACTGAGACAGTAAATATCAAAAAGGGCTCGCTTGATATTATTGCTGATAAAGTCAGTATTAAAAACAAAACATCCATTATTCAATATATATTTTGCTTATCATTTAATTATATTGTGCTTATCATTTAATTATATTGTGTTTATCATTTCAATATTTTTGTGTCTTTCATATTAATATACTATGCCTAACGTTATACAATATTAAGGGTATTAGTCTGATATGAGCCAGTCCATGCCAAAAGGTACAAAAACGAAAACTTTACGAAATTCTAAAAAGTGTGCATAATTATTGGTAGTAGAATTGTGATTTATAAAACACATTTACTTTTCCTCGTATCCTTAAGCTGTGAGCTACACGCACCTGCAAGTGTTGAGACCCCCTTTAGTTTTATCAAGATTTTTAATGAATTATTTCATATATTTCAATCATTTTCAAAGTACAGTTTAAATGGCTTGATTTGCCAATTGATAATGTTAACCCCGGTAGCAGTGGGGATAAGGCTCTCGCTTACGATGCAGATATCAATGCAATCAGACCGGGCAACGGTAAGAATCCCGTGCAACGACGGTTGATTTATATAATATTAACTTAACTTCGGTTGATTTATATAATATTAAATGACTTAACTTAACTTAACTTAACTTAAATTTCGATTTGTAAAACACAAGAGGTCATAGTTTTTGTATTTGCCCTCATTTTTTTTTTTATGTTGTCTTACTTTCCTTAAACCGGTAAAACTGAAGAAAATGACAAACTCTCTAGTGTCGTAAAATTTTAAGTTTCTGGTCGGTATAGCATTAGTCCGGGGAACAAATGATTTTACACTTGCTTAAATACCAAAAAATTCAGATATTTCTACGTCTTTTGCTGTTTTAATTGACAAATTCGGGATAGAATTGACAATCTTATGAATGTTTACATTAATGTAATATATATTTTAAATAATATAAAAACATACAGGAACAAATTTACTGTCAAATTTTAGAAAGACACCTTATCATTACTAAACAAACAACCCAATAATTAACAAAGATAAAAATTTAAAAGTTGGATAAATGGGAAGACACCGTTATATATTTTAGTATCATATCAGTTATTCTGTATAATCCCTGACGTTTTTTCTAGTGATTATACATAATCCCTGAAAATTTTAGTGATTATATATAATCCCTAAACTAACCAGTGATTATACATAATCCCTTAAAACTTTAGGGATTCTACATAATCCCTGATTATACAAATTCACTGTAACATATACACATATTTGTTTCATAAAATGTAAACTTTTCAATTTTTTAATAGGCCAATATATGATGAGCCTGAACCTGAAATAGCACAAGGAACACATTACATTGATGCATCTTCATCAGGTAAAATAATGTTGTTTAAAATATTTTAACTGAAAGCGGAATTTATTCCTGCATTATTATATGAATTGATTTTGTTTTTCAGGAAAATTGCAAGTACAGTACTTTACTTTTATTGTCTTTATTTTCATAAAATCTTATTTCGCTGTACCGTTTTAAATTTTTAAATAGATATTGTTTACAATTTTTGCTGACAATTTAATAATCAAATTAATTATAGTATAACTAATCGCCGTATTTGAATATCAAAAATAAGACAACGCGTGACCGAACGACGCATGGATTAAACGAGTGCACAGCACGAGTTTAATCCATAGCGGCGTTCGGTCACAAGTTGTCTTATTTTTGATATTCAAATACGGCGATTAGTTATACTTTTTATTACATTGGCTAATGTTTTTTTTTATGAAATTAATGTAGAAAATGTAAGGAACTATATGTTTTTCCTACGCATTCACAATTTGTTTTGATCCGACGTTATCGACGTCTTGACAACGCCTATTGTTGTACAGTCAAACCTGATTAAACCGGACCCTGAATAAACCGGTTTCCTGTCCATTCCGGCCGAAAATGAAAGTCCCATATTTTTCCATTCAAAATCTTTGTTAAAATACCCTTTGTAAACCGGACCCTGTATATTCCGAATTCCGGTCTAATTATGAAGTCCCAATACTCTTAATTACATTAATTATTACCTGTCAAAACCGGTTTGTCTAATTAATTTCAATGATCGATATGCAATCAAAACATATTTGTTTATGCAACATGGCTTTTCGTGATAATCAATTAGTCAGGTGTCAAACTGTGAACCTACAATCGTACAGTAGTGAGCTGCATTATTTATTAAAACATTATAAACGTGTCAATTAAACGAAAAGATACATCGAATTTATCTCGGATTGAACTTACGTTTTAACTTAGATAAACAAATTAAAATCGCGGACTAAGAAATTCACATCGTGATTTCGAAATCCTGGGTTCCCTGTTGTGAACCCCTAAACAAATGACCTTGATAATGAAAAACACCCGGATGACAACAATCAATGGATATTGTACACTGTACGACAACGTTTCGAAAGTTATGAAATTACGTTTGAAAATATTCTGGCTTTTTAATCGACCATTCCAACATTTTAAATTATTGGGCATGGGAGTAAATCGAAACTCTCGTCCTACAATCCAAACAACGCGAGCATTATGATGCAAATGCAAACAATGAAAAACGAATTGAAAGTATTTTAATTTAAATCAGATATAATTTACAATCAGAGAGAACTTTTACATGCAAAATGTCGGACGTCACAAGTCATTAACTTCCGGTCAACACGGAAACCTGAATAAACCGGCTCACTGTCCAAACCGGCCCTTTTTCATAGTCCCGTAGCCGGCCGGTTTATACAGGTTTTACTGTATGAAGTCAGGGAGTGAAATAACCACGTTTATTTCACATGTGAAATTATCGGTTTTTATTTAACTGGGATATCAATGTAATTTATTGCAACCAATGTTATAAAAGTATATATTCATAGCAGCTATCAAAAATTATTTAAATAGTAGGAGGAAGGTAAGTTGTAATGTTTCGTAACGCGAAAATTTAGATTTGTTAAATAAATGTAGTTATGTTTACCAGTCTTATCTCGTTCTTTTATCCTCCAATCCACTCAAATGCATTATCTTTATATTTTATAGAATTGAAGAACAAAACACAAAGGTGAGGATCAAGCTTTATAAGTTTTTCTCAAAAATGTATTCAAATTATATGCACATTTTTTTTTAATTTCGAGGACAGAAAACAAATATAATATATAAGGATTGCGTCTAACGTATAGCACATCTAACATTTAGAGTGGCACAAGTTTTTACATGTACACATCTCCATTTATGTTTTGTTTAAATAAAGCGGTGTTCTTGTTTGGTTAATAACTTATTTAAACATCAACATTGATTGTAAAAATGAAGATTCGATTATTTGCAATTGATAAATCTCTCCAACCCGTTTGCATGACAAAGAAGTATGCAATACAAGGTCAACGTATGCCTTCAAGAAACACAATGTATAGTCAGCAGTATACGGCGCCAATAAGAAAAAAGGTGAAGCAACTTAAACGAGAAAAATTACGAGCAGGAAATGAACTGAATGAAGCAACTAAAAAAGTACTTCGAAACAAATACTAGTATGCATTATTAAATACTCCAGTCATTACCATTACCAGTATCGATGTCGACATGACAGTTACATAAATACTTAGAAAGTGATCAATGATAAGCCTTGGTAAAAAATGTATAGATTAAAAGCTATTAACCATTTGCAATCAGGACTTCGGAATGAAAAAGTTTCATTTCAGAATTATTTTGAACATGTTTTTGTAATTGAAGAAATCTAGATGAAACCAATACAGAGAAGCGAAGTGTGTATACAAAGCAGGAAGTCCCGACAGGTATTATACTCACTCTAAAAATAATAAGAAGTTTTCAGCGACGTTCAAATGTGTTAAAAGACTTATCGTGGATACTTTAGTCAAAAATAAATATCGTGTTTTCTGCGTAAATGCATGTTGATAAATATAAGTCGCTCGTCATACTCGCGGGTCAATGTTGCAAATCAAAGTAAAAATCAACAACCCAAAATCATCTATACACATGTAAAAATCATGACCTGTATCCTTCGATGCTTTGAAACTCAGGTAATTTGTTAATAGGCCAAAATAGTCTCAAATTTATCTGAACTATCATAATTTCGAATGATATTTTGGGCAATCATACCAATAGAGCTTGCTCAGGTCAATCAATTGCGTATAGATTATTGAAAAGGGTGTTTAATGTATCTTTTTTCATCTTTAACAAGGTTTTCTTGAACAAACACTCTCTAATTGAAGCGAAAACAAAAGTAAAATCACAAAAATACTGGACTCCGAGGAATATTCAATAAACTAAATGTCTCTAATCAAATGTCAAAATCAAATGCAAATGAATGGATAACAACTGTCATATCTCGACTTGGTACATACATTTTCATACATGTACGCAGAAAATGGTGGATTAAACGTGGTCTTATAGCCTGATATACCTCTTACTACAGGAAAGTGTAGTTTCCAGTTACAATTAATAATATTTTTACTGATTTGTCTGTTTGATGGGATATTCATTTGACGTGGCTCGGTACTTATACATCCCGTCAATAGGTATGTATTATCTTTCATTTTTGCTGGTATGTATTGTATATTCGACTTTTTGTGGTTCTTTGTTTCTTATAACGTGACTCTGTACTTTTCAGAATCCCGACATTATGTTATTGTTCTATTATATTGATTGATTGTTGGTTGCTTTACGCCGCATTAGCACAAAAAGGCTATATCGCGGCGATGTTCTATTATATGTCAGTATGTTATTGTTCTATCGTAAATTTAAAGATACTTTGAACGACAAACGGCAGAATTATTTCGTGTTAGTAGTATTAACCATAAATTGATTCTTAAAGAACTGCTGGATAATTTGTTATCTCGGTCTGTTTCTGTAATTAATTCTAACATAGCTTTTGATTTTAAAACCCTGCATACTACCATTCTCCAAGTGCAATTATGTGTGTTTTGAATAGACATTGAACGACAAAATTTCTTTTTTGTGATGTTTGCATTTTCTGACACCCATCACGCAAAACTAAGAATGTGTTTTTTTTTAATTTGATAGATGCTTTTTTGTGTTTTTTTGTTTATGTTTGTTTGTCTTGCGATTGTATTACACAGTGATAACTATTGTTACCATATTTTGACTATTTTACAAATTTTAAGAAAGAAGCCTGTTTTGTTCGCGCATCGTTATAAAAATAATGGAAAATGATGCGACTGTCATAACAGTGTGCTATACAACCAGGTCCAATCCTGGTTTTAGTGTTATAAAATCAGGTTTAATCCACCATTTTCTACATTTGAAAATGCCTGTACCTAGTCCGGAATATGACAGTTGTTTTTCATTCTTTTGATGTGTTTTATCGATGATCTCCTCTTATATTTAATGCGTTTCCCTCAGTTTTAGTTTGCTTTCCCCGATTTTGTTTTTTTGTCCATAGATTTACGATTTTTGAACAGCAGTATACTACTGTTGCCTTTATTTATCCTTTGATTTTGCCATTTGATTAGGGACTTTCCAATTTGAATTTTCCTCGGAGTTCAGTATTTTTGTAATTTTCCTTGTTTCCAGTTTAAGCAAATTGTTTAATGAGTGTACAAATTGTATCGTAGACATTATATATTACTAACATTACTGTAAGTAGGAAGGCAAGTATATATTCATCAAATATGGCACCAATGTTTTTATTTTGTATATTGCAGATCATTCCACTGTTCAATCTACTAGCAGGTAATTTCTTTATTTCTGCATTGTTGGTAAATAGTTCTGACCTTCTATTTAATTTCGTATGTAAATAAATCATGATTATTAACGAAAAAAATATTTTCAAATAAGGCTACATTATTAGAAACTTACCATTTTATTTGTTTTTATTTGTAGGAAATGAGCTTCGAATCTGCAAAATTGTTTTATTAAAAATATAGTTAATCAAAATATATTCTCATTTACAAAAAATATATGTACAAAAGATTCAGTTTTTAGTATAATAATTCCACATGTTTAAAAAAAAGTCCTTTCAAGGAATTAAGGGATATTTGATATACGGAAAATATACCTTGCGACAGACGTTTTCATGATACCTGTTTTATTATACTCAATTGAATATTTTCTTAAGTAAATGTTTGAAAAAACCATAAATTAGAAAATATAACGTTTCTGCACAAAGAAAAATCCCTTTAAAATCTGTCCGTAAGTGACCTGTTTTTATGACATTTTGTAACCGTATCTAACATGTCTAAGTCATCATGTTGGAAGGAATTTTCATCGTCCCTCTCATCGATGCAAATATGCAAAAACAAGTAATCTTATAAACTTTCCATTTAATTGATTATTATTGGACATTAAACAGACACCAATCAAGTATTATTTTATTTCTTTGTAGAACAGATTCAGAACACATTTTTGATACAAATTCATACGAGGAAATGAGTACAGAAACAAAAGGTAAGTATCCCATTTTGTTTACTTTCCTAACATTGTGTCAAAGTATCCCATTTCATCTTTTTGTTTACTTTCCTAACGTTGTGTCAAAGTATCCCATTTCATCTTTTTGTTTACTTTCCTAACGTTGTGTCAAAGTATCCCCTTTCACCTTTTTGTTTAATTTCCTAACGTTGTGTCAAAGTATCTCATTTCATCGTTTTGTTTACTTTCCTAACGTTGTGTAAAAGCTTAACACATTTTAGTATGAGTATTGGTTAACACAAATTATCTCGTACCTCCTGTTGCTGTAAAAAAAAATCCGAATTTGATAAAAAGCGTGCAATATAGAGATGGAGATATCTATTGGGCAAACAAGTAGAATGATAAATTTTATATAAAATATTCTTAATTTTAAGGTTATTAGACACCGATTGAATGCAATCTTTAACTGTTCCTTCAAATACCATATGTATATTTTGAATGGAACAGCAAAAGCAGTTATTTTTGCAGTATTATAGACTTGAAAAAACAACCCACAACACATCGTTGAAATGCATGCTACGACAAAAAACATAAATATAGGAGAACAGAAATGGGAGAACAACGCAACAGATCAACCCCTACAACTGAACGTAAACTAAATAGACATACAATAAACACAAAACAACAAATTGTTCATATAATTTGACTTATAAAGTACATAGTTTATAGATGTTGAACAAGTTTATCATACATTACCCTCTGACTAAACTTTTTAAGAACACTTTCTGTAAATTAAAAGACACAAAAAAAGCAACCTGCAAAATGCAGCTATTTACAGCGTAAATAATTACTTGAACAAGGAAATACAAAATATGGTTCAATGAAACTTTGAAAACCTTGGTCGGAATATACTCGCTACATTACATTTGTAACAACCTTGCTTCCATTACAGCAAGTTGTTGTATAGTAACAATAAAGAGTAGTAGAAATTAAAAAATATTCAATTTGGAAATATACACTTATATGCGTAGGTATGAATCAGTATCTTTATATTTTATTTTAACTTTTAGTTACGACACCAATTGAGTAAGTACACTTTTAACTTAAATTGGAAAATTGTCATGCAAAATTGATCACGAATATCAATTTTACAATTTTCTGTGTATCACAATGATACATAAATGTTCTCTTTTTAACCGTTGTTACCTTTGTCGTTAATATGTAATGTTTATGATTTAGAAAGTAAGTTTATGTCAGAAATACTTATTGACAGCTAGATTTATATGGTATTGTAACAAACCTAGGGTTACTATAAAACTGTTTAACTCATCATTCAGGAGGAGTGGAATCAACGGCATTGTGGAGAAACATATTTGTAATAAACATAACAATGATATTTATTTTAATAGTATTTTGACTTCTTCTTTCAATATAATAAACATCAAATACACATTCATCATTCAACAGATAAAGCAATAAATCGGGTGGTCAATATAAGAGGTAGTTGACGGTTCAAGAGATCGATTCAGAATGACATGTTGTTTTACAGGCTCCTATTTATGTCTTTTGGCACTTACTATGACGTTAGAGTAAACATCTAATCGTCCAATCAAAAGCAACGTTTCTTACGTCTTTTGGCTTGAAACGTTCAAGAAGACAATCAGATTTCGTTATTCTTAAATAAAGAAACAATATTAAGTTGTCCTCACTTTGTCCTTCTTGTCCGAATTATGTTTAAAAGCAAATAAAACTAAAAAGACATTTCTACATAATGCTATTTTTAAACGGACAGTAAATTCCTTTCTCGATACGGCGTATGAACTTGGGTGTAATTTACATAACCTTACGCATTAGATATAATGCTTAAATGAGATCAATGAAAACCCTGTTCTATCATAAATAAACACAATGTTAATGAAAAGGGAGGCACAAACATAATAAATACGCCATTTGCCTGCATTGATAAAGTGTAAACTTAAACAAATAATAATATGACCGCAAAGTGAAAGTACAGAACGGTGTCATGGCAGATGTAAACAAGTTGAATCTCACGACGATATTTGTCAAAATAAATCACTATATGACGGGATAATCAAAGTATTACATAGGTAAACATTGCCAAGATATACATATAAAACTGACCCTTATCGCTTGCAAAGTACAAATAGTTCAAATCATGAGTATGAAAGTCAATGCATTTCAGCACACCTGAGAAGTTGACCACCCGGCAATATTCAAATAAATATATGTAATATGCAATAAATAATATGTTAAATAATAACAATAATCAGTCCAGATTTGTCACAGTATGTGGAGGCATTGCATGTGCTTCGAGCAAGATCGATTTCCTCTCAATAGGTTGAGAACTATTTTACACGAAATATATTAAATAATCAAATGTCGAGTATATGCTCATGATTCTGTACTTGTTTTTGGAGTGTCCATGGTAAAATAATTTTATAACGAAATTATGTAATAATTGCAGTGTGAATAAAAACATTTTCTCAAAATAATAAATTGATACCAAAGAACTTTATTCGTAAAAAAAACATTTAGCGGGTTTTATGATTAAAATTACTAGTCCATGAATGTTTTGTTCGGATAAAAAAAAAAACAATAAATTTTACAGAAAACCACCAAGGGCACACTTATCCGACAATAATACCCAACTTTATGAATCAATGAAGGCGCATGCATGTCGTAAGTATGTTTACTATTTAAGCATGCATTGATTTACTTAAATCTTAATCACATTTCATATATATAAAACGAAGATGTGGTATGAATGCCAACGAGACAACTGTCCACAAGGGACCAAAATGACAGAGACATTACAACTATAGGTCAACGTACGGCCTTCAACAATGAGCAAAGCCCATACCGCATAGTCAGCTATAAAAGGCCCCGATATGACAATGTAAAACAATTCTAACGAGAAAACAAACAGCCTTATTTAGATAAAAAGTGAACGAAAAACAAATATGTAACACAAAAAAAAAAACGACAACCACTGAATAACAGACTCCCGATTTAAGACAGACACATACATAAATAATGTGGCGGGGTTAAACAAGTTATAGGGATCCCAAACTTGCCACTAACCTGGGACAGTGGTATAACAGTACAACATAAGAATGAACTATAAAAATCAATGAAAAAGGCTTAACTCATCAGATGGACATATATACAAGTTGACGTGGAATGTTTAAATTTCAGATGCCAAATTTTGTCATTCAAATATATATAATGCTTTACTTATTATTATGTAACTCACTGGAAAGCAATTATAAAACAGATCCAAACTTACATTTCAATTATGAACAAATGTGACAAATAACATACACTGTCATAAATTCTAAGATAATATACTGAGTGCTATTATAATTGCAACTTAAACCTGTATGTTTCTTTACATAGATATTAATACTGCGAGAGTTCTTTTAAACAATGGAAACGATAGTTTTATGTTGTATTGCATCAGACACATCGTTCTTGGTTTTCCTTCACAAGGAACGTTGATACCCTAAAAATCATAACCCAGGATGTATAACTTTTGAATATGTAAAGAGCTATATAGTCTTGATAGTTGACCATTCGATCTTAATTTTTAGCAGAAGTCATATGATCTGCAAACAAACAATATTACGCTATGAACGATCGTGATGAAATTTTTGTTACTGCAAAGCGCTTTGGAGGCATCACAATTATTAAGTGTTGTTTTCATTTGGTTGAAGCAATTGTCTAAGGCTTTTTGGTTTTCACATGATTTTAATGTTTGCCATTTTCAATTTATTTTTTTAATTCAAATTATTGTTAAATGTCCAATTGTGTATTTTTATTCACTTCTGTAGCTATTGGCCTAGTGCATATCTGACGAATATTTATTTTCTAATGAACACTGTATACAACGAAGTCGTTTAATATTTTACAATAATTCATATCTGTTAAAAGTGAAACGTTATCTCAAATATAACTTTCATAATAAATATTAAAAAATATAAGCAAACGATCGTACTTATTTTTTATTCTTTCAATTTAAGAAAATACTTCAAAATCAGACCAAGGCAGGTAAGTAAATGCGTAACAATCTCAGTCGATTTGCATCCTCCGTGATATACCGATGCTAGAAATCAATCAACGATATTAATCATGTTTATGTTTAAGATGATACTACAAAAATCGATATGAACTATTCATGATGTAAGTTAAAAAAAGACAGAAATTAATTTCCTGCAAAACACTTCTCACACTGAAAGGTACATGTACCAAGCATTTAATTTAGGAAAACAGGAAAAAAATCACCGATTTCAAAAAAAAAAAATAAAAAATATTGGGAAGTATTGAAAACCAAAAACTTAAAACATTATACAAAACCCCCTTTAGTCTATGTATGCATGAGGTAAGATTTCCCTAAATGTTTCGGAGGGTTTAAACATTTAATAAACAGTTACTTACAGCAAATATTAAAATTGAGAATGGAAATGGGGAATGTGCCAAAGAGACAACAACCCGACCATAGAAAAAAACAACAGCAGAAGGTCACCAACAGGTCTTCAATGTAGCGAGAAATACCCGCACCCGGAGGCGTCCTTCAACTGACGCCTAAACAAATGTATACTAGTTCAGTGATAATGAACGCCATACTAATTTCCAAATTGTACACAAGAAACTAAAATTAAAGTAATACAAGAGTAACAAAGGCCAGAGGCTCCTGACTTGGGACAGGCGCAAAAATGCGGCGGGGTTAAACATGTTTGTGAGATCTCAACCCCCCCCTCTGTACCTCTAGCCAATGTAGAAAAGTAAACGCATAACAATACGCACATTAAAATTCAGTTCAAGAGAAGTCCGAGTCTGATGTCAGAAGATGTAACCAAAGAAAATAAACAAAATGACAATAATACATAAATAACAACAGACTACTAGCAGTTAACTGACATGCCAGCTCCAGACTTCAATTAAACTGACTGAAAGATTATGATTTCATCATATGAACATCAGGCACAATCCTTCCCGTTAGGGGTTTAGTATCATACCATCATAACATATATGAGAAGAACATAACCCGTGTCATGCCAACAACTGGTTTTTGAATAAATGAGTTTAGTTCCGATGCAAAGACCCTATAAGTAAATCAATATTAACGCCAAAATATGCAATCTTTAATGACCTGACAACAGTCTCGTAACTATATCCCTTCTTAATAAGTCTATTCAAAGGTTTTGTTAGTTTTTAATGTGAATACTGACACCTTTGTGCTTTATAAAGAATATTTCCATAAAAAATTGGATGTGAAATACCTGAACGTATAAGAAGTCTGCATGTTGAGCTATATTTACGAATGATGTCCTTATACCGATGATAAAATTTAGTAAATGTTTTGACTAGTTTGTGATATCGAAAACCCTGGTGTAATAATTTTTCAGTTATACATACATTTCTCTCGTTAAAATCTAAAACATTGTTACATACACGAGCGAATCGTACAAGTTGAGATATATAAACACCGTAAGATGGTGACAAGGGAACGTCACCATCTAAAAATGGATAATTAACGATAGGAAATGAAAAATCATCTCTTTTATCATAAATTTTAGTATTCAGCTTTCCGTTAGTGATATAGATATCAAGATCGAGGAAAGGGCAGTGGTCATTGTTAGTCTTAGCTTTATTTAAAGTAAGTTCAACAGGATAACTTTCTATAATATACATACTGAAGTCGTCATTATTGAGAGCCAAAATATCATCCAAATATCTAAAAGTATTATTTAATTTGTTTATAAGATGTTGTTTCGATGGGTCTTTGCTTATTTTTGTCATAAATTGTAACTCATAGCAATACAAAAACAGGTCCACAATAAGTGGTGCACAGTTAGTCCCCATTGGAATTCCGATAATCTGACGATATACGGAATCCCCAAAGCGAACAAAAATGTTATCTAGTAAAAATTTAAGGGCATATATAGTATCAAAGCATGTACAATTGACATAGTTTGTTTGTTTATTGCTACTAAAAAATGACCTAAAAGAGTTTAAACATATATATTCACATTCTGACTTTTTAAATGCCCATTTAATTAGGTGTGTGAATTTTTTTTTACTGAGAATGTTTGGCAATGTGGTATACAGGGTAGAAAAATCAAAACTTTGAACAGATTTAAAATCACCAATATAAGCATGCAATTTATCAAGTACTTCCAACGAGTTCTTGACACTCCAAAAGTAATTAATTCAACTATTTTCGAAGGCCTTATTTGAACAATTTATTATCAGGTTTTTAATTGTACCAAGTATGCTTGTAAGAAAAATAGACAATTTAGTAGTGGAACAATGGCTTGAAGACGAAATAAATCTATATTTGTAAGGTGTTTTGTGTAGCTTCGGAAGCCAGTACATAGTTGGGACTTTCATTGTATTTGGCTCAGCTTGTAAAGCGGTAGCTAAAAGTTTATGTTTGTTACAGATGTCGTTTTGTGAAAATGGAGTCAGTTGGAATGTTGGTGAATTGGTGATATTTTTTTTTCAGAACCTCAATGTAAAATTTACCTCAAACAATAATAATATTATTAGCATCTTTATCGGCCGGGACAAAAACAAATTTCTTGTCTAGTTCTTTTAGTTACATGTTTATTATGCATTTCAAGCGACTGATTCCAACGTTTGCAAAACGGATACTACTAACGGATGACATGTTTGATTTTTTAACAATGCATGAAATAGAAAATAGGAACAGTTTTGTTTGTATGACTTAAAAATTAAGATTTGATTTATTGTTGGTTTTTTTTAATCGGCAAGATCTATCTAATTTGTCCTGTTTTGGTGTATTTATGTTTCCGATAAATTCTCTGTACTATTTACCGACTAAGACCACTGCATGTATCACAATTTGAAATTTTTCGGATGGCCTGTAATCAAAAGTTTATATAACAAATAGTGTATTGGTATAGATATTATTGAAGAAAAAAAAACATGTATAATTTTGTACACACGCTTGATAACAGGGAAATGAAAGATACGAAGCCCAGGGATAATAAGTTTCAGCTATATGAATCAATGAAGACGCCTGTAAAAGGTAAGATAATCATCAGTGTTTGTCAAAAAGTGATTTCTTTTCAGTACAATTCCAATTAAGCATTTTGAACATGTATTGGTCAACTATCATATTTTATCAAATTTTATTTAATTCCAATAAATACTGTTATTTGAGACTTAACATTTTGTTTTAATTCAAGATAATACTATCTTACTAGAAATAAAATATATAGTATAGTTTTAGCCTAACATTATATTAATGAACAAATGTGACCAAATCTTATAAAAATCGTAGCATTTACACTGAATGCCAATAAAAATGAAACCACAACATGTAGTTTTAAATTGATAAAATCAAAAGTGACAAATATACTTTGAAAATGATAATAATTATTATCATTTCGACATTTTTACATTTAACGTAATAATGTATCAGTTAAAATTTTACTCTAAATTATTGTTATTTTCCTTTTTTTTCAGATAAAGTTCGTTTTATAATTATTACAAAAAGAAGTGAAACTTTGTACAAAAGAAAACCTTAGAAATGTTTAGTTATATACAGTCAAATTCGTTTTAATAACTCCAGTTGTGTATTATTACTTACTTCGGTAACAATTAGCTTAATGCATTCCTAACGAAGATTTATATACCATAGTATAAGACAAAAGTCAATATATATGACTGTTTTCCATATTTTTCTTTTCTTCCCAAAGAAAAGAATCAGATCTATTTTTATTTAAGAATTGAATGCTTCTTTTTGTTAATTCATTTGTGTATAAAAGTGCTGACGGAATTACATTTTGTATGAAGCGCTGAAACGCTTCATTCTAAAAATGTGCGCACGGTCAGCGCTTTTACAACCATGAGAAATCACATATAGAGGCATTGAATGCTTATAATTACATTTTTAAACCATGATAATCAAACCACGGTTTCTATCAAGGTTCTCTTTAATTTACCTGTGCACAGTATTGTTGGAGCTCGTGTCATCATGACCCAAAGGGTGACTGGGGAATAAACATATGGTCACTTGGTCTTGTCCCGACCGACAGTAAAACTATTGCCAAAGTGGGGCGTCCGTTTGGCTGTGCGGGTTGTATCAAGTTCGCAGTCACGTCCGGTCAGAAGGGGGACGTTAAATCCGATGTCTCGTGTAGAGAGAGTGCCACGTTCTTTGCACGTTTAGAACCCTTGCAACAACTCTTTGAGGGGTCCGTAGGTGGCCTGTTGAAAGGAAAAATTTCTGTCCCTATCCAATAGACCCTCATTTTCAAGTGGCAGTCCAAATTTCCCCGACCATCATCCCAGATGGCCTCTATTGTATCAAACTACCTATTGTATTTATTGTGAACTTGTTCTCGTCCTGAATATGCATGAAACATTTGCCACTGGACGTTAAGCAACCAACAATCAATCAATCGTGTCATCATGAATGTTGAATTTCATTGTGTAATGAATGTTAATTTCAGAAGGACGAGAGATTGCCGATAGCCGATCAAAATTTCGTATTATAATGAAACATACATGCAATGTAATTATTGATATTACATTTTTGACAATAATATTCATAATGAACATAAAAATAAAAATAGCAAATAATCTAGCTACTTTATAATATTTATCGTATTTTTTTTTAGAAAATACTTCAAAGTTAGACCAAAGCAGGTTAGTGTGTTTACAACAGTCCTAGCCTAATCGAACTATCTAACAGATATCTATTTCAACATGTTTACAAATTTACAAAAATAAGTTTACAAACTGAACAAACTTTCCAGAAAACAGCTATCAATCGCCTCAAAATATTCCACACATGTACATGTAGTTAAATTCGTCAGACTTGCGTTTTGTTTGGATACTACTCATTGATGTCTCTCAAATAAATAAAAACAAAGTGTGAATAATTGAAATCTAACACCTTAAAACATTTGCAAAATCTTTGTTTATCCATATATGTAGGAGGTTAAATGAATCTAAGGGTTTCGATTGTTTGGATTATCTATGAACATTAAATCTATAGCAAATAAAAGTATCATATCGTAATTATACATTCAGAACTGGGAATTTCAACTTGAACGAAACGATCATTAGTTACGATACAGTTGTTGAATTTATTCATAAAAAAAATAAAGTCTTTTAATATTTCAACGGTTCACGAAAAAGGGGATATTTCTTGTATAAAGATAAGGATGTTATAAAATCAGAATGTATATAACAAATATAGTATTGATATAGATATGTTCTTTGACCATTGTAAGTGAACGTATAATATTGTATATATGCTTAGTAAGAGGAAAATAAAAGATGAGAAATCGAAAGATAACAGTACTCAGCTATACGAATCGATGAAGACGCCACCACAAGGTGAGATTATATAAGTGTTTGACAATAAAATATTCCCAGTCACTACAATACCAATTAAGAACTTTAAAACTCAAAGACCATTTTCAAAGACATAGCAACATTTAATCATGTTGTGAATACTGTGTATCTGGTATTATATACAATAGAGTGACGTTAATGAAGAACAAATAATGAGGTATAATTAAAATTTTGAATAGGTTCATATTAGTCCAGTTGACTAAAGTGAAAATCACACAATCTCATTATGACTTTTTAAAGAATTTGCCGTGGAACTGCCGCTAGAATATGTTCTATTATGTATTTAAAAAACATGACGATTAAATAACTAAGTTGATATATATTGGAACTAATGAGTTAACCAACACCCTAAAAATCAAACCACCGATATGGAACAAAGAATTAAATTGAATGCACATTTTTGCATATATGTAGTTCTATGCCTATTGCAGGTTCATGTTTTCTATAGGCAACTACTTCACTCATACATTTTGGGACAACGGAAAGTAAAATCACAAAAATTATGAACTCCGAGAAAAATTCAAAACGGAAAGTCCCTAATAAAATTGCAAAATCAATGGCTCAAATATATCAAACGAATGGATAACAAATATCATATTCCTGACTTGGTAAAGGCATTTTTTATGTAAAAACTTTAAAACTAACTAAACCTTTCAGTTGTATGGCAGTCGCAAAAATTCCATTATATTGACAATGATGTGTGAACATAACAAACAGACTGGGTAAAAAATGTCAAAATTAATGGTACCACGGTCAACATTGTGGTATAATCTTAATCACTATATTACAAACAAACACACAAAACATTAGTTCATAAGTATTTCTCGCTTCTCGTTTTTTATAAAGATTAGATTGTTGGTTTTCCTGTTTAAATGGTTTTACACTAGTAGTATTTAAGGTCCTTTATAGCTTGATGCTCAATGTGAGCTAAAACTCCGTGTTGAAGTCCATACTTTGACCTATACTGGTTTATTTTAGTAATTGGGACTTGAATGGAGAGTTGCCTCATTGGCACTCATACCGCATCTTCTTATATCTATATAGAAAAAAGCACATTAGCAACGTTTACAACAGCAACTCTAATAGTAAAAAAATAACAGTTAAGTAAGAATACTATTTACTATCATAATTTTTTCTGTTGATCGTTAACTGCTGCCTATTCTTAATGAATATATTCATTCCTTTTATTTCAGAGGCTAGCAAATCCACGAAAAACGAAAGTGTAGACATGTATTCAAGTGTTATATAGACTAAATTCAAATCATTTTAGTTCCCATTTTATTTAAGCCTGATATTATTCCCGAGTCTCATTTATCAATCATACATCAACGAATCATTAATTCGGGCTTTTTGCATGTATCATCGTCAACAATTCTTCAACTAACAAGCAAACATTTGTATTAGATTTTGTCAATCCTCCCATAAAAGGCTGATTATATCTACATGTATGGTCTTATCATGTACTTATATGAGTATCATAGTGTATCTACTAAGCTAACTAATCAAACATATATATTTAATTTACAATACTAAACAAAGTTTTTACATTCTTTGATATTATCCTGTTTATTATAATAAAATTTGCAAAAAAAAGAAGTGGTTTTTAATCAAAACTATGCTGTACAGACAGGTCCAAGTCTGTTTGATAGATACTTGTTAAGCTATCTTGTTATGAATTATTGAAGACAGTCATTTTACATTATCTTTAAACAATGACAATTATCTCGAGCTCATATTACAATATTATTCCACTTATAAACATATAGCATCATCCTAGTCATGAAAAAAAATATCACGTCTGCTCACACAACATTTGATCCTATTATTTTTTTCGTATTTCATCAAAGGCGGAACAAATAAATTTTCCTCTACCGAACTGGATACTAATACACAAACCGTCAGTTTGTTCTGGATTGCATCAGCTGCGAATAAGACATATCATATAAAAAGTAAGTACCAAGATCTAAATTACAGCTACCACAAGTACAGCATAATATGCGTCCAACTGCAGGGGCACCTGATTGCGCATCTTGTCATGATGGGCTTTGTGTTGCACAATCTGTAGGTTATTATTTCTTTTTTGTGGATTTCTTCTTGTTTTGGTCGACTTTTTTTCTAATATTTGCCCGTGCATTTGCTAGTTCCGCCTCATGCTTTCATTTAAGTTTTGATTTTGGTATTGTATCGTTGTTGGTGGTTAACTATTAGAGGTATTAAACCAGTGCTGTAAAACATTAAAATAACACATCATAAAGTTTCCGGCGTCCAATGCGCTCTTCTAGATTACTTCAAGAAGTCTTTCAGCCGGATATTCCAACATATTGAAAGCCAATGATGTATACGAACCATAACAGTTGGAGAGAAAAAAATGCACGCAAACAGTCACATTTGTCTATGGTCAACTATGTCTCAAGGAGTTGAAACCTCAGTTTTTATATCACCTTAGTGTTTCTATCGAGGAACTGACTACTTAGCTGAGGATACAATCGGGACCGATAATATAAAAAAAGAAGTTGTGGTATGATTGCCAATGAGACAACTATCCACAAAAGACCAAAATAACACAGACATTAACAACTATAGGTCACCGTACGGCCTTCAACAATGAGCAAAGCCCGTACCGCATAGTGAGCTACAAAACGCCCCGATAAGGCAATGTAAAACAATTCAAACAAGAAAACTAACGGCCTTATTTATGTAAAAAAATGAACGAAAACAAATATGTAGTCCACTACCAGAGGTATCGACCCAGTGATGAAAAAACCTACAACGTTATTGATTGACTTGTTTTATGTCAATTTTATTAACAAAAAGAATAAAAGCACAAATGCTCTTAAAGCAAACCATAATACAAATACAATAATTGAGGGCGTTGTTTGCACACTTTTAATTTGATTTTAGGTGTTTTAACGCTACTTTTAAGCACCGCATTTAGGCTATTTCGTGGCGGCCAGTTTTTATTGGTGGAGGAAGCCGAAGGACCCGAGGAAAACCACCGACCTTTGATAGAAAAACTGACAATCCTAATCAATTCAGATTGAAGTCGAGTGCACCCGCATGAACGGGGTTGTTTGCACAAGGTTACTAACATGGAAAGAAACGATCAAGTATATATATATAATTAAAATATAAAGCTAGGTTTATTTTCTTCTCTTCGACTTTGCATACTGATTACTGCATCATACAAAATGTTGAATGTCAAAACTCCTGTTTTTCCTCTCATATGAACTTGTTCCAAATCATGAAGCCTGAGGAAAGATTAAAATGCACTTTTGTCAGAAAAACCAACCATATAATTATGTAAAAATGAACAAGGTATAGTGATAATAAATGAGCAAGCAAAACGTCATAATAAAATATGTAAAAATAGTATCAGCCTGTGATGTGTTTTCGTACTAATAACAATTACTACAATTTACTGCTGACGGTTTTTATTGTTGAGTTTTTATGCAGGATGCAGGTGTTTATTCAAATTTAAAAAAAAATAGCCTGTTGATTGATTTAGTTATCTATTTTTTTTGTCAAGGCTTGCTACAATTTTTTACTGTTTCCGATGACTTTGCGATTTTTGTATTTCAAAAAAACGGCGCCATATGTTTTCGTATGCAATAAAACTTGGATCAGTACACGGACAGGAAATGATTATAAAATCCGGAAATGATTATTTCTTAAGTCGTGGTTCTGGTGATCGCTTTAATTATAAAAATAGTTATTTAATACTTTTCAGTACTAAAAATTACTACTAAATAGTTTAAGGTTGGTGTTGAAATTGTTAGGTTTTGATTAATTTCAGATAAGCACCTGGTTTGTACAAAATACATTGTTTTTTTCTAAAATACAATGCAGTTTTTCAAATTTAGGATTAATTGTAAAAAGTTAAGACTGTATTCATCTTCATGTATCAAAGTTGCATAAAAACACATATTTGTTCTATATATCTTGACCATATCTTTTTTTTAACTAGGCATTTTTAGTCAATTATATTAATTTCTGGCATCAATCTTAACAAAAAATGTCCAAGTGGAAACTGTGAAACCAATGTTGGAATTGTTGCAAAGACGTACAATATATACACATGATATATATATATATATATATAAAAATACCTTGAACAAATTTTAATCTTTTCTTTTATCAAAGTTTTTTTTCACTGAAATCAACCTTGCCCTTTTTACCTAAAACAATAAGAAAATTGTAAAATCTAATGAGTACATGTTTTTTTAGAAGATTATATGGTTTTGATTTTGCTCAATTTTGAAGTACGAATGATCACTCATAGTTTCTAAAAATAAACACTTTTGTTCGTCCGTCATTTTAAACTACGTCAAAGAAAGAGGAACGAAAGATACCAGAGGGAGAGTCAAATTCCTAGATAAAGAAAATAGACTGACAACGCCTTAGCTAAAAATAGACAGACAAACATAAAAATAATTGTACAGCAGACATAACATAGAAAACTAAAGACTTAGTCTCACGAACCCTACCAAAAAACTGGGGGTGATATCTTGTGCTCCAGAAGGGTAAGAAGATCCTGCTCCACATGTGGCACCCGTCGTGTTGCTTATGTTATTACAAATTCGGTAAAGAGTCTAATTCAGTAGGTTACATTCGTAAATAAGGGAAGGGTATTGTAGTTGCGACATAAGGAACATATCCGATATCATCTGTGAAACGGTTATTCCATACCGATCAACCAACTCGTGATGGCGTCCATAAAGTTTACGAAGGGATGATTTCAGCTTCACCATTTGGAACTCTTGATTTAATACTTTCATTGTGAGTAGCAATCCTCTATCAAGGAAATCGTGATAGGAAATACAAGCACGGGAATATCGTATCAATTGGGAGATATATACTCCGTATGCAGACGCTGCTGGAATGTTGCTACATAGAAATGGAAAGTTCACAATTGGGAAGCTGAAGTCATCTCTTTTGTCGTATAGTTTTATTTTCAACCGACCCTCATTGTCAATTTATAGATGTAAGTCAGGATATGATGCAAACCTTTTACAAGTGTGTGGTTTAGCGCTTTGAATCCAGTTTCAATCCACTATTTTCTACATTAGAACATGCCTGTAGCAAATCAGGAATATGACAGTTATTTTTAATGTGTTTTGTCATTTGATTTTGCCATGTGATTAGGAACTTTCCGATTGAATTTTCCTCGGAGTTCAGTATTTTCGTGATTATACTTTTTAGCTGTATCTGAAGTTTCCTTTATCTTAAGAACGATGGAATATAGATTCATTCAACATAGCCGCCAAATTTTGTATTATTTAGTGAGAGAACATCATTTATATATCGGAACGTAAAGCATGGTTATATTTATAAATTAACTGTTTACAAATTTTAGAATTTGTTGAAATACTAAGGCTTTTCTACATCAAGCATAGATTACCTTAGCTGTATTTGGCAAAACTTTTAGGAATTTTGGTCCTCAAGGTTCTTCAACTTCGTACTTTATTTGGTCTTTTTAACTTTTTTTTATTCAAATCAGTTTATAGACTGCTCCACAGTAACCAGCGTATGGTACTTTGCTTTGAAAATGTTATAAGATAAGTACCTATCAATACGTTTTAAAAAGTGTCAATAGACCATAAATACAACTAACATATCATAAACTATCGTAATGTACTGTGTCTCAGTATTTAATATTTGTCAATGTGTAATAATTCAACACTTTTTATGTAAATAATTGTAAAAGCGCTTTAATGTTAATTTTTGTGCTTCATTGCCCTTTTATTTAATCTGGTAGCTGTAGCTCTAGATCGTAACAACTAGTGATATAGAAGACGTGAAACTGTAAGTTAATATTTATGTTCCCTCTACTGAAATAGTAATATTTATATATTTGTGAGGAATCAATCATTCTATAAGAAAAAAGGACACCTTTTTTTAGTTTTGCTTATTCATGTTTACATTTCGATGTGGGAGAGTCTAGACAGGTCTGTAGAGAAGAATATTTGGTAATAATAAATTTATCAATATTGCGTATGATTGAGTTGTTTTGATCTTTTAATAACCATTTGGGTATGAGGACTGCCAAAAATACTAGACAATAAGGACACGCCAGGTTGTTATACGAATAGAAAAATCCTTATTTATAAGATATAATTTATCGTATTTGTTTATGTTTTAAACTTTTGAAGACATTTTATTAAAATGTTTCTCAGACATAATAAAACATTTACAGATTTAAAAAAGTCAGACTGAAGTAGTGGCTGACAAATAAAATTTATCGTATTTGTTTGTGTTTAAAACTTTTGAAGACATTTTATTAAAATATTTCTCAGACATAATAAAACATTTACAGTTTTTAAAAAGTCAGACTGAAGTAGTGGCTGACAAAATAAAATTTGTTGTAACTGAAATTTATTTATTTATTGAAACTGTAATAAAAAAATGATAATGAAGACTATGAATTAATGCCTAATTTTGCTACAAATCTTTAATAAATTGCTAAATTCTTGATCATTTCAATATGATCGCATTCAAAGTCTTGCATTAATGATTTAAGGTAGACATACTGAATCTAGAATTAAGAGCAATAAGTTATTATTCATATTTTTGGTTTTCGACCCAGTGTTAAAGTTGGTTTAAATCGGGATTCAAAATGAAGTTGTGCTTCATTTCAACAATAATTGAATAGATATGGTTCTCTGAGATGCTGAATCTAATCATGTACTAATTACATTTTAGATTGTTGGTCCGATTATCAAATCGTGATATAAGAAAACATATGATGGGGTTAAATCGTGATACAAGAAAACATATGATGGGGTTAAATCGTGATATAAGAAAACATATGATGGGGTTAAATCGTGATATAAGAAAACATATGATGGGGTTATATCGTGAAATAAGAAAACATATGATGGGGTTAAATCGTGATATAAGAAAGCATATGATGGGGTTAAATCGTGATATAAGAAAACATATGATGGGGTTAAATCGTGATATAAGAAAGCATATGATGGGGTTCAATCGTGATATAAGAAAACATATGATGGGGTTAAATCGTGATATAAGAAAACATATGATGGGGTTATATCGTGATATAAGAAAACATATGATGGGGTTAAATCGTGATATAAGAAAGCATATGATGGGGTTAAATCGTGATATAAGAAAACATATGATGGGGTTAAATCTGTGTTTCTTTGTGTACTCAAATATACACCCCAAAATTACTATGTGGTACGATGTTATACGATACAACTTTTCACAAGAGACTTAAGTATACCACCAACAGATTACTGATTTTGATAAACACATGTGAATATGCAACAGTTCTTTTTTTCAATCATTGTATACAAGAAATAAACAATATTGAACTATGAAATATCTGGTTCTACCCAAGCTAAAAAGTAATGAATAAAGCGGCCAGAAATTTACAGTTTGAATGATACTTGATTACTTACATTGCCTTATTACATGTTCATTTTGGACTTTTTCGGGGGAATAAAGTAAAACATCTTTAAATAAAACCGTATTTTGAAAAACAAAATAGTAGGACCATATTGATGATTTTTTGGATACAGATAACAGATCAAGGATAATATGATTTTTAGTTTATTTAATGTTACTCAAATATTCTCTGAGTATGGTTCTGTTGTAAGTATTTGACAAGAAAAGTTATGCTTGGTCATTGTAATCTGCAAGCATAATGTATATATTTTGTTGATGAAAAAGCTGCTTATTGATTCTACATGCACATTTTAACTGCTTTAACTTTTTTTTTATATTTAGTAAATATGCAGACCGTAACTAACAACACTGAGCCAACCACTGTGATGACAACACGAACAGGAAATCTAAAACCTCAACAAATCTTCCATGTGAAGACATTTAAGGTTTTAGGTTGTCTGCAGATTGTGCTCGGCGTAACTTTAATATTACTGAGTCTAGTGGATTTCTTACCTACATTAATACTCTCTGAATGGGTAAATATGTTTCATTGTGTTGAAAACATGCATTGCTGCATTAAATTCTTTAGAGTACTACTTAAGTACAAACTCTATCTTTAAAATTGTCATGATGATCATATTGATTTTTATCCGGAGGCTGCCTATTCAAAGTCGGAAAACTTATAAAATCATGGCACCCTTTTTTGGTGCTATTTGGTATGAATTACTTACTAACTATCTTTAATTACTTCTGGATTTAATATGTTTGCTTCAGCTAGTTTGTAAATATAACGAGTATTAGTTCAGTGATAATGGACGCCATACTAAACTCCAAAGCATATACATGAAGTCAAATTATAAATCATAAACGACCAGTTAAAAAAGAAGTCCGAGTCCGATATCAGAATAGGAAACAAAAGAAACTAAGCAAAATGACAATAATACATAAACTAACAAAGGACTACTATTAGTTACTAAAATGAGAGCTCATGATATCAATTAACCTGATTGAATGACTTGACCTTCATCAAAGGAGTATCAAGCCAGAATAGATATGCCTACCGAATATGCTCCCTTATATATAAATAGAATCGTGTGTGTCTAAATTATATCCAAAACATAAACTGCCGTAAACAAATTGAAATGACATCATTATAGTTAAACTTGATGTACCGGCGCCAAAGACTGCAAATATATATAGTTTGAATTTTATTGACATTGTTGTTTCAAGGGAGAAAAGGCAATGATCAAATTGGTCCCACGCAAATACTTTACAATGGTTTTGTAGGCAATTCGTTTTTTCGCTAGTTTTCCGTCATTTTACTTTTGTTTATTTATGTAAAAATTCGATCATTTGTCGTATATTATGGTTAATTTCCCCTAGAAAAAATGCAAAAATTTAATTTATATGGAATATTGACAACTAACTTTAAAAAGAAGAAAAAAAACGAATATTCATTTCAAAGGTAATTTTGGCTACCTGTAGTTGACAAATCCAAACATTTGACTTTTATATCAGCACCAATGACTTCTCGATATGAAAGACGATACTTTAATATAAATACAATTTAACTTCCTCACTACAAAAATATACAAAAGACATAGTTCGCTGTTACTGAATTTATCTCTTTTACTTAATTCACAGCACAGTACAACATGTATACAAATAATCAAACATTTGTGTATATATCATTATAGTTTGTCATGACTGGATGCTTACCAATCTGCATGTCAGAGAATACCAAATCAAGCTTGAAATGCAGGGTAAATATAATCGTTAGATTACTCTTGTTGAATATAGAAATACAAATATCTACTATCGTTATCTTCAAAGCTACGAAAAACGAGTGATTACATTCTCATGTTCAAAATGAAAACTAACGAGAAGACAGAACTCTACGGAAAAACTTGAAACAGAAATTACTATTTATCAAATTGCAAAATCAAAAGGTTTAACACATCACACGATATAATTACAACTGTAATATTCCTGGATTGGTACAGTTCACATGTCTGACTATTAAAATGAACATTGCAATGTCAAGTAAGTAATTAGAATTTTTATGTTTGAACTGCGTTCGTGACTAGGTAGTGATAAATTTTTGAGTTTAACAAAATGTTGGATGAGTGTCAATGAGGTAACAATTAAGGACGACCGGCACCTTAAATACCCCTTACAAAAAGGACTACTTTTTAAATGATAATTTTCAATTCGACTCTAATAAAAGAATTAATAACAATATTTCTAAAAGATACTTATACAGTTGTTTCATTATGGACAAAATTCTTCAATAGTCAACAACTACAGTTTGATTATTTAAAAGATGCTAGAGGCTTGCATGTGGTTGAGCTTTTATGAAAATGTGTGACATTTGCCGCCTTTAACATAAACAAAATGATTGTATACAATAATAACTAGACGTCTACTTGGACATGTTCGAATAGGTTGGGGGAGGTGGGGTTTGTTTATTAGACGTAATGTCGATAATGTCGATGCTATTTCTTATAATTGTTTACTTTTAATAAAATTATATCTAGATAAAAAGAAAATATGCATACTAAAAAAACATCATATCAAAGAAAAAATACGATGCTATCAACATCAGAATTGGTGCGATAACAACTTACAGTCTACAAAACCATAAATGCATAGAATATATGATGATCATGACATGCACGCATCCTATCAAAATTTGGTAAAATTACAACATGAATAAGGGATCTTCATTTCATAAAGGACGATTATTTCTTTCTTCAGAAATCTGCTTTTATGGTGTGTAGTGTTATTGGAGCAGTAATTTTTGGCCCGAGTATATTTATGTTATCACTACTTACAGGATCTTTAGTAAGTAGTAATATTATGACGTCAAAGTCGTGATCCGCCATGACATTTGCAGGCTTATGGAGGTAGAACGTCATTGTTAGAAAAATTATAAACATGATGAATATCGAGATTCAATGAAATACGTATTTGTGAAGAAGAGATAAACACTTTCGTTGGCTTCTTTTTTGCGGACGCCGAACTATACATTTTTACAAGTTTTGAAGAAGTTTTACTTTATCGTTTGAAGTGAAAAATATTTGAATCTACAATTTAAATTGATACAAAAAAAAATCAAATTCTGCTTTATAGATTTCCTTTCATAAATGATAAATGAAGTCTGAAATATATCCATAATAAATGCACCGTATCAAATGCATCTATAAGAGTACACCTACTTATAAACTGTTACGCGTCGCTTACTATGTATAGAGACATGCATAATAAATCTAAATTAAAAAAAAGAATTCTTAAAGCTTACTTCGATAAATTTTAAACTAACTTCATTTCAACAAGTTTAAATTAAATGTTCTAAAATAGAGCTACAAAAAAACATAATTCTCTGCTCTAAATGTTTCTTTCATAAATGAAGTCTGAAATATATCCATATAAATAAATGCACCGTATCAAATTAATATATGAGAACACCTACTTATAAACTGTTACGCGTCGCATACTATGTTTAGAGACATACATAATAAATCTAAATTAAAAAAAAAAAGGAATTCTTAAAGCTTACTTTGACAAATTTCAAACTAACTTCATTTCAACAAGTTTAAATTACATGTTCTAAAATAAAACTAAGAATTGTTTGCATTGTAGTAAATTTAAGTCTTTGAAATTTTATTCAAATACGCTATTGAACATCACTAAAAGCCAATAAATACATTAATTTTGTGTTTTATAAATTATTGGCTTCAATAAATAAAAGTCGTCATAGAACAGTCTCATTTTCATACCGGTATTTGAAATGTACAGAATCATATAATTTTTTTTCTTCCTATGTTTGCGTTAAACGCAAACCTTTGCGAAATAACGCAAGCCTTTTGCATTAAACGCAAACCTTTGCGAAATAACGCAAACCTTTTGCATTAAACGCAAACCTTTGCGAAATAACGCAAACCTTTGCGTTATATCGCAAACCTTTGCGATATAACGCAAACCTTTGCGTTATAACGCAAACCTTTTGCGTTACAACGCAAACCTTTTCGAAATAACGCAAACCTTTGCGTTATAACGCAAACCTTTGCGATATAACGCAAACCTTTTCGTTATAACGCAAACCTTTTGCGTTATAACGCAAACATTTGTTTTATCTTATTTCTTATTTAAGATTCAAAGGAAACAGTAGTTATTAATGGAGGAGGCTGTATATATTAAAATTTATCACCTTTGTAGTCATTGCAAAGTAAAATGCTTGAATAATTAGATCATATCAATGACTAATAATGAGCAGAATAATATAAGAAGATGTGGTATGAGTGCCAATAAGAAATCTCTCCATCTAAGTCACTATTCGTAAAAGTAAACCATCATAGGCCGAATTACGGTCTTCAACACGGAGCATTGGCTCACACTGAACAACAAACTATAAAGGTCCCCAAAAACGATATCCATGTTACTACTAGTATATAAATTACAAAGAAAATCGAGTAAATTGAGGTTATACCTAAGAAAAAAATCAACCCTGCTATAACCGAATATAAGTATACTTCCAAAGTAAACTCTCGTTTGAGAACTGTGTAAAGTAGGTTAGATTCAAACAAGCTACCCTTTGGCAATAAATGTATAGAATGAAGATGTTTTATTAATAAAATTATGTTCTCTCTATTCAAATTGCTACCCAAGCATCTTAAAAATACTTCATTATATTGAAAAGAAAATTCAATGACTTTCTATCAAAGAATCTTGATCATATTCTGAGATTTAAAAAAAATGTTTCCTTATTAATTATTCATTTTAAAGCAGAAAGATCATTTTGTCTATTTGACTTGAAGGTTTCAGAATTGTATGACATTATTTTTGATCTTTCAATTTAAATATGACTATATACTAAACTATATCTATTTTCTGATGCACAAATCAGTCTTAATTTATGTCTAATTGCACTTCAAGTATTCCATTATTTCTATGCATATTTATTATAATGATTTGGCCTTGTATTTATGTTTCTACTAGTAAATCACATCCGAAATGAATGACAGACGGACATATAAACAAAACTGAATGAATAATTGAAATCAAGACATTTGCGTTATAACGCAAAGGTTTGCTTTATAACGCTGTAGGTTTGCGTTAAAACGCAAAGATTTGCGTTATAACGCAAACATAGGAAGAAAAATAAAATAAAAAATGTGTGACGGTAATACGCTTCCGTAGTACTGACTCGTTTTAAATATGTCATTATATTAACATGACAGAGAGTTTTGTTTCGGAATATTCGATAAATATACAAAACTCAAATGTTAGACAATGTACCCTCCTATAAGCCTGGAAATGGCATATACTTAACGGCGATTTTCTCACAATGACGTTCTACCTCCATAAGCCTGGATATGTCGTGGCTGGTCACATATGATCTGTCTACATCACTCTTTGATTGTACAATAGAAGTGCACAATCGATCTAGTTCTTTATTAAAATTTTAATTTTCGAAATATTTGCAATTAATGTATTAGACTGTTTAAGTAAATATTGACAAAATATGTGGTTTATTTGAAAATTTAGACAAATACTAAACAATTAATTCATCTTCAGTTAAATTGTTCAACATGGCAACATAAGGGGTTAACTACTACAAAAAAACTTGGTGCTTCAACTTTTGTTGTTTTCAATTAACATGATTAAACAGACACGCATAGTTAAATCGACTATTTAGAAAAAATACAAATACAAAATAACGTTCACTTTTTTGTCTCATTTAGAATTTTTAGATTCTATTCGATAGGTTTATTTTTACTTACGGGAAAAATTTACGACTTCTAATGTTAGAAATACACGATGATCCATACTTTTTATTAAATATTTAAAAAAAAAAAAATTTGGCAAAGTGAAATCTTTCTGTGATATTATAAAGTGAACATTTTTCCTGAAAGGAAATTTAAAAAGACAAGAATATACATGTTTTATAAAAATGGCATTGAATCTTTGAACATATCACTTTGCATTTAAAAACAGGCAATCACAACTCAAAATAATGGAAATGTCTGTCACATCGTTTGAGAAAAAGAAATCACTTATAAGTGTTTAAACAATTCACCGTAGAATGATGTACACAGATAATATTCGTGAAATAAAATCCATTCAATTAACGATAGTTTCCTTCAGCAAAAAAAAAAAAACCCAAACAAACAAACAAAAATACTTAAAGGAGAGAAAACTGTGCTACTTATAATCATCTTAACAAAACAAATTATTACTAAAAATACAGACTTTAAATAAAGCTTGTATACTTCCATTTAATCACGGAGAAGGGAAGATAACTCATAGTATTTTTTTAGTTAGAAATATTAATGAAATTTTCATTTTTGTTCTACTTCAGGCATGTGAACAAGCATGGTGACAACATTATTCTTTTTAATTTCTTAAAGCATATTATCAAATCTGTCTCCTCATAATTTATTTTTCGAATTACAACTTATAGGATTCTTTTATTCTCAAAGAAATGATTTTTCATGAATAATTACATGCAGAATTATAGAATTTTGGACGACTTTTAACATTAATTTAAGCATTGTGACTCATTCTTTTTGTTTAATTTCTGAAGAAAACATATTATATATTTTCAAAATCGTCTTATTTAACAATAAATCCCCCCAATCAAAAAAAAAAATCCGCTATAAACAAGCTTTGCAGGACCTTGACTTAAAACAATACATACAAAAAACCTCCGACATATGACTGTTCCCTCTCTCCGTATAATTACAATCCCTCTGATCATTTAATGAATGGGGATCTAAACATTATTCATTATGAAAATCTCCGAAAGGTGATTTCTCATGGTCCTAAGTTTAGAGAACCCCAACATATCAATTGTAACCATAACTTCAAAATAAATATAGATCCCATTGAGGACTACACCAGATCATGGGCTAAACGAGAAGAAGTTGAACTGGACACTTTGTGAGAATGCGTCAAAACCATCAGGTCTCTGATAAAACGTCGCATTCACAAGTTAAAAAACTGTGTGAACGATCGACCAAAGTCCGTTTTTAGGGACAAAGAGGCCTTGAAATGTCTCTCATCTCTTCATGATAAGTATGTTGATGTTCCTGCGGTAAAACACATCAAATAATATTGTCTTTGTATTTAAATCGTATTTCTACGAATGTCTTGTAAAAGAATTAGGTATAAATAAGCAATCAGGCAAACTCATATACAAAGAAATATAAGTTGACAAGGATGAGATTTTAGCACAAAGTCCTTCATGGCTTCAATGAATATTGCATTGAACACCTAATCGGAGGACTTACCTTAATTGTATTGGATAACTAAGCTTCATAAAATTCCGTAAAAACAACGGTATATTGCTGGCTCATCTGCATGTTCCACTAAACAATTGTTTATTAGATTGATTAAAATTCTGTCCGCAGTGAAAGAGGGTCTTCAGGAATACTGTGAAACTGTTTATGCGCATATTAACCATATGTGGATTCTTAAAAATTCTACAGAACTTCTACACAATTTTAAATCTCGGTCTTTTTCTGAAATTTGTTCTATCAAAACGTTTGATTTTGCAACTCTGTATACCACCATTTTCCATGTAAAATTGAAAAATCGCTTGAAAAAATAATCCACGATGTCTTTCAACATAAAAATAGTAGCATACGCTATACATTTATTACTTTGGATATCATAAGGCATATTTTGTTAATAGTGAGAAGCAGAAAGGTAAAACATGTTATACAGAAGAACAAGTGATCAGTATGCTTGAGTTTCTAATCGACAACATATTTGTTGAGTTTGAGTGCTCCTCTGCTTGCCGCCCTCTTCTTATTTTCATATGAATCGGAGTTCTTACAGACACTTGTCAAAACAAGAGGATCAAAGAAGTCAGATTATTTAATATCATTTTAAGATATATTGATTGTGTTCTTTCCACACACAATCCGATTTCGGCTTCCTCCACTTCGTTTTTAGGCTTATATCTTGAATTTGACATACACAGTAATCTCAGTACCAGAATCTATGACAAATGAGACGATTTTAAATTTAAAATTATAAATTTCCCCCACCTTCATATGGGATATATGTATTTTCCAACTTATTCAATATTCAAGAGCTTGCAGCTCCTACTTAGACTTTGTAAAACGTTATCAGTGTCTGAGCAGAAAGTTGATGAACCAGGGGTATGTCAAAGAACGTCTCATCCTTTTTCTAAAAAAGTTCATCTGAAGGTACCAAGACCTTGTTGATAAATATTCTGTATCAACTTCACAAAAATACATGATGGTCTTGATGTAAAGATTCTGCGTATTGATGTTGTTTATCATCTTAACAACGTGTTATATTGTTCTTTCATTTGCCTTTGTTCTATTATTAATATTACTTTTACTGTTTTATTGTTTTACGTGATATACATTTAAAGTGGCTCGGTACTTAAACATCCCATCAATGTGTTTGTATTATCTTTCATTTTTGCTGTTGTGTTTTGTATATGCGACTTTTTGTGTTTCTTTGGTTCTTATAAGGTGACTCTGTACTTTTAAAGATCCCGTCAGTATGATCTTGTTCTATAATTTGTCTTTATGATATATTTCTATTATGAATCACAAAATAAGTTGAACCACAAACGTCAAAATTATTCAATCGCGTAGTGGAATGAAATATTTATGGGATCTTATAAATTCTATAGAACTTTTGGACTATTTTAAATCTCGGACTATTTCTGAAATTAATTCTTACATACTTTTGATTTTTTAACCCTGTATGCTAACATTGCCAATGTGAAGTTTTAAAATTGTTCGTATAATTATTGAACGACAAAAATATGTGACGTATGAAATTTTCTGACGTCTGACACGCGAAGCAATGAATTTGTTTGTAGAAAGATGTGTGTGTGTTCTGTTAAAATGTTCCTTTTAAAATTGTTACACAATGATTACTGCTGTATCCAGATTTTGACATATTTATGTATTATGTCTGTTCAGTTCACGCATCATTGTAAATATTACGGAATTTGATGAGACTGTCAACAAAATGAGAGGTTTAGCGATATCAAACTATGTTTCATCTACCATTTTCTACATTTGAAAATGCCTGCACCAAGTCAGGAATATGACAGTTCTTGTCCATTCGTTTTTGATGTGTTTTGTCATTTGATTTTGCCATGTGATTAGGGACTTTCCTATTTTATTTTCCTCTGAGTTGAGTATTTTTGTGATTTTACTTTTTGTTGGTAGGGTGGTTTTTAGACCTTAAGCAAAATAAAGTATAATAACCTTTACTAATAGAACCTCCTTACAATGTCTTAGCTAACAGACGAAGTACTTGTTTTATCTTGGAATAATTTAACTTTGGATGTAACGTTTCTTCTGATTGGCTGACGTTGTTTTGTTTATCAGCGCATACACATAATTTAGTCATGTGACCGTGACGTCATCAGCGTTTTTTCATGGTTTGCTCCGTTTAAAAATTGAATTTAGAATTAAATTATAAGAAATAACTGATATTTTCTCTGTTTATTCGAAATATTAAAAAAAAAATGGTGCAAACTTAAACATAACCAGCTACGCGGGTTATTCAGTGTGCACCATATTTTTGATGTTATTTCTTCATAAACATAAAAAATGTCATTACTTAAGTAAAAGCAGGAATATTACTTAATTTGTTTGCAGACTCGTTTTTTTTTTGTTTCTTTATTTTCTGAAAAGAACGAAACATACTTTGCAAGTAGGAAGAAAATGATTTTTAATCCACACTTTTTACATTTAAATTATTTTTATTCATAAATGCTTTCCGCCTTCTGACATTTAACAAATATGCAGTCAACATTTTGATTACATTTATCTTACTAAAAGATTTGGTTTTGCATATGTACTTAACGCCGAATTTCCGATGTCATACTGATGCCGATGGCTTCAAATATGATATGAATCTACGTCATCATGTGCAAAGTCTATACTCGCCTTCTGAAGGTTTGGAGTTGTCATGTGCACACTTTGAGACTTACCTGAATATAAACGCACTCTTTGAATGCACACAGCATGCTAGAAAGAAATACACTGAACTTGCTTAATGACGTGACTTTAAATATTAAAAAAAAACGGATTTCGTTGATTAGCAAAGAGGACCAATTGTAATTGTGGGATTGCCTAAATACAAAATGCGATGTTATAACACACTCGTCAACATATAATTTCAGCAGTACGCTAACACGTCGGAACAGTGGTATGTTTTATCATTTTCCATGACCGCATTGTCTGTAGTTCTCATAATAGTTGCAGTTGTGTCAGCTACTTTCTGTTGCTGTTGGGAACATAAAGTAAGCAGGTATGTTTAATCTATGTTTTAAAATATTTTAAGATTTTTGTATTGTATTATTTGTATTTGCTCTGCAAATACTTGAAAGTGTATGTAATGCTTTATCAAATTACAAGATGCTAAGGTAAATGATAGTATGCGACAGAAAATTCTAAAAACCTAAAAATGAAAAAAATAAGCTGATTTGGTATCATGAAAATTACAATACGACAACTATCCAATTAAAGGGTCCAATACATTAGAAGTTGTCAGATGTAAAAATCATCAAATGACCTTCACCAATAGTAAAGACCGTTTGGTATCATATGTTTAACTTAATGGCAAGTTAATAAGCATGATTATAGTTTTATTCTAAAACGGCAAATAACAAATACATAATCAGTATGCATATCATATAAAAAAAGAATATATAAGATTACCTATGAGACTACTCGCCAAAAGAGACCAAATGACAGAGAAAATAACAACTATATAGATCCCAGTACGGACTTCAATATATATCGACAAAAGCCCATACCATATAGTGAGCTTTTGACGAAGCCATTACTAAGTTGATAAAAATGTGTCTAATCAATATATTCTTTTTGAACCATCAAAAACTGCTTACCCCCCCCCCCAAAAAAAAAATAAATAAAAAATAAACATACTCATCTATAAAATGTATCAAAATGACAAATGTAAAACAATATTATAGAGAAAACTAACGACCTTATTAATGTATAAACTAACAAACGAAAAACAAATGTGTTATACATCAACACAAGATAGCTACTGAATAACAAGCTTCTGACTTTGGACGGACACATACAGAGTATGAAGTGGTTCAACAAGTTTCTTTGTGCCAAACCTACTCCTCACTTGAGACAGTGGTGAAACAGTACAACATAAGAACAAATTAAATAAAACATTTAAAACAATCTAACTCATCCAATGGATACAAATAGAAACACATATTCAACAAAAACACAGTGGACGTGGACGGGTACATTTACATCCATACAAATCAAAGACACTAAGTACACACCTGAGTCTTCTCGCAGTTACTAACAAAGCCAATAAAAACCAATGAAAGAAGTCATGCTATGCTAATCTTGTAGATAAAAGGTTTTACATTCTATTCAACGAAAAGGAAGCAAAACATTGTGAGCGAGCAGATGGAGTGAAATCATTCGCCACATAGAAGGAAACATTTGATTAAATGTCCCACAAAAAGTAAAATAACAAAAATACTGAAATCCGAGGAAAATTCAAACAGGAAAGTACTTAATCAAACAACTAGATACAGCTACACGTAAATACAAACCATACATTACTACAATGTCCCTAACCCTTGAACACGAGGAGTACAAATATTTTATATCTTGGTAACACTCTTTGTTTGAATTTAAGTTTTTACAACCATAGGTGAACGACCATTAACTTCAAGGTAGGAAGGGGAATGTGGTTTATTGTTTTTCTATAGATCCGTAATTTGATAAAACAAATATTGTGGTCAATCAAATGTAGATTTTCTCCATACCTTATAGTGTTAATTTAAAAAAAAAATATCATTTGATTATTTTCGTTAAAAAACAAAAAAGGTGCGATTTTTCTGATTAAGACATAAAGCGTTAACCCCCTTTTAATTAAATTGTTGATTCCTAACATGTATTGTAAATTTAATTGCACATTACATTTTGTATGCTACCTGACTTGTTGATATCTCTCTTTAAATGTTAAATATATAGAAATACAATTATTTCATTTTTTTTTTGCAGATGGTTGTTTGTATGAGCCTTTTACAGCCTTGAATGAATTCAAATGCACTTGAACACCAAATTCAGGCAACAAGTATGCTAATATTGATACATAGGACAGAACAGTACTGCATCCTGGAGCTAAACATTACAACTTTGTTGTCAGAACTGATCAAGAGTTTGTTTATCCACAGAATCCAAATGTTTGTAACTCTTTTCCATCAATATATATATATATATAAATGCTTTGTGATGAAATTTTTATACGATAATCAGTAGATTTACAATAGTTGTTATCTTTGATAAATTCACGCAATGTACTCGAATTGCTAGACAAAAGTAAAATCACAAAAATACTAACTACGAGCAAAATTCATCAAGGAAATTTTCCAGTAAAACGACAAAATCAAACGCTCAAACACAGAAACAGTATGGTTAGCAACTGTCATATTTCTTTCTTTGTACAGGTATTTTCTTATGTAGAAACTGTTTGAATTGATATGGATTTAAAGTATCTAAAGGTTGCACTTTGTAACTACAGCTGTTTCTCAAACCACGCTTCTTTTGGGGAGATATAGAATATTCATAGATAATTAATTGTGTTTACATACTGGTTCCCAAGTATAATATCTAGGTTTCATCTCGTCGAGTCATTACTTTGGAATGTTACCAGTAAATTTACATATGCATATTGTTTATACTGTAATCTGTGGTAATCCTACAGTCAAAGTATAGATATGTTAAGAAAGTTCGTGTTAGTTTAAACTCTTAGACGTTCAGGGCATGTCAACGTTGAAAATATGCAGCACAACCCTATCTTTTGACCTTTGAAATAAGTTGTAGTGCATATGAACTTTCCATTCTCAAATATGATTTTTTTTTAAACTTCATAGTAAAAGTGGTACAGTTTTAGCTGTAAAAGAAGTTCATATGGGAAATTGCATTGTCAATATTTACAGAAATGTCACCTTTACATCCCACTTATATGACAATCGACACATTAGGTTCATCAGGCGAGTACAGCCATAAAGTTGAGAGCGGACGAAGATAAGATTTATACAAAATTATTGTACATTTTTGTCAAATAAATAATTTTGCAGGTTATTTATCATTTTGCACTTTAAGTTGTATGGAGTTCAAGATTTATTACTTTGGATTATGATATGGTGGGTTAACAAGCCTCTCTTGAGTCCATCTAGTCCAGCAGATAGGTGAATAATTGTGCACTTTGTGTTAAAGCATAAAATTTGTTGGAAACATAGTTTGAACCGTTCTAAACAAAATTAGATATGGAGGCAAGCTTTATTTTATCCACTTCCGGTTTATCATCAAAATGGCGGACATGCATTTGATAACTGATTAATGGTTATTTAATTCTCACAACTGGTAGTCAAAGTTTGCTGTGTAGACTATAATATTATTGTGTATTCATGGTTTGAAATTATGTATCATTTCTTTGAAACCCTCGGGGTGTTTTATTCAGAATTTTGTCACTTCCGGTAAAAAATATCACACGAAAACGTAATTTAGAGACGAAATACATATATTTAATTAGACCTGTTGGTGACCTTCTGCTGTTGTCTGATCTATGGTCGGGTTTTTGTCTCTTTGACACATTCCTCATTTCCATTCTCAATTTTATTTTATTTATTAATAAAAATAAGCAATGTTGTCAAAAAAAACGATTTAATATCATTGACCTTCTCTGATATATTTGTTCGATCATTCATCAGAATAACGAATCGTTCGATTAATTGTGTAATAGTGGTTTCGACATTCAGAGTACTCGCCAGGGCTGCGATTAATATCGTAGCGGCTACATAGATATTGATAGCAGCTAGCACACTACTAGTTCTGTAGACAAACATGTACGTAGCATTACGTAGGCTAGCTGCTACGATATTGAACGCAATCCTGGTCTCTTATGACGATGAATGCTCTTGTGGCACCATTAAATGATATCCATGTATTCCATGCTGTTTTTTTCCTTAACCAGCGATCGATGCCACAGTGTCAAATTCAGTGAAGGCATGGAAAAGAGGCAATGCATATATGCGTTTTCTTGTCCTAAAAAGTTAGCAAGCTCATGAAATGAAATGCATCCGAAGTGTTTTCCAGTCCTTAAACCCATAAATATCAGCTGCATTTGTGACATGAAAGCAGGAAACAACATGTACTACTACATCGGTATCAACGTAGCAATAATTCTCTTCCCGAAAATGTGTTCATCCATCAGTTTATAATTTGACAGAAATAGAATAAACTCTGTTTTGTTTTTATCTACACCTGAGAAACTCTATCAGTTTCGTGGTTAGCATGTTTGCCTTTGATAATGTCTCTTTGTATCGTCAATCGTTATATTGTCTACAATAGTTACATATTGTCAAATGTTTCGAAAGACTTTGTATTAAACTAAATGAGACTAAATGCTGGTGGATGGGTGTAATTTTCTTGTTTTAAGTTTCCTCTTAGATAAACTTTTCATACTGGTACTGTCCATCTATTTCTATTCAACGAACGACGAATAGTATCAACAACTGCTGAGGGAGCTATATATTTAATTGTTATACAGAACAAGTAGTTCGTTGCTGTCTTCAAGAAATTAATTTTCTAACTCTTTTATCACAGTAGCTACATTATGGATAAACAGTTTTGAGCACTTAGTTTCTGTTCATGGTCAGTTGTGTCCTCTCCATCAAGAAATCGATATATGACTGTCCCTCTGGTATCTTTCGCCCCTCTTCTCAAACTCTTTAGCAAGTCTTGCAATTACTTGTCAAGCTATCATCCATCTTCGCAGGGCTTATAGGTTTTCTGTTAAAAGTGCCTCAATCTGACTTAACAACAGGTTTATTTCATGTTGTTTGTCTGAAAGTCAATCATTATTCCTAGGTGCATATGAAAGAGGTTTCTTTAGATGCATGATGACGGATCTTTGGAGAATAAACGTTAAGGATTCGTTTGTAGCTGTTGAATATTAACATCTAAGCAATCTTTAGTGTTTCCTGCAAATAAGTACCCGGTTGTTATAGCTTGTCCATACAACAACAAACTAACGAGAGTTAAGAGAGATCTTGGAACAGAATTATCCTCACAGTGCACTGGAAAACTACCGTCAAACCTAAATGTAACAATAAACATGTCGCTGCGAATAATTGTTATTGCTTTATGAAACTACATTTAGTTTGAGTCAAAGTCATCGTCACCTTCTTTCTGAAATGAGGGTCTTATATCATCTTTGAAAGCATGTGAAAGCTCTCTCACAGACAAACAACCCATTAATGTAAAATGAAGGAATTCTATTCTTTCATCTTGTACTATGAACTCTGTCTTCCATGTCAACTCCTAGATTCCTTATTCGCCAAGGCATCTTGAATAATGGTGCTAAATCTTCTTCGGTTATGAAATCTCCAATGTAGCTGATGAATTCAGCTAATGCGATTCCATGGCTTATTCTTGTGTCTATTCCTTATTCAGTCTCATTTTCACTAGAGACTTGATGTCTGCCGATAAAGATTAGCAAGTCATTGGACATGATATTTCGTTTCTTGTACAATAAGGTCCCAAGTAATGATATTCTCTAATAAAGTTGTGTACTGAAGCTTTAGTACACATCGACGAAAAGGGATATCAACATTACTTGTTGTTTCTTCGTGGAGGTTTTCATCTGGTTTATACGAACAACAAAAGTAACATACACATTCTTTCATTGCTAATTTTCATGATAAGCTGGTTTGCAGCTGCAATTGCCTGTTTTTTTTTTTACATAATCATCTGTATCCTTTTGATGTCTAATTTTAGTTCTTTGTTAAGATGGCAGGCTTTATGCCAAGTGGCATTGGTTTTTTTATTGCATGATACAAGGAATACCACTGCCATCATATTGTGTATACAGATTGGTCATAGACGGTTAACATCGAAGTTCTTTGTATTTCACAAGATTTCCCACCAAAGTAACATATCCGGCACCAATATTGATACACTTTTGGGGTGTAGGGCATTGCAGCTATTCGTCTGTCATATTTTGACAAATTATACATTTAACATTGAGAATGGAAATGGGAAAGATGTCAAAGAGACAACAAACTGACCAAAGAGCAGACAACAGCTGATTTGCACCAATGGTTGTTCAATGAAGCGAGAAATTCCCGCACCTAGAGGTGGTCCTCAGCTGGTCCCTATACAAAATTGTGTACTAGTTCAGTGAAAATGGATGTCACACTAAACTCCGAAACACATAAATGAACTTTAAATAAAGTCAAGCCAACCTCTACAACATTTGAGGAAGAACTACCTGGGCTTTGATCATCTGATGTCTCAATAAGTTTAAATCTTTGAGAGCTCATCTTTGAATTGTTATTTAGACTCTTGATTTATAAAGTGTATGTCTATCTGCATTCAAATATAATAATGAAACAATATTGTTCACCATATGAATTGAATTTTAATGGTCTCCAAATAAATAAATAAATACATGATTCTATTACATCCTTGCAAATTAAAAGTTTACATTTTTCTTGAATTTTAACATGAAATTTTGACCGGAAGTTGACCAAACGTCACCTAATTGCTGCTTGAACAATACTGAAAAACAATTAATGTGATTCAGATCAATTAAAACATCAGGTCTTGTCATTAAATCTAAAAGAATTGAGATAGAATTAGAAAAAGTTGAAATTTTAACATGAATCCGCCATTTTGGATTTTACCGGAAGTTAACTATATTTCCAGCTTGCCTCCATATCTTAAATTAAAGAGTGTAGATAAAAGTATGTTTGAGCAAAATTTGGTGCTTTTAACACGAAGTGCACAATTCCTTCATATATTGCACCTATCTGCTGGACTAATCGGTTATCCTGTCACGTAGACGTGTATCATGATTTTGGAGCTTCTTTTTCTGCTATGAAACGACCTTAGGTTAATTAGTTTGGAGTTAAATTTGTTTTCTGTTTCGCCGTCATTAAAACGTGTGTCTGCTCATAACAAGTTAAAAGTGTATACGTATGCTAAGGTAAGGAATGTACGGAATCATTTTTCTTAAACTGATTCGTCGTAACTTGAATGTGAGATGACAGTACATTTCACGGATTTGGCTATACTTTTTGGACCTTTTGGATTATAGCTCCAAAAATTTAAGTCATTATATAAAAGATGATATATATATGAAAGACATAGGGTCTTTTAATTTAAAGTTGTTGGTTTATTACCTTGGAATTGAGGTTAAGGTCGAAGTAAATTTGACGTTCTAGATTTTGACCTTTGATTCCTCTAAATAGGTCTACATGTAGGCATGTTAAAGCCACGGGACATTTTGCATTGTGTTGCAAGCCATATGACATTGAAAAAAGCCAAGCGGAAGAAGCTATTTTTGAACTTATTTGATTTTAAAGTTTAAATAAACAATATTTTAAAATCGTTATACAATAATCTATAATTTGACATAAAAATTGACAAATTTTACTTTTTTTTATTATTTCCATCTCAAATATATCGTTTCGGTTAGAAAGACAAATGAACCAGTTGTTTGGTTTATAGATATAGGAACATCAGTGTGTAGTATTTGCAACAGCATTTTCAGTATCTTGGAACATCGGTGTTCAAACCCTTTGGGATATTGCCAATATCCTGGCCTAGTTATATTATGAGTAACAAATATTAGCTAAAGGTTTCGATAAATAATGCTTTTTATCAACCGGTGTTGTTGTGATCAAAGAAATTATTTTTCAGCTGGAAATTTTTTTTTATTGGGATTTACATTTACAAATTTTATAGAAGTTTACGGCATTCGGCTTATACACGAACACATAGCACAATGTAACTGAGAATTTTAAGTCATTATAAAAGATAGAGAATAAAATGAACAATGATTTCAATGTAAATGTAAATACCGGAAAACTATATTTCAATAGATTATGAAATCGTCTATAAAGATTTCTGTTTAGAAAATGAATGAAAGTTCAAACTAACAAATGTATGATAGTCGATTAAGTACAACAACAGTCAACTGTCTTCGCATTTAAAAGTGTGTTACTACGGAGAGTTACCGTTATCATGTTACAGACACATAATCATATTCTTAGATTAAAACGAGGTTCCTGCTTACTATTAAGTCAATATCTTTTTTAACATTTGTGTTATAAATCAACCTGATAATCTAATTGGCCCATTTTCATTCGTGTTTCCAAAATTTCTATTTTCATTGATGAGCCAGGAACATTGTAAATCAGTGACGTAATTTTGTACTAGCAGCATAACGCCTAAAAATATCTTGCACATTTGTTTTATCTATATTTTTGTGTATCCAAAAAGCATGATTTCTATTCTTCTTTTTATTTTTAACTTAAACTGAACCATTTAAACGTATGTTAAGTTTTTATCAATCTAAGGATAACAGTTTTATTATCTTTTAAAACTATTATATTGGGTTTTCCAAAAGTCCTCATCACTAGTATAAAGATCTTATAAAACGCAATTGTGGGTACATTATATTAAATTTACATTTTTCACGTTTATGTTTTTTTGATAAAGTAGCCATTTTAATTATTGTTGATTTTACATCATATATTGTACTCCATGTATTCTATCACTTATGCAGGAACATTGTTGTGTCATTTTACTTTTATTACTGGCAAATGTCTCCCACCTATGTTTTTAAAGGTTACTCCTCCTTTTAAACCTCAAATTACACACTTCGCAGTAAGTGCCATTTTTAAGGAAAATAATTTATCGTTCTATTTAACAAAACGTTCACCAGAAAGTACCGAGAACAATAAATATATACTTGATTTTTATCCATGTTAAAATTATGTTCGCAGTTCAAAATACTGTGTGGTTTCTGTAAGACCTGACCAAACCACATTTGAAAAATCACATCCGGAGAACCAGACAGATTTATCGCTGGTGCTTCGTTTGAAGTCTTTGGTAAATTATCCTTGTTAGTGTCCAATGGAACTAATGACTGCTCCGAAATGTCTTTAGATGTTCACTCACCAATGTTTTCGTAAGATGATATTTCAATTTCAACGATATATCTCTTCAGATACTGTAAACATTTATAGTTATATTTAAACAAAACTCATGTGTAGTGTAAACAAAAAGTAAAAACACAAAAATACTGAACTCCGAGGAAAATTCAAAAAGGAAAATCAAAAATCAAAAGGCCAAATCAAAAGTCCAAACACATCAAACGAATGGATAACAACTGTCGTATTCCTGACTTGGTACAGGCATTTTCTAATGTAGAAAATGGTGGATTGAACCTGGTTTTATAGCTAGCTAAACCTCTCACTTGTATGACAGTCGCATCAAATTCCATTATATTGTCAACGATGCATGAACAAAACAAACATACTCAAAGAGTAAAAATGTCAAAAATAGGGGTACAACAGTCAATATTGTGTTATCATCTTAATATCACTACATAAACAACAAATGTAACAAAGTAGCACAAAAATGCATACATCAAGTTTAACATTCTCATTTTGCTTTTCTTATACGGCTGAATTTATCTATGTAAAGTCTACCCATAAATGAAAGAAGGTTTTCATTACTGGTGTAAAATAGCGCGTTTGAAATTCGCACAGGTAGACATAAAAATAATTTTGTCGTATGACGGCATACATAAATGCAGACTCACGTAAAGTAGATATAACAAAAAACAGACTTACAGTAAAAATAATAAATAAAATAATGGTGTGGTTCAAAGTATGACGGGACACATAAGTACAGTTTCACGTCAAATACGGCTGAATTTATCTATGTAAAGTCTACCCATAAATGATAGAAGGTTTTCATTACTGGTGTAAAATTGCGCGTTTGAAATTCGCACAGGTAGACATAAAAATAATTTTGTCGTATGACGGCATACATAAATGCAGACTCACGTAAAGTAGATATAACAAAAACCAGATTTAATAGTAAAAGTAATAATAATAAATATAATAATGGTGTGGTTCAAAGTATGACGGGATACATAAGTACAGTTTCACGTCAAATGTATATCATGAAAAACAGACTAAACAGAAAAAGTAGTCTTATTGAATAAAATAGTTTAGTCATTCATAGTATGTCAAGATCCTTAAGTAAAAGTAATATCAATAAATGAAATAATTTTGCCGTTCAAAGTATGTGGTTTTACGTAACCACAGAGTCACTTCAAATGAATATCTAAAAAAGACATATAAAAGAATACTATAATACGTAATTAAGATGATAACAAACGTCAGTACGCAAAATCTATACTTCAAGACCATCTTGTATTATTTGTGAAGTTGATACGGAATATTTATCAACAAGTTCTGGGTATCTTCCGATGAACTTTTTTAGAAAAAGGACGAGACGTTCTTTGACATACCCCTGGTTCATCAATTTTCTGCTCAGACACTGGTGACGTTTTACAAAGTCTGAATAGGAGCTGCAAGCTCTTGAATACCTAATAAGTTGCAAATGTATATTCCATATGCAGGTGAAGTTGGTATATTACTACTAAGGTGGGGGAAATTGATAATTTCAAAATTAAAATCGTCTCGTTTGTCATAGATTCTGGTACTGAGATGACTGTGTATGTCAAATTCGAGGTATAAGTCTAAAAATGAGGCAGAGGAAGCCGTGTCTGTGGTCTCTTTAATTTCTAGTTCTGGTGGGTATATTAATGGAATCCAATCAGAAAAGTTCGGATTGTTAATGGAAAGAACATCATCAATATATCTGAAAGTGAAATTAAATAACCTAGCTTCTTTGATCTTCTTGTTTTTGACAAGTGTCTGAAGGAACTCCGATTCATATGAAAATAAGAAGAGGTCGGCAAGGAGAGGCGCACAGTTCGTTCCCATAGGAATGCCGACAATTTGTTGAAAAAGTCTACCTCCAATTCAACAAATATGTTGTCAATAAGAAACTCCAGCATACTGATCACTTGTTCCTCTGTGTAGTATGTTTTACCCTTTTGTTCCTCATTAACAAAATATGCCTTATGGTATCCCAAAGTGATAAATTTATAGCGTATGCTACCATTTTTATGATGAAAAGCATTGTGAATTATTTCTTTTAGACGGGTTTTCAATTTCACATGGGGAATGGTTGTATACAAGGTTGAAAAATCAAAAGTTTTAATAGAACTAATTTCAGAAAAAGACCGAGATTTAAAATTATCCAGAAGTTCTTTAGAGTTTTTCAGAATCCACATATGGTTAATACCACTACGTGAGTAAACAGTTTCACAGTATATCTGAAGACCCTCTTTAACTGCGGACAGAATTTTAGTCAATCTAATGGACAATTCTTTAGTAGAACAAGCAGATGAGCCGGCAATGTACCGTTGTTTGTACGGAATTTTGTGAAGTTTAGGTATCCAATACAAACAAGGTAAGTCCTCTGATTTGTTGTTCAATGCAATGTTCATAGAAGCCATGAAGGACTTATGATTCGCCAAAATCTCATCCTTGTCAAATGATATGTTTTTGTATGTGGGATTACCTGAGTGTTCATTTATTCCTAATTCTTTTATAAGACACTCGTAGTAATACGATTTACATACAAAGACAATATTATTTGAAGCTTTGTCCGCAGGAACAACAACATACTTATCTTGAAGAGATGATAGACATTTCACAGCCTCTTTGTCACTGAAAATGGACTTAGGTCGATCATTCACACAGTTTTTCAACTTATGAATGCGACGTTTTATCAGAGACCTGATTGTTTTGACCCATTCTGACAAAGTGTCCAGTTGCACTTCTTCTCGCTTTTAGAACTACCTCTACATTGTAAAATGTCTGATCTTACAAAACACGTATAAAAAGCTTTAAAAAAATTACCTGATGCAATACAGTGTCTAGAATCTGGATAATTTTCTTGATCAAATCTTTTGCTGTTCTATATTGGTATCGTATCTTTTAATCGTCTACACTTTATTCTTTATATTCTCTCTACATTTCTATCGTACTTACAATGAAGGTGTGCTACGCCGATGTCCACAACGATTTCAAAACAACATAATATGTTTTCTCTAAGTATTTTAAACCTAGGGAAAACATAACCTTAGCAAAACGTTTTTGCATTTTTTTTCTTAAATGCTCTTTACATCTTAATTTTTTAAACCACTTTAATACTTTTAACTCCTGCGTCACTGATGAGTCTCTTGTAATCGAAACGCGGGTCTGAAGTACAAAAAATAAATCCTGGTATCTTAGATAACTTTATGAAAAAATATTTCATGGATATGTTTTATAATTCTAAAAGTTGCACAGTCTACAAATGTTTTGTTATAGATGTCATTACGTTCAAATGATTAATATATATAAGAAGATATATAAAGAAAACCATTATAGGTCAAAGTCTTCAACACGCAGCATTGGCTCACCCTGCATAGAAAAGTATAAAGTACCCCAACAATTACTACACGTATAAACCATTCAAACTGGAAAACCAACGGGCGTATATATATATATATATAGAGTCTATAAGAATCTACCAACCAGTATTTATCGGTATTGTTACACAATCTTTCAGACTCATATATATATAAAAACTATAACACAAATTCCCATACGTTTCGGCCATTACGGCCTTCTTCATTGGAATAAATTACAACATTGAAACAACAATTACATTGCTTGGATACATTACGTTATAATAACTTCTATGACGTTCATTTGCCGCGTTTTTCGCTTTTTTAATATAAATATTTTTATTATCGTTCATACATTGTGTTGAGTCCTTCAGGTTCTAAAGTTTTTGATGTGAAGGACTCAACACAATGTATGAACGATGATAAAAATATTATGATCAAATAGAATCCACTGACATTAACTATGCCGTATATATGAGTTTATTGTAACAACAAAAGAATAACAACACAGTTATGCTTATCAATTCCAGATTAAATCTGTGATTCGTGTAAAAATATTCTTTCCGAAGTTCGGTGGTTTTATCCGGGTAATACTGTCACTTTCTATAAAAACCGGTCGCCATGATACGACAAAGTGTGTTGAAATGGTTTTATCATCACACAAGGTAAATCTATATAAACAAAATTGAAAATTTTAAAACACAAAATAAACAATACAGATTGCTGGAACTCAAATATTGGAGTCCATGTCTTTAAGTTTAGGTCTATAATTATGTGATTCCATAGCTTGTATATTAAGCGAACATCTAATAATTCGAAATGTACATCAGTTGGAACGACACTCCACGCAGGAACTTTAAAGTTACCATTTTGATCTTTTACGAAGTTTTTATTTAGTTTTCTGTGTTGTGTTTTGTGTACTATTTTTGTCTGTTGGTCCCTTTTTGTTAATTTTGTCATGTCGAAAATACATAGAGATATCCGTTCTTGTCCGTATTCTTGCGTTTGTTTGTACTTTTTTCCTGTCATATAGTGTCGTCGTTTTTAACCCACCATTTTTTTCTTAAATGTCCTGTTCTATGTCAGGAATATGACTGATGTAATCAAATAGTCCGTTTCTATGTATGTTGGCGTTTAAATTATGCATTATTAAATATTAACAACCAATTTGGATTTTTTCATTGTGGACATATTTGTTTGATTATATCTGATCTGCTCAAAATAACTATACAGTTTTGTTGCAGATGATGAAACTGACAATACGACATCTCCTGAATTTCAAGATGCAAATGATAATTCGGGAATGCCATTTCCTATCAAAACAGATGTGAATCTTTCGGGAGAAAAAACTTCGACAGTAGTCACTATACACCAAGATGCAGATGCTAACACTGATGATAACCAAAATGCTTCAAATGATACACATACAATAAATATCAGCACAACAGGTGAGGATTTTGAGAAGATAAAAGACTTTCAAATGATCCATAAGTTAATAGGAACCCAAAACAGAACTAAAATAAGTGTTTTACATCCTATCCAACAAAAAAAAAAAGAAAAAATAAAAAAAATAACTCCTTATCGGAGTTTTGCTCTTTCATGCAGATTGGTGTCTTTGTTATGTGTTTTTGGTCGATTAGTTTGAAACTATGGTAGAAAGAGACAATTTAGAGTGCATAATAACCCATATGCACTATTTACATATAAGTTGATATTTTTGAAATCGTTGTTCATCTCTTCTTTAACAATGCAAATGAACCAGTACACTTGGTACAATCTAAAACCTGATAATAAATTGTTCAAATAAGGCCGTCGAAAATAGTGGAATTAATTACTTTTGGAGTGTCAAAAACTCGTTGGAAGTACTTGATAAATTGCATGCATATATTGGTGATTTTGAATCTGTTCAAAGTTTTGATTTTTCTACCCTATATACCACATTGCCTCACATTCTTATTAAGAAAAAAAATCACACACCTAATTAAATGGGCATTTAAAAAGTCAGAATGTGAATATATATGTTCAAACTCTTTTAGGTATTTTGAAGTAGCAATAAACAAAAAAACTATGTCAATTTGACATGATTTGATACTATATCTGCCCTTGAATTTTTACTAGATAACATTTTTGTTCGCTTTGGAGATTCCGTTTATCGTCAGGTTATCGGAATTCCAATGGAAACTAACTGTGCACAACTTATTGCGGACCTGTTTTTGTACTGCTATGAGTTACAATTTACGACAAAAATCAGCAAAGACTCATCGAAACAACATCTGATACACAAATTAAATAATACTTTTAGATATTTGGATGATATTTTGGCTCTCAATAATGATGACTTCAGTATGTATACTATAGAAATGTATCCTGTTGAACTTACTTTAAATAATGCTAATACTAACAACGACCACTGCCCTTTCCTCGATCTTGATATCTATATCATTAACGGAAAGATTAATACTAACATTTATGATAAAAGAGATGATTTCTCATTTCCTATCGTTAATTATCCATTTTTAGATGGTGACGTTCCCTTATCACTATCTTACGGTATTTATATATCTCAACTTGTACGATTCGCTCGTGTATGTAACAATGTTTTAGATTTTAATGAAGAAATTTATCCATTACTGAAAAATTATTAAACCAGGGTTTTTGATATCACAAACTAGTCAAAACATTTACTAAATTTTATCATCGGTATAAGGACATCAATCGTAAATATAGCTCAACATACAGACTTCTTATACGTTCAGGTATTTCACATTCAATATGTTATGGAAATATTCTTTATAAAGCACAAAAATGTCAGTATTCACCTCAGAAGCTAACGAAACCTTTAAATAGACTTATTAAGAAGGAATATAGTTCAGTGGTCAGGTCATTAAAGATTGCATATTTTGGCGTTAATATTGATTCGCTTATAGGGTTTTTGCATAGAACTAAACACATGTATTTAAAAACCAGTTGTTGGCATGACACGGGTTATGTTCTTCTCATATATGTTATGATGGTATGATACTAAACCCCTCACGGGAATGAATGTGCCTTATATTCATATGATGAAGACATAATTTTTCAATCAGTTTAATTGAAGTCTTGAGCTGGCATGTCAGTTAACTGCTAGTAGTCTGATGTTATTTATATATTATTGTCGTTTTGTTTATTTCTTTGGTTACATCTTCTGACATCAGACTTGGACTTCTCTTGTAGCAAATATTAATTTGCGTATGGTTATGCGTTTACTTTTCTGCATTAACTAGAGTTATAGGGGGGGGGGGGGTGAGATCCCATAAACATGTTTAACCCGCCGCAATTTTGCGCTTGTCCCAAGTCAGGCGCCTCTGGCCTTTGTTAGTCTTTGATTATTTTAGATTTTAGTTTCTTGTGTACAATTTGAAGTTTAGTATGGCGTTCATTATCACTGAACTTGTATCAGTATTTGTTCAGGGGCCAGCTGAAGGACGCATCCGGTTGCTGGAATTTCTCGCTGCATTGAAGACCTGTTCGTGAAATTCCGCTGTTGTCTGCTCTATGGTCGGGTTGTTGTCTTTTTGACACATTCCCCATTTCCATTCTCAACTTACTTTATCATCATGAATACATGTTCAAGGATCAAAATTGTGTATTTGCGCCAGACGCGCGTTTCTTCTACAAAAGATTCATCACTATCGCTCGAATCAAAAAAGGTAAAAAAAAAAAAAAGCCATTTAACGTAAGAAGGTGAAGAGCATGGAAGACCATTATTTCTAGAAGATTTGATACAAATGAATGAAATGATAATTTTTCTTTTTATTCGCGTTTTGTCTTATATCTTATAAAGTATGATGGATAGATAAAAACTTTAAAAATCTATCATGATCAGATCGAAAAGTTCTGAAATGAGTCAGCATACAAGTATATAAATATATCTGTTGTCTCTTTATAGTTATTAGGACCAGTCAATTGCAATTCTTTTTTTTTGGGGAAAAAACTTTATAAAAATGTTAAAGCGAAACAGTGATCTGAAAAAGTATCAGCCATAAAATTATACAACAAATAGATTGTACTCATGCATAATATTTTAGTCTATTAATTGGGTATGTTAATTTTTAAAGACTATATGCGTTTCTGTGTGTCATGTGTGTGTTACATTTTAATGTTGAGTTTCTGTTGTGTCGTTGTTCTCCTCTTATATTTGATGCGTTTCCCTTAGTTTTAATTTGTAACCCCAATTTGTTTTTCTCTCTCTATATCGATTTATGAGTTTCGAACAGCGGTATACTACTGTAGACTAAATATAAACATTAGGAGCGACTCGGATATTTCATAGTCTCCTTTGACACATACCTTAAACTCTTGGTTTTCGATTTTGAGAACTCGCGATGGGTCTGCAGCATATGCAAGTCATCAATTACAACAAGAAGAAAATTTACACTTATGCATATAAATATACAGGACGTCATCGTGTCGTCATTTGTCTTTTTGCCTGGGCGATGTTTTGCAACAAATTAATTGATATAAAATATTAACAAGCATTTGGAATGTCGATAAAGATATCTTTCTATTATGCAAACAGCATGTTTTTGTTCTCACAATATATGAACAGTTTTGTTTGTAGATGATAAAACTGACAATGCGATGTCTACTAGATTTCAACTAGATACAACTGATAATTCTGAGGCATCACATATTTTACCAATCAACAGATGAGAATATTTTAGTTAAAAAAAAAAATCCACAGAACCGAATATGCATGCAGAAGCAGGTGCTGAGATTAAAGACGATAATAATGCTTCAGATAGTACCAATATGATTGATGTCAGTGCTAAAAGGTGGGGATTTTGAAACAGATAAAAATGAACCACAGCACAAAAAGCAAAAAAAATCAAAGGAAATCAAAGGAACACAATGTCCATAGGGAAAAGGATGAGCCCTATATAGAAAATTCTGAAAATAATGTGGATATAAAGAATATAACTGAAGGCCAGAAAGACAATATTAACATGACTAAGGATTCTGTAATCGACGAAGATGAGGATCAAAGCGCAAGTCATGTACTAAAACCAGAAGATATACAGTTACTTGAAAAATCTGATGAGAAGGACGATGAGAAGGACGATGGTTCTTCACCAAATCTTAGCGGTTTCCACAAAAATCATGGGACAAGTTTGCCAAATGATTCAGAAAGAAAAATAGATAAAAACGAAATCGGAGATAAAATGCACGTTGTACCAACAACAAATGACAGTAACGGTTTAGTTAAAGCAAAGCACTGTTCTGTACAATCTCAACATATTTCTGATGCTAATTCGAATAGTTCACAGCGTAATGATCAATAAAAATAATGAATCAGATTCAGAGTATTGACAATAGACAGACGACGTCTTCGTCAAACGCGAATACAGAACCTTTCTAAAAGATTTCTGGGTCAGTTGAGAAGAAGAGTGAATTATCAGAGAAAGATTGGCATTCTACAGCTTCTTGTTTGGACGTTACATTTTGTATTTTGTTTCTCTTGGATTTTGGTGTATCTTACTGCCGGCCATTTAAGGCCAATTGTTTGCTAAGAATCATAACATAATGTAGGGATTAGTCCTTATAATTGAAAACAGAGATAATCATAAAATATTGCATGTTTTCTTATAAATTAATTTATTTTCGTTTGTGTTATGATTTCACTTGGGATTTTCGAACTAAATTATAAATATTTTCTGTATATTATATATGTTTTCCAAATCAAATTATTAACATAGTAAACATGAGCTTTGTAGAGTTCTTAACCGACTTGACATTAACAAAACAAAAGTATAAGCACATTTGACAGAATACTCGCCACACATAAACATGAAAAATTAAAGCATGCAAGGTAATTAAATATTGAGGAAGAAATCACATTTTACTATAGCTTGCTTAGCGACAAAAGCACTTTAAAATAGAAATTTGCTTTACCAGCTTCAGAGTAAATATCCTTTCATACTAGTAACAAGGTGTGTATGAATGTAGGCGATGTAAAAAAATAGCAATATGCAATAACTATCTTACAGTAAATTGGCTGCATAATGCTTAAATTTTACTTAATATCTTAAAAACCCTTTGCAGAAATAAGCATTTTGCAGGTTCTATGGACAGGATCAAAAATTGTTGTCTCTCACGTTATGTGGATTGATGAACGAAAAAAGCATATGTGTAGCAATTTTCCCTGATGATAGCGGGAAAAGGGGGATAAGTCAAATGATAACCGTAAGTTGTGATAAATTCGGAAATCCACATGTCTTTTTTTCACTTTCATAGACCATATTATATATCTTATATATAGGTATAGTTTGATGTAAGTTGAAGAAAGCGTAACATTTCAATCGATTCTTTGGGACACATGTTGTATCAAAGAAGTTTTTACATTTTCATTCAATATCGTTTTAACACCGAAAGTAAAAGCTAAAAACATCGAGGGTCGTTGCATTTTCAGAGTTAGAATAAAATAATTACAAAAAAAATACTTAGCTGGGGTTTAGCTTTCGTTTTTTTAAAATGTCATACAATGTTTCGTCCGGTTTCGCGGTGTATATATCCATTAAACGTGTAATTTCGAAGCAAGAGTGACACCCCTTTAACTATATTTCATTTCCAACTGCAAAAAAAAAGCATCCTTTTATGCAGGACCAAACAGTATTATAAACAAAAAATAAACAGAAATTGTCATGATTCATATGCTCCACTGATTTGTCTTTGGTTCATACATGTATGCTAACTACAAATTGCTAAGGGGGATAAATTAGAACACTCATTTGTGATTAACTTTACAATGCATTGCTTGGGGATGTATTTCGTATGAGTAATGATTGGTGATAATCCTGTCCACCAAACAATATAACAGTGGAGAGACTTATGGCTAGAGTTGATTGTCAGATAAAACATGGCCCAAATATCAACATCACAACAATTGAAAACTCTGTTATGTTTAAAAATAATGATACTGTAGATTGGCTAAGTAGCCAAACAGAAGAGAAACACACCCAAATCATTGAAGCTGCAAGAAAAGACAGAAAAGTGAATATTAATATTGCTAAGCAGAGAAAAGATGAACTACACCAAAATCGTTGTTTGATTTTAGCACAACGATCTGATTGTGTCCGAAAGAAAAACGATAAAAGAAACCAAGAACGTGAGGAAAGACTAGAACATATGAGGGAAATTGGCATTTGGAATGATAGCGATAAAATTTATTTAGAACTTGGTAAATGAAATCGAAAAGTGGATAAAATCAGGGCATTAAAAAAACAAATGAATGCTTTAAAAGAATTGGTCAAAATTGAAAAGGATGTATAATAAATATTTGGTTCAGTTTAGCTCGAAGGGAAAACAACACAATGAAAATATACTAGCAGATCATTTAATACAACTTTTGGAACTTAGGAAACAGCAGGATACTTCAACAGACAACAATACTTTGGCAGAATTTAAAACAAATCCATCCACTTTTACTTGAAAACTAATTTGTCACAAATGGTATGATTTGGTTCAAAGGACACATGAAATGTGGAAGGGAAGAATCTTGTCTTACAAGAATGGATGTTTTGAGGTTAATACAAGGATAAATGGCAGTTCAAATTTTGAAAACTAACAGTTATTGTTACTTTTACATATTATCACACCAAGTCATGTTTATCTGTTTTATTGATATTCTTCTTATTTTTTGCTCTGCTGAAGTTTAAATCCATAAAAATTGTAATCAGCCAAAAGTGAACCACCATGTGGTGTTTTTTTGTGTGAGCAAAAACATATGTTTGCAACCATGCATGTACATGTAAATGTATTAGAATATTTGTACATTCTATTTACAAATGTAAAGAATTTTACATATATATATATCATAGTAAAAATGGCTGCTGAACTTTTTCAGCTAATTGCATATATAGGAAATATGAACAATTCAGAACTGATAATATTTGGATTGGAAATCTGTACATGTTAGCAACAAGAAATATACTGCCTATTTCCCCCAAAAATGTTGTACATGGGACCTTTGAACATGTTAAAGTTGCAATAAAACCACCAAGCATGTATTTTTCACGTAATAACATATTTGTTCATCCTTTAAAAAATGCATGATTGATAATTTAAGAAATTTCAATTTATTTAAAATGTATTTTAATGAAAGAATAACAAATATTTTTAAAATGAAATTACAAAAAGTACCATGAAGTCATACACATATTTTCTTAATCAACAATATTAAAAATAAAATGAATATCTATGTTTGATTAAATATATTTTACTTAATATTTTTCCAATTCATCATAAAAATTTAATAGATTAAAGAAGAAGAAAATGAAAGGTATATGACATATGTTTAGTTAAGTACCTATTGTGTTTTATTTTATCCATAATCTCAAAATATTTCAATATTTATTAAAATTATAATGATAATTACAGGTCAAATACTGGGACCATGAAGAAGGAGATGGAGTCTACATATCATCTGCAAAAAGAAGAAATGGTTGTTGATTACAAAGATGGCAGCCTTAAGTTTATAGGTACACATATGTAGTAGACAATTTTATTTAAAAGTATTTAATCAGTTTTATCCAGTAGGTAGCTAATTAAATTGTATTTAATTCAAATCAATTTACTTTGTAAACAAAGTAAGGTTTAAAATTCCATGAAACATGGGTAACATTAAATTTGAATAAGCACATTTGTCACCTCTATTTTAACGAATGTTTGAGTTAAACAGTCACTCTTTATGTATTTGTACATATTTTATTGTTAAGTGTTTTTAAGAAAAAAATCAGCTTATAAATTTGATACAAAATAGCTGTCTTTGTAATGTATTCCATCTTCATCATATTCATACTAGCAATCACTTTCCAATACCACACACACAATATTTCAGAAACAAACATGCAAGAGCATCAAAGAGACAAAGATAGATTCCTGGGAAAGCCTTGAAAACAATTTTTAAAGCTAATCTTTGCACTGAAAATATCAAATATAGTATATGGCAAGCATAATTAAATCAAGTTTTCTTTTAATTTCAGAAAATAAAAGAAAAAATATAATTTGTCTTATTTGTTGTTTTTGGGAAAAGACTATATATAGTAAGTAAAATAGGATTATCTGCCCAGAGTGATTTATTGTAAAATATTAAACTAGAGTTATCTTCCTTTAATCACCACCAATACTACAAACACATTTTTTATTTTCATCAAAATAAACCTTTTTAATATAACAAACGGAAAACTAAGGTCGTTTTATCAAAATACAAGGAGTTATCAAGAAATTTGATTGACTTTTGTGAATAATTATTAAAGTAGATAAACATGCTAAATTATGTGTACATCTCACACGTTTCGAAGTGTCGTCGATTTAAATGTTTGACAAAAATAAAGGATAAATCAATAATATAACAATAACTGTTCCATTTTTAACCATTCATTGTTTACTCGCGTTTCACCTGAATGAATATAAGTGAAATCCGCAGGTAAAATTTGCCCAATTTTGTTTACTTTAAATTTCGGTCAAAAAATATACATAGCCAATAGTAGTAATAATCAACACACACATTATTTGTCCTAATGATATAGATTCCTTTAAATTTATATTTTACCAATAACAGTGCTTGAATGTTTATCTTAAGGATCATTCCGTTAGTAAAAAAGTGTAGATCGTCACGGTCAGTGATTTAGAAGAAAATACTGTAAGTACACATTTTTTTCCTCAAAAATATAAAATAAAAGTAGTATATATCTAAAGATATACTGTTTATTTTGATTGTTAATTCCTAGCAATCTTTTTAAATGTTTTGCAAACAGAGAAAACCTTTTAGAACCAGGAAGTTGAAAAAATATAAAAACAGAAACTTAGAAAAAAATCAAAATGACAAATGAAAAAAAGTGTCTTCTAGAGTTTCACGTTAAGATGTCTTCACATACAAATCGTTACAAAAAATATTTTGATATATAATTGAATAAAAGGAATTATAAAAAAAAAACGATTACACAAGATTACACTAATAATCAACCTCATTATTCAGAGAAAATATATGTATATTAAGGAAAAAAAGTGATTGGTAAAAGCAAACAATTTTTTTGGAGTTAAAGTTTTACCCGTGGACAAACATTCTCCTTCACAAATTGAGACAATACGTTCAAAAGTATTCTTTGGATAACCACTGTTTAGGAATTGATAAAAAGTGTCAATAGTAAAATGGTATGGGAGAGGTATAACAAAAAGTGCTGCAATTATAAAACATTGTTTGAATACTAGGATGTTCATTAAGACTTAAAATGACAGCGTCGTATGCAATTATTTTAGAATGTATATGAGGACTTCTATGGTTTACCAACACTGCTGGTGGAAAAATAGTCCCAACACTTGTCCAGCTTAGAGTCAGTACTACAGTACCCCGTGACGTAATCAATCCCTTTTTAATATTCTCATTCAAATTGATCGATTATTAAACAAAATAGGTCGAACTACATTAAGTAGAGTTCGGATAATATAAAAGCTTTTTTGGTCATATACCTATTCAAACTTTTTTTACTCGTATCCATCTGTGGTTTTCAAATACCTGTGTACTCACTTCCAGCTATCTTCATGCAAGTAAATCCAGAATAGGCTCCTAACGCATGAAATTTACAGAGTGTTCTTTTAATTTTACAACACTTGGTTGATACCACTGCTGGTTGATCTATAGTCCCGAACGGATCGTCAACTAAATACTAAGCACGTTGATCCTGACTTGATTCACAATTAAAAAAAATGTAACTGTCCATTTATAAATTTATAAATTATTAAGAAACTCCATACAGAATTGACAATTTTGCTTTTATTTTAAGGTCCTTTTGGTTATATGGCTCTTCGATTTTTTCAGTTCGTATATATGTTTGTTTTTCGAACATTCGGCTTTGAGCGTTCATGATAATGGTAAATCCGGAAAACCGCTTCGGACACCTGACTACTTTAATGTGTTTTTTTTTTTTTTTGGTTTTTAATAGTATTGGGTCGATACTGTTATTAATGCATTACTTTAAGTCACCGAATGATATTACCAGCTCAGTTGTCAGTACTGACATGATTTATAAGAAACCTATTTTAAACTGGTTTTTTACTAGATATATAAGGAACTAACTAATTTTAAGCTTCAACTTTCTTAACGAAAGTTGACCACAGATGGCTTTGGCTGCTATTTTAGAGGTTCTTTTTAGGTCATTCATCTCCTAAACGGTATTGACCTTTCCGGACAAAAAAAAAACCGATACAGATGCAAACAATTCATATCGTGCATATTTCATTTATACTAATAGAATATATTATTTTCCCTATTATTCATGTATAAACACACACATTTAAATATTTGATGTGGAAAATACATAAAATGCTGAAGAATAATAACAACTTGTTTTTAGGGGCTCCTGGGTATAAATCAAGTTTTTTTCTAATATAGGATTTCGCTATATTTTTTTTTTAAATGAACTTTTAAATCATCATATACTTAAAAAAAAACATGAAAAAATGAAATAAAAAAATGGGGTCACCGTTCACTTTACCTCACAATCTGCCTACGGAAGAAGCATACATTTTTGTTAATGTCCTTTTTTTCTGTTGAGCTAATAGGAGAAATAGAGGTAATATCGAAATAAATAAATAAATTACGAAAATCGCTTAAATTATACAATTATTTAATTGATGTACAGCTTATTTGAACACAATAATAAAAAAAATATAGGTCACCGATGAGTTAAAAAAGATATTTCAAATTTAATGCCAAAAATGGCATGTTTGCACCAAAGGGAGATAATTTGGAGCTTTTTCAATGATATAAACATTTTAAAAGTCATCTGGGGTCAAACCAATGTTTTTTCTTTGGGTTGATTTCTGTACCATATCATAAAGTAACAACTAATAATGTAATAAATAAACTGTGTAATGAAAAAATAAAGGTTTAATTTTTTGCTGAAATTTTTGTACCCACGAGCCACCTTAATAGGATAAGTTAGAAATACCATCTGTAACTATTGCATCTATCTTTCAATTGATCTATGTCCTTTGTTGTAAGGACATACACAGTGGTCTGATTGTCATTTGTCAGTAAATATAGTTTTAATTTTGTATATAGCTGGTCTTAAGTATTTTTACTATTTAAAACAAAAAGTGATTGTTTTTATTGTAGAATGCAAACTACAAGAAACAACGAGGGGTCGACCGCTGTGATAATACAACCAACAGGAAATCTAGCATCTCAACAAATTATCCATGCCAAGAGATTTAAAATATTGGGTGGTGGACAGATTGGGCTCGGCGCAATATTAGTGATCATGAGTATCGTTCAATTAATAATAAGTGCCAGTTCTCTACTGATTCTTGTCTATATCTTACCGATACTCATATGCTCTGGATGGGTAAGTCTGTTAAATTAAATTCATTAGAATATTTTCGGAACGTTGATGGCTGTCTGATATTCATTTTGATATTGTTTTAAATTCAAATGGTATGTTTTCGATTGTAATATAGCGATTATATATACGTTTGTTTTTATTCAAAAAGGTGCTTCAGGAAAAGTTAATAGTTCTGAAACATTACAAAAGTCATTACAAAATACTAGCATCCTTCGTTTGTTTTAGGATCTCCTTTGTTTGCCTGTTAGCCTTAAAGAACATTGATGCGAAATTTTTTTTTTAAATATTAAATATTTTGTGCTTTTACGATGGTGCAGGAATATGCAAAGTTTATAAATAAAATTTCACCACTAAGCCCACTTATCATTTTATCTGCTCAAATTGAAGACACATCCGTTTGTGTGATTCAAATTTGCACTTCTCCTGAAAACCTGACAATTTGAACTCGGTTTATAAAAAAACATTAAAAACACTCTCAAAATGTATTTGTAAGCGTCACTTGAATCTCGGAAACGTTTATTTTTCCAGTGTTATTATGCTTTTATACAACTACTATTTGACTTAAAGATCAATGTAAGAAAAGGAAATTTTGTTATTAATTTAGATATCAACGATGTTGTGCCATAAGACAATACACAATTATTTCCAAAAAATCAAAATTACACCGATAATATTAAATCGTCGTTTGGCCTTCATCATCGAGCAAAATCAATTCCGTAAGCTAGACATGTTATGAAAGGTCGTCGATAAACATTTCGAAAAATACCAACGAAAGGTGGGTTGCTTGGTTTATATTCATGACAATAACGTGACTAAATAATAACATTTGTTTTTCTATGATGGATGCGAAAAACAACGTTTAAACCAATTTTAACAAAAATAGTTTGGTTTTGTTTAGTTGGATGCGTCCTATTAAGTTTAAGTTCTCCTAGCTAAAGTTTGAAATATGATAATGGTATATAGTAACATATATAAGGCATGCCGCGTAGACTTAATACTATGACAAAACAAGAATTTGTCATCTGTATGATGCAGTGTATGCTAAATATTTGCAATTTTTGGTAATATAACAAAACAAATAATAACAAATCAATTATAGTTTATTATGACTGGATGCCTACCACTGAACATATCAAAGAATACAGAGTCAAAATGCAAGGTGTGTATAATTAGAATCTGGCCCGAGAACACAGTTATTTCGTAGTGCATTTCTTTTAGACAATAAATTCAAATTAAAAAAATCGCACCTGCTCTTTCTTAAAAAGATTTTTACAGTGTAGTGTACTACCAGTGAGGCAAATAATATCAAAATTATATAAACTTCTACCAGCTCTAACTCAAAATATTGACAATTCTGTGTTAAGTGGGTGTAAAATTCAGTTTGACAGCTTCAGACGTGATAAAATTTGACCTTTTTACACTGGACCAAATCACTACTAAACATAAAGATTCAGCACCCAAATTTTTTTAACATGTAATTACATTCCCCTACTTAATATTTCATGCATTGAATATCAAGAAATAAATTGGGAAAGTGTATCAAATAAAACATGCAAGTTATACACTGTTTACACTAGGGACTATATTCGTAGACAACGAAAATCAAAGGACGATAACTGTGTCCTTGGACCATCTTACAAAGGAAACATATTCTCTTAACAATTTTCCTACCAGATTTAATCCAACATTTTAATATAAGTGAATGTGTGAACACAAGTCAAGAATATGACAGTTTTCCATTGGTTTGATGTGTTTGCGCTTTTTGAAAACAGACTTTCCAATTAAAATTTTCCGTGAAAATCTGTATTTTGTGGTTTTAACTTTTTACATAGTTATCAAAGGTACCAGGATTATAATTCAGTACGCCAGACGCGCGTTTCGTCTACATAAGACTCATCAGTGACGCTCAAATCAAAAATATTAATGAACCCAAACAAGTACAAGGTTGAAGAGCATTTGAGGATCCAAAATTCCAAAAAGTTGTGCCACATGGTACTTTCAGAAAAAAAAGTTAAAAAAAAAAAATTCAGAGAAAATGACTTTAAAGCACACGATGAAAACACCATACATCAGGTTATAAAGAACACTTTGATTAAATAAAAGAAAATAAGGCTTGTTATATTAATTTGTGATATTGTTATGCAGGTGGCGTGCAAATTGACTGTAAACTAATATAGATGCAAAAAAGGCAAACAAAGGAAATGAATCAAAGAACCATCTTAAATATGACAAAAGTAAAAGCTACAAGCCAAGAAACGATCATCAGAAGTCCATATAACCTTGCAAAGAAAAAGAAAATTTTGACCTACACGAAAACTATTAAAACTGGAATTAAAACAACAATAAAATGTTGTTTTTATTTTGAAAAAAAAATCTTCTTATATATCAGTTCAAATTTATATTGTTTCTTCTTTTAGAAAATAGGTTTTATGGTGTGCAGTATTATTGGGGCAGTGGTTTTTGTTCCAATTATGTGTAGTTTAACTTTTATTGTTGGAGTATTAGTAAGTAATAATATTATTAATTCATTATTCTAGTTATATATGTTGCTGACTTTTAAGCAAAACATTTAAATTACGATACAACACAAAGCGAAACTGGCGTTTGCAATACAGAACTTTGACATTTAATTGATTCCTTACCTTAACAATTTAGGAAGTATTTAGTAGTCATATATATAAATAAAGTATTATGCTATTAAATCAAATAACACCATGATATTCGTTTAATAATGCAGGCGATCATAATCACACTTAACTATCGGTTTGTTTGACAGAAATACAGCTAAATGTAAGGTATTTCAATGTTAAATAATTACATTAGATGTATGTTTCATTATAATATTTTATTCTGATTGGCTAACTGCACATCACGTGTTATTCCGTAAGCAGTTGCATTGCTCAATACAACTTTTCATTCATGATAACACGTGCTCCAACAGTAAAGTGCACAGGTGAATTAAATAATAAAATATATAAAATTCGTGTTTTCATAATCATAACTAGAAAATGTAATTATAAGTATTGAATGCTTCTTTTTGTAACTTTATAGGGTTGTAAAAGCGTTGACCGTGCGTACATTTTTAGAATGAAGCGCTTCCGCGCTTCATACAAAATGTACTTCGGTCAACGCTTTTACACCCCAATAAATTTACAAAAAGAAGCATTCAATTCTTAAATACATACTTTTTTTTCGATTTTGATAATGACGGTTAAAGAAGCAGTTCCCTACGTGTGTGTAGAAAGAAACTACATGTATCAATTTATCACAAAAGCACTTTTATGCTAGTTTTGCATTAAACATACGCATACTATAACGCCTCTTATAACCAGGAAAATTTGAACTTTTAGTTGTCAATTTAAATTATGATACTGACTAGTGTCCAAGTCGAAAGTTTAAAATTACCGATTGAGTAAGTGTCTTGAATTTCCTTGTGTCGCGTCTATTTCAATTTATTTTTAAACATGAAAACGAATGAAAGGTTCTATTTAAATAGTCAATATTGTTTTTAAAGATCAAATATATTTATTTTAGCATTTATTTGACGAGTACCAAAACGACGGGTATATTGTATCATATTGCATAGCCGGACTATCCTTTGTTGAAGCAATAGTTGCAGTAATTTCAGCATCTTACTGTTGCTGCTGTTCGCCTTGGCAAACATCTAGTCAACAGGTATCTAAGTAGTTATCATGTTACATGCAAGATTACTTTATTGTATTTTTTAGATCCACTTGGCAAATATATTAACATTGAGGGGCCAGCTGAAGGACGCCTCTGGGTACTCTCAATTTTATCATAAATGTAGGTAGCACGCAGTACCAATGATGATTGATTTTAACAATAGATCTAAATATATATATAATTAAAAAACAACCTTTAACATAAAGTGATACAGCTTTCGACTTGGACACTAGTCAGTATCATAATTTAAATTGACAACTAAAAGTTCAAATTTTACGGATTTCTAGCATATTGAGGAATAAGAAAACTCTAACGCAATGTATAATGCATAGAATTAATGGTTTTTTCCGCAAAAATATCAGGGAAATGATTCATAATATAGCTATATAAGAATCTTCCTACTAATGGTTTTATCTTAAATACAGTACAATATCACAGTTTAATTTATAGGCCGACATGGCTAAAGTACCTGTCACTAAACGTGGGGGGGAGCATATGATACGTAATAAAATAGGGAAGGGAAACGGGAAACATGCTAAAGCATCAACAACCCGACCTTATAGACGCAAATAGCCAAAGGCTACCAGTGAGTCTCAGCACAAATATTTCACACCCAATCTGTTTTTTTTTTAAATTTCATATTGCTCTTGACCTTTAATTATCCATGTTGTATATCGAATTAGCAATACAAAAAATTATCCACAAAATTGAGAATGGAAATCAAGAATGTGTCAGAAAGACAAAAACCCGACCATAAAGAAGACAACAGCAGAAGGTCACCGACAGGTCTTCAATGTAGCGAGACATTCCCGCACCCTGAGGCGTCCTTCAGCTGGCCCATAAACAACTATATATACTAGTTCAGTGATAATGAACGCTATTGAAATACTTCTTTTTGATAAATATTCCTAAAGAAATGAACTAGAGAGGTTCTCGCGCGGACACACTCTCCATAATTTAGTATATTATAAGAGCATAAACCTGAAGCACAATATTTATCTGATAGGAGTTAAGTTTGTATATACGTAAACTTTTTCTAACAATAGTTTACAATAAACATCCTTTAAATATCAACAGATGGCTGTGTTTATGAATCCCTTACCGACTGGAATGAATTTAAATGGAAATCAAATTCAAGATACACATATCAGGTCATTGGTGGTTACGACCGGAAAATACAGAACTGCATCCTAGAGTTTTACAGAATAACTTTGCTGGTGGAACAAACAAAGGGACTAGTTATTCACACAATCTAAATGTGATTTACACTTATCTACCACTGTTAAATTAATGACAAATAAGATATAAACTCTCCTCCAAATGTATTTTATGTGCTTCTTTTCTTTTTATATCGAGGCATAGACAATTTATTACATAATTGCATATGTAAGCTAACATAAATATTTAATGTCCAGAAAAAACGGACTATCTTTAATGAACACAATTTTCCCTTGAAGTTTAGCAGGCGTTAATTACTGGATTCATCAAAAAATCAATCAAGAAAACCTGAACAATAACAAATATTTAACAAAATAGTTCATGGTTAAGAAATTGTTCTTAATTAGTTAAAAATGTTTGTCTTTTTGTGTATAGCGATAACAATCTTGGTTATCCTTCGTTATAAAAAAATTATTTCATGGTTTTGAAAATGTAACATCACCAATGGTTCATAATTTGGTAAAGTATCAGGGATGAAAAACAGTCACTTGCGTGATATAACTTATTAACTTGTTTTATAGGAGTAGCACGAGGGATGTCACATGTTGGATAGGATCTTTTCACACTTCCACTGCACCTTAGATTCACCTCGTTTCTTTCTTGTAGGTGTTCGTGTTGCTTGTTTTTATTTACTATTGTATGTTTAGTATATTTTTTTCATTGATATTCACCTCAGATGTACCAAGTTTTAGATTAGTGTTACTGATATACAAGAACTATCTGGGTATTCCTAAACGGAAGAGTATACACAAACAAGAAGAAGAAGTATACTTCATTTACCTGTGTATAATATGACGTAACTTTTTTTCCAAAGTTGATGTTTTTCTAAACATTGCTTAACATTTCACAGCGGTTTTCTACTTTTACCTTTACACTCTGTTATTTACTTTTTGCCTTAATTATTCATCCCTTATTTTTATGAACTAAGTACTTACATTGTACCACAGATGAAATATATTCGTTCATTGTGTGTTTATATGTGTTACTACTTTTTGAGCCTTCCAATTGATAATTTTAGTGTGTTTTTCTATGTTGTGACGCTATACTATTGTTTCAGAAAAGGGAAAAGGTTTGGTACTATATAATTGTTTACTTCTATAATTTTTACTTGGATTGAGAGTTGTCTCATTGGCACTCATACCACAGCTTCCAATATCTATAGATCGTTTGTATTCTGGTCTATTTCTTTTCTTTTGCTTTGGTATTTGATTTGTGAATTTGAATGTCCTTTCACAATTATAATTTGTGTCATATTCACAAATAATACGCGATAGTCTTGAAATATAGATACTTGGTACTAACGCTGCTTATCATCTAAATAACTTAAAAATTATTAAGATTAAAACACCATGTTGACTGCTGTACCTCTATTTTTTTTAAATATCTATATACAATGTCTGTTTGTTTTGTTTACATATCGTTCTCAATGTAATGGAATTGTATGCGACCAGGTTTAATACATCATTTTCTACATAAGAAAATGCCTGTATCAAGTCAGAAATATGACAGGTGTTATCAATTCGTTTGATGTGTTTCAGCTTTTAATTTTATCATTTGATATTATATTATAGGATGATTGGCATGCAGAATGTAGAACTTACAAGGAGGGTGGCTGAAATTTCCATTTGTAGTTCGATTACCACCAAAGTTTGCTTAAGTGTAATCCTAGGTATAAGTCTAGTTTCCGTAAATACTACTACTACTCGAACTACTACTACAACCGTTTGTTGTGCGAAATATGCTATGTGTTTTTCAATATATTCGAAAGCTGCATATTTTGTATAAATAGTTTAGTAGGTTCGAGACCACAATTATTTCGTAGTGCATTTCTTTTAGAAGATAAATGAAAATTAAAAAAATCCCACCTGCGCTTTCTCAATGAAATTTTTACAGTGTGTTGTACTACTTTTGGGACAAATTATATCAAAATTATAGAAAACTTCATCGGCTCTAACTCAAAATATGGACAATTTTATGTTTAGGCGTCTTGAAATCTTTTGACAGCTTCCGAAGTGCTAATTTTCAACCTTTTTCAGCTGGACCAAATCACTACTTTCCTTTAAAATTCTGAACCCAAATTTTTTACAGTGTAATTTCACCCCCCCCCCCCCCCCCCCCCCCTTCTTGCAATTTGTGGCATTACACATGGATAAATAAATTTGGAAAGGGTATAAAAATTAATGGCAAGTAACCCACTGTCAACACTAGGGACTTTATTTGTGAACAACGAAAATCAAGGGAGGACAATTGTGGTCTCGGACAAGTACATGTACATGTGTTAGCCAAAATTTATTCCTGTGAAAATAATTCCAGTGAAACCTTTATCACAGGAAATATGTTCTGGGAGATATTTTTTAACCGATAATATCTATATAATTTGTTCCACCTCCATTAAATAAGTTCCACACTTTACTAATTTGTGATATACGTTCTGGATAGGTGAAATTTATTCCTTACCTAGTGTAATAAGTTCCGGGTTAGTGAGATTTGTTCCTTACCTTGTTAAATATATTGATTGTCCGTGAAATACAAAATGTATGTTCCACTGGCTAGCCGAGTTATATTTTATACTGACCATTGGTCATCAGTAAGTTTAAAGTAATCATTCAAGTACATTATACACATGTATTATATTAATAAGGTAATGCATAAAAAGTGTAAACATGCAATTTGGACTTAAATGTGAAGTAGAGCAAATGTTTGATTATTCACTCCATGAAAAATATTAAAATGACACTTAAAACCCAGAGAAACAGTTGAATAAGAAAAATCATTCAGAAAAAAAGTATAGATAAAAATGAACATTTGTACTAGTTTATAAAGGACAGAGTGACTGATCAGTTATATTAAAAGCATTTAGAAACAAAAGATACGTTGTTTTGAAAGTTTCAAAATGAGTAATGATCTAAGTACATGAATAACTAGAACATCAATAACAGTGAACAGGAAACAAGAGGAATACTGCATAAACCATAAATACAAATTATGACGCACTGCAATTGCCTTTATTTCTTCTATTCACCCCATACTTACATTTATGCCTTCAATTGTAAATGTACCGTTTGCAAGCCCTGTACGGCTGCGAACTTGCACCAATGTTTAAGGGCAACACGAAAATGTCTTGCAAAGTTCCTTATTTTCTGTGAAATATTTTTCAGTGGAACTTATATGTTGATTTCTATGAAATATGCTCGTTCAAAACTAACATCACAGGAACTTGTTTCACTTTTTTAAAACATTTATTATTGAAACAAAATTGCTGAAGCTGTGATTTTAGTTCGGAACAAATTTTTCACCCTGGAATATATTTTTTAAGAAATAATTCAGATGGAACATATTTCCTACTAAATTTGTTCAGGTGGCACACATATTACGCCGAAACATTTTTTTTTGGTTTCACATGCACCAGTCCTTTATCGTTGAAAAAAACCCGGCACTAGCACTTTTTTAAACAAGGCCGGTCGAAACCAATTTGTTTTTTTTCCCTGTTACGGATATGTAGATATATGAAGATGTGACACAAATCCCCATGAGATAACTTTCCATCCAAGTCACGATTTGTTAAGGTAAACCATTGTAGGTCAAACTAAATACACGTTTGAAAGTATTTCTTAATTTTTAATACCTCGTTGCTTAAATCAATAGTTGTCTTGTTGGCACTCATTACACATCTTCCTAGTTCAATAAACATTTACATACGTATTGAACGGTGGTTTTTTGTATGCTGTTTTATGCGACTGCAATGTATCGTATAATGGTATGTCGTTGTCGTTGTCCAAATACCTTTTGGTTCTCAGACAGTAACTCGAGTATTAGCTAATGGATATCTATAACATACCACAGAAGGATTGATCATGTTAGTAATTGTCTCAACTGTTTAGGAAGTGTTGGATAAAAACTGTTTTAACAAACAATCGTCTTATTTTTGGACAATAACATATGTTCAAGTGTATTGATCGCTATGAAATTGTACCACAAGGTTCCGTACAGCAGCAGATAAGCTTGGATTATGGCCAAAGCTGTTTCAAAATTAGGTGCAAATAAGGGATAGAAAAACTATGATTTTCTGGTTTCTGGACAATAACAACTGGAGGCCATGGATCTCCAAGCTATTGTAACGAGAGGTTCCATACCAAAAAGGAAGTACTTGGAATTAATGCCATCGGTTTTGGCCTGAGTCGTTTAAAAAAAAGGAGCTACAGATGATATTTGTCTCAAACTTTGAGTTAATTGCTTTTAAAATTCTTATATTTTGGCCACGAGCATCACTGAAGATACATGTATCGTCGAAATGCGCATCTGGTGCAGCGCAAGAAAATTGGTACCGTTAATTTTATTAATCATTCGCAATAGGTTTCAATAAAAAGTCGTGCATTCTTCGTTCACTTCGATATACAATGTTTTTCAAACTTACTTTCACAAAATATATATTTTCAGTCATAAAATAAATCCAAATGAATGTAATATTCTGTAATATTAGTTCCAATGGAAACAAATGTAACGGCATTTGTTTCTAATGAAACGAGAGGACTAGAATATGTGTTCAAACAGGAACATGTATTATGGCAGGGAAGCCTCTGTGAGTTGAAACAATCGTCTATTTTCCCTTTTCATTGTGTCTCCCGTTGATACCAGTTCTCAAATTCTGTATGAACTTATAGAAAAAGGAATTCTTTGGGTTCTTTGATATGCTGAAACTTACCGGAACTTAAAAGGTTTAATTATAAACCCGGTTTTTTATTCCTCTAGATTGATGTTAAAGTGATCTTAAATTTATCTTTATTTAATTATATATATAAACTTGTGTGACACACAAATAGGTAAGCAATTAATATATCATTGAACTGCTGTGACCAATGATTACGATTTGCTAGCATATTTGTATTAACAAAGATTCTACATTAATAAAAGATAGTTTGATAACAATTGTAAACAAAAAAGAATTAAAAGATATATGGAGCTATATTTCCTCCTGATTACTATAACTACTGCTGCGCATTTCATGTTCAAGATGGTGTAAATCTTGTGAATATCTCCTTTGATCTTACGTGATTTGATTTTCTATAACTTTATACATCAAACAAAACATAAATTGGTGTCAAATCAGAATGGTAAACAAATAAAACGAGAAAACTAACGCCCTGCTCAATGTACACCAAATTACTTTGATTTGTCTTTTCCATCGATTTATGACATTTGAACATCGACAAACTACTATTGCCTTAATTAATAGATATGTATTTTTTCACTAGCTTGCATTAAACATTTTAGAATGGAATATTCTCCTATAATTCTCATTATTTAAGATATAGAGTAGTAAATTCATTTAAAAAAATGGTATAATTTGATATCTGTATGTAATAAGATAAATATATTCCAATAAATAGTAAAAAAAAAATATCAATAGACAATAAATCTATAATAAATCTCACTAGACATGTTACGAAAAGGTATATTATCGACGCTGAGGTTGACAAATTAGACTTTTAATTTGGGGACGGTGTCAAAATATTGATTATAGATTTAAACAGGTAAAATTTAAATTCTGCACGTCTTAGCCAGGTTACTTCAAATCAGATTTATCTAGAGTCTCATTATGTAACATTCTATATGACCATTCTTTTGTGTTATCATTGCTGGCAGGGGTGTATCTAGCCATTTAAAAAAGGGGGGTTCAAACCATATGTCCCCTTTCAAATGCATTGATCGTCCAAAACAAGAGGGGTGCCAACCCCCAGACCCCCTCCCCTTTGATCCAACACTGTCCAGCCTATCGTGACATGAAAGGTGTACGCGTGCAGTAATGGGCGGGCTTGAAAAGGGAGGACTGAGAGTAACAAAAGTTCATTCGATCCCAGATTGATAACATAATCATAGTAAGCTGGTTAGATATTAGTCAGTTTTATTTATTGTATTACAGTTCCTGACAAAGTTCAACCTGTCGCTCCACTAATCCCGCACAGCTCTACAGTCTGATTGATTCGTCAGTCTGGTGTGTACATAAGCTTCCAATGACTCTGAAAGTTTTTAAGCTCCTTGTAGCTTGTTCGACATATACCCGATACTCTGATTTACGCAAATTCATTTTTCTTAATATTTTCTTCTTTCTGCTCGTGGTTTAGCTCAAAGTTGTAGGCGCCTGTAGCAGATAAAGAGGGGCGATCGACATGGATAATTTTTTTTCCGCTAAGATGACAAAATTCTTGAGGAAATCGCAGTCCTAATCTGGTCCAATTAAAGGCAATAGATTATACTGTTGGGCATCATTTTGGTGTTATATATGGAACCACTTCGAATAAATCTTTATGATTTCTGTTGTCCATAATCACCTATGTATAAATGCAATGTCCGCAAAAGATAGAGTTAAGGTGTAAATGCAAAGTCATTATACAATGTTTTTGAAACTCTGCAGGGATGTTTAACCGGTGATTAGTGAGTCATATTTTACACAAACCTCTTATCGTTCTGAACATGCATGAACTATTTTCCACTGGACGTTAAGCAACCAACAATCAATCAATCACAAACCCATTATAAAGAAAATACAAATTTAGCTGAAACTGTTTAAATTAAGACAAAGTTAGAAGAAAATAAAGGAAGAAAATACATGCCTTCGCCGCTATATGACAGGAAGTAAATTTTCTAAAACTATTATGCAACAAGTTTCAGGTTGAAATTGCATAAAAATCGTATTTTATAATGTTTTAAAACATACCCCGTTAGATAAAAATTTAGGTGGCAAACAACTGGATCAAAATACATACACCCCTTTGTTTGCTTTTCAAAGCTATATAAAAATAACCGTTACACTACATATTCACGAGTAGGTATAAAACTGATTATAATACTTTTATTTTACTATTATTTGTAAGGTCTATTAAGGACTAGCCGATGAATTCACACACTCCGCCCCCCCCCCCCCCCCCCCCGCACACTCACATCTACTGCTGCATTTACATGACCGTGCCCCTTCCCCATCATTTTTTTGCATTATAGTTTCTTAAAAAATATAATGGAATTTATTAATATCAATTTCCTATATTTCTTATGGTACAAATGTCATTGAATATTCATTCCATACGAATTGCCTCCAAAAGGATTAATGCAGTTTTTAAATTATATTCAATGTATACAGGTAATATATTTTTTGTTTTGATACAGTCCCAACATTTAAATTGTAATTTGTCAACCTCAGCGTCGTGAATATACCTTTTCGTAACATGTCTAATAGTTTGCATATGTTATATCTACCATTATTTACTATGTGTTAGCCTTTTATATTTGGCAATGTGTAATAAATTCAATTAACATAAATTTGATTTTCTAAAGACTTGTAACAGTTTTTAATTATTTTTTTGTGCATTCCGCTATAAAGAAGTCTGAAAGCTGTTGATCATTTTGGTTCGTAAAAAAGAGACTTTATTCTGTAAGTACACATTTCTGTTCTACATACTTAATTTATATCTTTTATATATGTGTGAGGAATATTTGTTTTAATTATAAAGTGACTTTAAATAGGTATCTAAAGCGTATGCAAACCTTCTAAACATTTCAATATAGGAGAGTCTTGATGGGGTTTACAAAAAAATACCAAATAAGTATATATAAAAAGAAGATGTGGTATGCTTGTTATATTCTTCGTGACAAGATTTTTGGGGTACTGTGGAACATCTTCTAACAAAACTCAATTTCAAAACCCAAATATCTGTAAAACATATAGTGTTTGGATACAAAATATAAAATCAAGGATATTATGGTTTTAACTTTTCTTTTTACAGTTTTAGGTTTTCGCTTTTACAAGTCATCATAAAAATTGAGCATATTTTTCAAAGAAAAAAATGACAATCTTAGATATGTTTGTACTGTTTATGTAGGAGTTATTAAGGATAATGAATAACAGAAAAAAGATTTCTGAAATTGTGATTGTCATAAATTTACAGAAATTAATTAAATAGAATGTGTTATGTTGTTTTATTATATTCTGAGCACTTGAACATTGTAACAGACAAGAATAATATTTTTTGTTGTTAAAAATGTTTTATCGATTCTACTTGCTAAACTTACCTGCTTTATCTCGATTTTTTGTCATATTAAGTGAAGATGCAGATCATAACTAACAATGCTGAGCCAACAGGAAGGGGAAGTCTTCAACCTCAACAAATAGTCCATGTGAATACATTCAAGAATCTGGGTACTCTACAGATTGTGATCGGCGGAATATTAGCATTCCTTACTCTAGTAGATTTAATAGGAATGGCTCTCATATTCGTATATCTCTTACCAACATTAATCTGCTCTGGATGGGTAAATATGTTTATTTTGTTAGAGAATTAAAAACATGTTATTTAAGTACAAACTCTTTCTTTATAATTGTAATCATAATCATATTATTAGCTCGATTGACCCAATAGGCCAAATGAACTTTTCTTATCACTGGGTGCCCATCAGTTACCCGTCGTTAGTCGACCTTCGTCGTCTGTTAACTTCTATTATTCTTGAATATTATGATAAATAGAAATAAACTGTAACGACGATAATGTTCAGAAAAGTAAGATCTACTAATAAGTCAACATGCACAAAAGTTGCAATTTCATATAGCCAATTTGTCGCACGTTTTTATCATCTTTTACTAAGTTTTCTCGTCTCGATGTACTTGGCCATTAAAGAATAATGCCAGGATTGAAGCTTTAAGTTTTTTTCTGGTAAATATTGATGAACGTTTTAGAAATGAAATATACCGTCAGGTTACAGACATTCTGATTAACACCAATTAAAGACTTGTCCCTGTATTGTTCTTAATCACACCTAATTGCGAAACTAAGTAAACTAACAGTTTAAATTTATTTGATTGTCTCATTTCTAAAAAAATCCGTGTTGGTGTTGTTAACTTAAATTATCAAGAATTCTTGCAATATACTGCCATTAAGTATCCAAATAAACTAACTTGAAATAAATAAAAAAATGTGGTCTTTTCCTAGTTAAAAAAAAAACTTTCAATTCTATGTTCTCTATTGTTATTTTCCTAATTCGAAAGATAAATATCACGCTGCCTAATTTAACAGTGCTTGTATATCACACTTTGTTTGCAATGCCCGTGTTGTAGCGCAGTTTTAGATTTGAATGAATATTATCTACGAACAACTGGTAAATATTCAGTCAAATTTTTTTGTAGCATCGAAGTACTAAAATCCTAACCTAGATTCTTTCACAGATACGAATTTGATAAAAAGATTTGGAACCCGCAGTAGACAAATTGTTATAGACAGAATATCATATGCAAACATGTTCATGTTGTTTAGCGAGCTCGTAAAATATGAAAACACTCTGTGTAAACTCAAGATTCCTTTAAATAAATGTCTTTTACCGGATTATTGACTCAACACTGTAAATTTCAATATTGTTTTAATGGTACTATATTTTGTGTATGAATAAATTAAAACCTACAGGTTGCACTTGTGTAAAACCAGCAATGTAATTTTCCATAAGAACTGCCTAACTTGCATATGCAGTCACTCTTCATTCAGGAAGTTTTGAGGAGAATGTTTTATTTCCCTGGAAAGGAGACATGCACTACTTTTTTTTGCACTAATAAAAACATTTAGCTGTGCGGCATATTGTCAAGTTTTACTGCCCTCCATTAATAAATATTGCAGGTTCGCACTGAATTTTTTCATTAAATTTGACTCAAAACCCAAATGTCTTCCAGTCCTCCTGAAAATAAGTTAAATATATAGACATTTTATGTATATCCATTTAATTCTCAAATCAAGTCTTAATTATTTTTTTTACTGTGCACCCATGGCAACAACTATGTAAACAGTAGCAGTATTTAATACGTATTCAATTTCTCCCCAAAAGAGGCGTGACTTGCAAATCACACGTGATTTACATAGTGCAACCGACATGTACAGTGCAGGTAATAATAATGGTTAAACTTTCACGATCCTACATTATATCAATACCTATTTTTTGACATTGAAAAATATCATTTATTTATCTCAAAGTTAATGATGTCCTAATTAAATATCCATTACATGTGTACCGGTTGATATTTAAGTCTATACTACATGTTTTTCTTAATTGCAATCAAACACGCATAAACGGTCTTCTCATTTTCAGCTAGCACATGCCTCTAACGCTCGATGTCAAACCGTTCAAACATATTATTTAACATTGTAAAAGCCAATATTCATATGGAAATAAATTCTTACCTATAAATAAAAAAAAGTACCAACCACTTGACACCGCCTCCCCAAATTTGAAGGTAGAGAAAAACGATATATAAATTAAAAAAAGGTTGTAAATCTGTAGGAAATAGATCAAAAGAACCGACTTAAATCTTAACACCAAGCACATGTCGCTGTAACTGAATTCAAAAACAGTGAATGCTACGTATCACCAGCCCAGTGAAAATATGGATTATTTTGTGTTATGAAAATTTGCTGTCACAAAATGATAGAAATTATTATAAATTAAGGAATGTATCTCCTTCATGCAAAGCTCTGATTCCTTTCACGGATTTGGCTATACTTTTTGGACCTTTTGGATTATAGCTCTTCGTCTTTTATATAAGTTTTGAATTTCAAATATTTTGGCCACGAGCATCACTGAAGAGACATGTATTGTCGAAATGCGCATCTGGTGCAAGAACATTGGTACCGTCAGTTTTATTATTGGCGATTATTGCACAGTATAGTACAGAAACACAACCATATTGTTTTATATTTACTTTATATATATTCTGAATGGTAAGTCTACGCTATACACTGACGTCAACCCTAGATACAATAGGTAACTCGCGACTTCGTAACTCCCGCAGTATTCTCAACATTAGCCAATCCTGTAGCTGCATTTGAAATTCGGCGATATATAATGACACTTGCAGTCAAATAGTTTTACCGAGGTCCAATATAGTTGGAAACTTTTGACCAGTCCAATAGTTCAATGCTTGCAATTTGAAAATATAGTAAAACTATTGTGCTTTTATTCTACATAAAAAATGAAGACTGATGTATAATAACTGTTTATATACATATATGATTATAGTTTGTCATGACTGGATGTTTACCAATCTGCATGTCAGAGAATACGGAGTCAAGCTTAAAATTCAGGGTAAATATAATCTTTAGCTTTAGCTTGTTGAAAAAAAAGAAATCAACGTATCTGTTATCGCTATCTCGAAAATATGTGATGACACTGTTGTTTAAAATGTAAAATAACAGACAAACTCCAGGGAAATTTCAAACCGGAAAGTGGTATTATCAAATAGTAAAATCAAAAGCTCAAACACATGAAACGAATGGAACAACTGTTATATTTCTTATGTAGAATGTATTTACATTCTCAATACATTTTTTTCTCAGTACAAAGTTACATTTCTCACTACTTAGTTGGACATGCAAAATGTAGAGTTAGTGCTAAGAAATAGCATATTTGAGATGAGTTCTTTGAATTAGGAGTAAGAAACGTTATGTTGAAACATATGTAATTCTAATGCAACAACGTTTGTAACGTTCATTTTGATTGGATAGCGTTACTTTTTTTACATGGCATCAATTAACAATTGATAATTGATGCTATGGGACGTACGCGCAAGCGCAGACGGCATTTGACAGATTTTTATTACATGTTTTAACGTGTTTTTCTGTCAGTTTCATAAGTAGGGAGATAACAATATTGTATTTTAAGCTCCGACGGCATCAATTGGAAATTTAATGGTCGCAAATACCCATTTACTGTCTCCGCTAACGCGTCTCCAGTAAACCTAATTTGCGACCATCAAATTCCCAATTGATGCCGTCGGAGCTAAAAATACAATAGAGTTATCTCCTTAATTCAATGCAAGTTGGGATTGAGAAATAAAAAGTTGGAACTGATAACAGTTAATTTGGAACTGGGAATTGTGAAATTGGATGTTAAAACCTTAAATATTTGGAATGTAACATTAAGACAACAAATTGTTAAAAATTTTCTAATGAGACATCAACTGAACAATGCAAACCCATTAAGAGCATGTCACAAAACAGGACTCACTCTGGTAAATATCAATTTCGCCTCCAAGAAAAGACATCTTAACGATATATTTAACAGATTCTTATGCAATAGTTTCTTGTTACACCAAATTTTTTCAATGGACATCAAGTACACTTTGAATATTTGAAAGTATGCATGAGTTTGAAGCCTTTATGAATATTCATGATATTTCCCTCAAATATTAAGATGAGGGATGGTAGACAACAAAAAAAAAACGGAAATCAACCTGGACATTTTCTAATAGCGATGCTTCTCTTTGTGAATTGAAGAAAAATAGATGCTTCTAGCTTGTTATAACCATGAACCTTATAAAAAGTCTTAGTTTGCTGAAAAGGAAAAACATGTATACGAAAAAGCAATATAAGAAAGACACAATAATAAAAACATATCAATACAATTACCATCACAATTATTTCGAAAATGTACAGTCCACAAATCATTCATAGAAAATGTTATTCTGGCCGGAATCTGCATGCATCCCATTAAAAAAATGTTTAAAAGATACCAAATAAACAAAAGATATTCATTTCTTATAGGACGATTATTTCTAACTTCAGAAATCCGCTTTTATGGTGTGTAGTGTTATTGGAGCAGTTATTTTTGGCCCGACCATGTGTTTGTTATCATTTTTTTCAGGAAGTTTTGTAAGTAGTAATAATGTTTAGTCGAAGTAGTGATCAAAGTTTCATTAGCAAGATCTGTCTGGCAAACATTTTTATCAATTTTAACATTTCTCGTCTGTAGTTTGCTGCACCGTAACAAAGGTAATGTCTATTATTCAAGGTTGATTTACTGTATGCATCACTCTTGTACTGTAAAATATAAGTACCCAATCGCTTGTGTATTTTGCTTGAATCTGTAAATGTAAAGAAAGATTTGCAATGAATGTATAAGAATGTTTGTTTTAAGACAGAACATTGATTGTGTTTTCATATTTAAACTAATAAACATAAACTTCACATTTGATTTATGTTCTGAAAATTGTTCAACCTTAAAATAAAAGAGGGGATTACTCCTATAGATAAACGTTTTACGTGTCACGGTACTTTTCTATCCCAAATTCATGTATTTGGTTTTGATGTTATATTGGTTATTCTCATCGGATTTTGTCTAATTCTTAGTCCGTTGCTGTGTGTGTTACATTTAAATGTTATGTCGTTGTTCTCCTCTAATATATAATGCGTTTCCCTCATTTTTAGTTTGTTACCCCGATTTTGTTTTTTTGTCCATAGATTTATGAGTTTTGAACAGAGGTATACTACTGTTGCCTTTCTTTATTCATAAAGAAGTCGTATACCAAACCACATTTGTTTTCATTGTTTCCCCCTGAATTATGTTAACTTTGAACATACTATGAAGAAACATTAAAATAAACATGTCTTTTTTTAATTTGTTTTACTGTTTACATTTTCTACAAAAACAAACAACAATACACATGAAGGAAAAAACATGATTCGTAATCGCCACATTGTACACTATCTTAAATCATGTATTTTTTCTCTCTCCGCTTTTTAAAAGAGGGGCCAATTTAAACCAGATGAACAGTCTAGCTCATAGATCGAAAATAAACTGACAACGACATAGCTTAAAATAAATAGACAAACAGAAAAATAAAAGTACACACGACACAAAACTAAATACTTAACTACACGAATCCCACCAAAACTTGGGGGACTGCATGTGCTCCGAAAGGGTAAGCAGATCCTGCTCCATTTTTGGTACCCGTCGTGTTTCTCATGTTTATAAATCCGGTAAATATTATTATCAACATCGCATCACATATCATACACTTGTTACTAAACGATTGGGTTTTTCATCTTTACCTAACCTTGAGGACTTCCAACAAAATCAGAATTACAGATTCATATCAGCTCTGGTGTGCAAAATACATACTCAGTGTCTACAGGTGTGACTTGTGTACAATATTTGAGACTTATTTAAAAAGAAAAGCCCTCTATAAATGAACATAATAAAATGAAATGAGGCCACACCAATTTAATTTCTTGTTCTACGGATTTTTGGACTCCAAAAATTGGGGCGAGCGAGCGATTTGAAAATTTTAATAAAAAAATATTTATTTTTGAGGCGAAGCTTGAAAAGTAAAGACGAGCAATTATAATTTTTTTTTTGTAAACATAAAATAGTAGGATTTGACAGTATTAAAACTTGATTTATCACTTGTACTTTGACATTTCTTTAATTTATGAAGTTTTTTTCCCCCTGTTTACCAAGAAATAATTGAATAATTAAATCTGGTCTTTGTATGTGTGACTGACAATGAGACAATTCTCCATTAAAGTCATAATCAGGTTGGGAACAACCCCTTAATGTTATAAATATCCCTTTTCATGAGGTGTCAATATAACTTTATAATATATTTTTTTTTAAAAACCTTTTTAGTACAAAAGGGCTCATATTTTCCCAAAGAACTATATATTTATCTGGTATTAAATGGTCCAAGAATATTGTAATAGTTCTGGACTTTAACCATGTTAACACATTTACTTTAACAGTTTAATATTATTCAAAATAAGTGGACCCCTCTTAGAATAGTTTTTAAAAATATGTTGTATATAACCTCTTTTTGAGTAAAAAATTCTAAGTTATCAAAGGTTTTGTACAGTAGCACTTTACAAATCCTTGGTATTTTCTTTTTTTTTTCTACAACAGTAAAATGACCCCTTGTCTGAAAAAAGGGGGGGGGGTATTGTTCCCAACCTGATAATAACAAACACAGGTCAAAGTACGGCCTTTTACAAAGGGCTTTGATCAATACCAAACAGCAAGCTATAATGGACCCCATAATCATTAGTGTACACAATTCAAACATGAAAACCAACGATATATATCCAAACGGGAAAATACCAAGACACCACATCAACAAACGACAACTGCTGAACGACAGGTCCCTGAATCAATCAGGACAGGTGCATAAACATACAGCGGCTATGGATAGTTTTGTTTCGCCGGCATACAATATAATTGCAGTTGAAGGCAACTATTTCAGAAGTTCGTTGTATTTTATTCTAGCAACGAACATTTTGTGATAGGGAATAAAGTAAGGGGGAAAGAAACCTATGTTTTGTTCTGTATAGGTATTTCCGCTGTGATATTTCGGAGCACTCCACCTTGGGATTAATTGGTTTCACGGATATGTACAGTGTGGTGGGGTGCTAATAGGTTTAAAAGACTTTGATCTAAAGACAAATGTTTATATCTTTTTAAAATATTTACAAAAAACGATGCGGGAAATTGACATGATTTCATTTACGGATGCGGGAAGCGGGAATATAAAAAAAATAAAAAAAATCTGTTTTGAAAAAATAGGTGCGGGCGGATCCGTCGAACAAGGAATTAAATTGGTGTGGCCTAAACTTACCTTTCTCATTTAAGGAAGTGTCCTATAATTGTTAGAGAAAAAACCTTGATGATTGGCGGAGAACAGAAAATGCTCAAATTTCTTAGGTCAAGTTTGTGATGAATAGGTCACTATATGACACTTTTCATATCGGCCCTATATATATCTTTCGATCAATGTCGATACCATGGGAGTAAACCATCGGTCTGATCTACTGTCTGGAACTGATGAGATTGACTGACTACAAAATGCTATGTAATATTGAAAATAGTAGGATATTAACGTATGACTAACAAACAGGGACACTTTACTTGAATGCTGGACTAGTGATGTATATTGTCAAAAGCAGAAAGTACAATTTGTTGTTGAATAAAAAGAAAAAGAAAAAAAAAACTTATGATCTAATGAACTAACCAAATACATCCTCGTCAAAAAAGAAGAAAGAAATAGAATTGTACCAATTAATACACATATTTGTTTTACTGAGTTCATCATTATTGATTTACACGCACACGTTAATATATACATTTCAGCAGTACGCTTATAGATTGAAAGGGTGGTTTATTTTATCATTTACCATAAGCGCATTGTCTGTACCTGCCATAATAGTTGCCATTGTGTCAGCTTCCTATTGTTGCTGTTGTTGGGGGACACACAGTCAGCAGGTAGGGTTTATATATGTGGTAAAAATGTTTTCTACCTTGTATTATTGATATTTGCGCGGAAATTATATGTTTTATATTGCTTAAATTATATCACAAGAAGCTAATCTATAGAATTGTGAGTGACAAAACAAAATCTACAAATTAAAATAAGAAAATAAGCTGATCACGTATCATGACTATTGAAATAAGACAAGTGTATAAATAAAAGCTTATATATATTCGAAAATATAAACAATTGAATTGCATCTTGTGATCTGCACCAAGAAAAAAATACATATTACGTAAGCTTAAGGTATCATATGAACACAAACATGTATAATTAAATGAAGAAAGATAATACAAATGGTTATGGTTTCAATTTAAAACGCCCAGTAGCAAATACTTAATGTGTACATATTTCATATAAGAATACGAAAATAAATGTTATATGATTGCCAGGTACAACAGCACCGTCCACAAGAAAGCAAATGACATAAAAATAAACAATTTAAGGAAACCGTACAGCCTTCAACAATCAGCAACGCCCATAGCATTTAGTCAGCCATAAAATGCCCCGAAATGAAAAATGTTAAACAATTCATACAAGAAAACTAATTGTCTAACTTATGTACAAACAAAAATCAAATATGCACCGCAACAAATTACAACTACTCTACTGCATTACAGGCTTCTGAATTCGGACAGAAACATACATAATGTTAAGGGGTTTGAAAGAGGGTATTGTACCAATTCATCCCCCTTACCTGGGACAATGATGAAACAGTATAACATAAGAACAAACTATAAAAATCAGTTGACAAAGGCTTAACTCATCAGATGGATACAAACATAAAAAATAAAATTACATATCTTGCGTTTAAATAATACATTAACACAGCAGAATGACATTTTATACAGTTTGTTCAAACTTAATAACATTTAAGGAAAAAATCATGCATTTTAGTCATTCACGATATTGACATGTATAGTCAAACAAAGGGCCAAGTACAATTTGTAGGCTACCTAACGTTTGTGTTTTTCTTTTACACATACATAGTATAACCATATCTTTGTTTTGTTTTTTTTTTTTTATCTTTTACAGATATTTCCTCGTGTGAGCCCTTCACAACCTGCACCTACAAATCAAATTCAGCCAACAAACATGTCGTCATTAATAAATACGACCGGAAAAACAGTACCGGATCCTGAAGCTCAACAGTACAATTCTGTTGGCGGAACTGATCAAGAGTTTGGTTATCCACAGAATCCAAACGTCTCTAACTCTTATCCACCAACATATATAAACGCTTAATAATGTAGATCTCAAACACTAATCATTGTAGTTAAAGTAGTTGTTATCTTTGATAGATTGAAGCAATGAATTGCTAGACAAATGAGCCGCATCAGGCGCCATCCAGGTGAAAGTGGATGAGGATATGAAATGTGTACAGATTATCGTACAATTCATTCAAACAAATAGTTGTGTCGGGTGTTGCAGATTTTCTACTTTAATTTGTTTAAATTTTTTTTTTATTTCTCTTCGACATTTTCAGCAAAACCTGTCTTGTAGACATATATCATGATTTGAGAGGTTATTTCTCTGCTATACAACTACTTTTCGTTATTTAGTTTGATGTTTCTGTTTTCTGACATTAATACGTGTTTCTATTCATGATTCGATATGTTATATAAGATAAGGAATGTACGGAATCATCTTTTTTAAAAGAGGGACGAAAGATACCAAAGGGACAGTCAAACTCATAAATCCAAAACAAACTGACAACGCCATGGCTAAAAATGAAAAAGACAAACAGAAAAACTATAGTACACACGACACAACATAGAAAACTAAAGAATAAACAACACGAACCCCACCAAAAACTAGGGGTGATCTCAGGTGCTCCGGAAGGGTAAGCAGATCCTGCTCCACATGTGGCACCCGTCGTGTTGCTTATGTGATTACAAATCCGGTAAATAGTCTAATTCGGTAGGTCATATTCATAAAATGGAAGGGGATTGTAGTTACGACGTAAGGAACATATCCGATATCATTTGTGAAACGGTTATTCCATAACGGTCAACCAACTCGTGATGGCGTCCGTAAAATTTACGAAGGGATGATTTCAACTTCAGCATTTGGAACTCTTGGTTTAATAGCTTTCTTGTGAGCAGCAAACCTCTATCAAGAAAATCATGATAGGAAATGCAAGCACGGGAATATCGTATCAATTGGGAGATATATACCCCGTATGCAGGTGCTGCTGGAATGTTGCTACTTAGAAATTTAGTTCACAATTGGAAAGCTGAAATCATCTCTTTTGTCGTAAAGTTTTGTTTTCAACCATCCTCATTGTCAATTTCTAGATGTAAGTCAAGATATGAAGCCGACTTAACTGTATCTGTAGTATCCCTTATCTCTAGTTCGATTGGATAGATGCGTTCCACATAGTCACCAAATTTTGAATTGTTTAGTGAAAGAACATCATCTATATAGCGGAAAGTAGAGTTAAAGGATATTGCTAACTTCTTTCTTCCTACGAAGTTCCTGCATGAAGTCAGCCTCATAATAATAAAGAAACAAGTCGGCGAGTAGAGGGGCACAGTTTGTTCCCATTGGAATGCCGACAGTCTGTTGAAAAACACGTCCTCCGAACGTAACAAATATGTTGTCAATCAAGAAATCAAGCATCTTGATAATATCAGTTTCAGAGAATTTTTTTGTTTGAATCAGAGTGATTCTTTACAAAGTAGGATTTATCCCTCCCTAAGACAAGATACTTGTATCTACGTTGGCCATTCGTTTTTATGAAGCAAAGTAATACCAACTCTTTCAATTTGTCTTTTAGTTTGGAATGTGGAATACTTGTGTACAGAGTAGAAAAGTCAAATGTTTTAATACTGTTACAAGATGAAAGAGAGTTAAATTGTATGTACTCTAAAAGATCTTTCGAATTTTTAAGTATCCACATCTGATTCACGCCACCTCTAGAATAAGCAGTTTCACAATAACTTTGAAGCCCGTCTTTGATTGCTGATAAAATAGATGTTAATAATTTAGAAAGAGGTTTCGTGGAGCACTTGGAAGACCCAGCAATATACCGTTGTTTGTAAGGACACTTATGTAGTTTAGGTATCCAATACAGTGATGGAAGATCATGTTCTTGAAATTCCAAAGGAACATAGAACAGACCTATGATTATCCAGGATTTCCTCTTTGGTAAGTGTCGTGAGAGTATATGTTGAGTTTCCAAGTGAATTGTCAATACCTAATTCGTTTATCAAGCAGTTAATGTAGTGACTTTTACACACAAAAACGATGTTATTTGGGGCTTTATCTGCGGGGACAACAACATATTTGTCATGGAGGTCGGATAGGTGTTTTGCAACATTTGGGTCTTTAAAGATTGACGTAGCATGGGCATTGATGGACCCTTCAGTGTCTTAATTCTGATTTGTATAAACGACCTCACTGCCTTAATCCATTCGAAAAAAGTGTCTACGTCTTCCTTCTCGTGCTTAGCTTATTGCCTGGCATAATCCTCGACTGAATCCATCAAAATTTTAAAGTTGTATTTCCAATTGATGGATTTAGGCTCACGATATTTGGGACCTTTTTTAAATGATTAGTTGTAACTTGAATGTGACTTGATGGCAGTTACCTAACGTGTGGTATGAAGTGGTAATTTACCATTGTTTTGGAAAGACACTATATGATATACTATATCTCTTCCAGGAATCTCTTCTTTGTTGAGTTTTGAAAAGATGAACTATCGATCATCTGTGCCCTTTCATTTAAGGGTAGGTTATAGTACGCATTCTAATCAGTTTGTTTATGTTCCCCTCTCTGAGAGGATACCATGGCTGATCTCTTTTGTTTGATCACACTTTTGTTTGAGCAAAACATTTGGAGCAGGATATCCTTATCCTTCCGACGAATCAGAGATCACAGTATGTTATGGTGGGATGTATCTTCTTTCTTGAATGTCCCTCTGGTATATTTCACTCCTCTTATAAATGTGTATTTATATTTTTTTCACCTTACAAATTCATAGCTTATAAAAAATGTTATAAACGCCGATTATTAAACGTGTTTCTCTTTTTGTTAGCTTTATTTAAAACGTACTTGTATGTGTAAAGTTGGAGACAATTAGATGCAATTTCCGTGGTAGGCGTCCATCCTTTAGTTACAAATAAAAGAAGTTCTGAATATCAGAATCTTGTACATAAATGACTTTATCCTTAAATTTGACTTCTGATCTACGGATGTTTTTTATTGATTCATTTTGATAGATTTCAAGAGGCCTGCTTTGTTGAATGATCGTAGTAAACCATGTACAATAACCATTAAACTGTCAAAGCTCATAGTAAATACTATAACTATTATAACATTTGCTTGTTTTACAGTGATTAAGACTATAACACAATGATGACTACTGTACCATAATTCACAAATTGTTGTCAATATAATGAAATTTTAGTTAACTGTCATACAAGTGAGAGGTATAGCTAGCTTTAAAACGACACCATAAAATGCCTGTACCAAGTCAGGAATATGACAGTTGTTGTCCATTCGTATGATGTGCTTAAGTTGTTGATTTTGCTATGTAATTAGGGACTTTAATTTCCGTTTTGAGTTTTCCTCGGAGATCTGTATTTTGTTTTTATTATTCACAAGGCTAATTGTAATTGATATTTCTAATTTGTCAATGCATTCAATTTGTTTATTGGTCCTGTAAAGATTTGAAGGAGACGGCACTACAAATACTTTATTACGAATGGTATTATTATTCTTTTTATTATATATCTATGCATACTCAAGTATATAGATGTCGATTGTATATGGCTATTTCGCATAATGCTTCAAAATTAAATGCATACTCATGACGAATTGTGTTAATGCGATATAGAGTTTAATCCTACTTTGTACTATAGATAGACGCTTATAATATGAAATTTAAACGGCCTGTTTACAATAGTCAATATTAAAACTGAAATGAAAAACAGGCTATATAACGGGTAAGATACTACACAAGGAAAGACTTCAATAAAGTCAACATAGTTTATCCTAGATCTGCCGCCTCCCTTCCTCATGAATCTCAAAGGGGTTTGTTAAATAAATCGCTCAGTATTATACAGTTTTAAAAATAGTTGCAAAGGAAACAACCAATTAAGTGTATATTTTTAAGCAATTCGGTTCACAGAAACGTTCATCTTTTAGGTGTAATACCACCAAAACATAAAGGTCACAACCGGTTGTATACGAAAAAGGGTAGAACAAAATAATTCATTGAATTTGATAGTTGTAGGAACCTAGTCCTACATTTTATTGCAGTAAATGAATCTAACAGTAGTATACCGCTGTTTTAAAGTCATAAAACCTATTGAGAAAAATCAAATCCGGGTTTCAGACTGAAACCGATGGAAACAACGAAATAACAAAAAAAAATGAAGTGCAACAAATAACCAACGACATTGCAACACACACACACAAAACGAACTTTGCGATATCAACTGCCATTTTCCTGACTTGGTATAGGACATTTTAAGAAAGAAAGTGGTGGATTGAACTTTGTGTTGTGGCTAGCCAAACCTGGCGCTTTAATGACAATGTTAAATATAACAATAAAAATAACATTGCATAACAGGAATACAGTACAAATAAGTACAAGAACATTCAGGACAGAGAAATAAACAATTAAACAATACAATAGTACATTTTAACATACTAACCACATAATAGATCAACACCAAAAATAGACGTCACAGGTAAAATTTAAACAATTTGATATAATTAAAGAATACATGTAGGATTTTTAATTATGTTATTTGATGTATTTTATTACAATTACAAGAATGTTAATATAGAATTGTCTTGGTAATAAGATATCCAATTGTATAACCTAACTATGACGGTATGTCTTCTAAATCAAAGTAATTAGAAACTGCAAAACCAATAAATCGTGTACATATAGTTGCATAAACTAAAAACTTATAAATGAATTAGGTGATTAATTATCTTACAATAAGTTTATGTATAATTACAAATAGAAAAAAAAATAGAATTACAACTCCAACAATAAGACAGTTAACAAATATCAGATCAAAATTACAAATACAACATCATAACTAAATATATGAATGTGGGATAAAAAAATACCGTGACACGTCTTATAGCAATACGAATTCACACTCAGAAAAACAGTCATATTCGGTTATAGGTCATTTGAGAGTCATAATCATATGTCTTGGGTGATTCCTCTTTCCTTTTTATTTGGTGTGTCTATACAATATTTGGGAAACTTGAGGTTATATGGTTATTAAAGCTTGTACTAAAGAAAAAAGGGTGAACATTTGACTGGTTGGCTTCCAGTGATTGTTTTTATTCTATATGCAATTAAATGTATATGAAATTTAGTCTGCAGTATCGGACAGGATTAAACTTTACTCATGCCAATTATTTCTTTATTAAAAACATAGTTACATCCTGGACAAGGTTTTAAAAAGTGCATATTTAATAAAGTTTATAGAAAAATATTGGTGGTATTACACCTTTAGGTGAAGGATTCATACTCATGATAAATGGTTGTAAATTCAAATTACAAGAATAATCTAAATGTGATGCAATTATGTGTACAATACTTAAAATTCCTGGATTGGTTGTTTTTTTAAACGTCTAGTGGTGAAAAGTTAAGAATAAATTGACGGACTTGCTTTTTAAAGTGTATAAACCAGGATTAGGTGTTATAAATCCAATCTGTAAATAACTGCCCGATGGACATATAGATGCAATATATTTGCAATGAACAAGCAATCTGTGAAAAAAACACAAAAGATGAAAGAAATATATAAAGTGCAGAGAAGTGACATTCTACCTAACAGAAATATTAAATTAGGGACAAAAGATAACAGAGGGACAGTCAAACTCATAAATCGAAAATAAACTGACAACGCCATGGCTAAAAACGAAAAGAAAAAACAGACAAACAATAGGACACATGACACAACATAGAAAACTAAAGAAAAAGCAACACGAACCCCACTTAAAACTAGGGGTGATCTCAGGTGCTCCGGAAGGGTAAGCAGATTCTGCTCCACATGTAGCACCATGGAACATGTATAACGTTCACATTTCGGACAAAAATGACTGCGTATGCGTATTAATCCCCCACTCAACCACAGCTATATGGTATCTTCTGCATGGAGTTTACTGAATAGGTGCTGATTCAATATCATAGGAACCGTTTATTTTGATTTTGCAAGAACTGATCATTACATCTTTGTTTTACTTGTCATAAGTTCTGTTTTGTTAATGCGGTGTTCACACATTGCCGATTATTGCTCCCGTTTGAGATCAGACAGCGATACGACACGAAAAATGAAAAATTCGGATTACTATTCTCAACTATCTGGAATGTTCTATCATTGTTTCAGTGCAGTCATTTAAATTCGTAACAGATTCCAATGGGTCGGGAAGGGTCCGAATAGTTCGGCGAAGCACCCCGATAGTTAGGTGCGTCCCGTAACATTCGGGAAAAATCCGCCGATTTTGTCTAGTCGGATTACAATCGTGCCTATGTCGTGACAGATTCTGTTGTATCGGATCAAAATCCTAACAATGTTCTGTGTATTCTGAACGGTGTCCTGTGGAACGTGGATGATCTGAGAAATTTTTCGTTGCTGTTTTTCTGCCGATTGAGTCAAGATTGCATCCAGAACTTGTCGATTGCGAACCGTTTTTGCCGAAACTGGTCAGGAACAGTTCCGTTATTAATACGAAATTCGGCCATGATACCCACGTCAGAGTCCTGACAATTACAGAATACAATACTACTGAGACCACATCAAGCCGTTTGCAATGCGATAGAGCGGACCGTGATAGGATTACGTTCCGACAGTACCTGATCATCCCGAGTATGCCGACAGTTTTCGAACGGATAACTTCCGTCAGCTCGGTTCACTGTTTGGTCACTGTCTGATCTCTGTCGGATTACATTCGGTAGAATCGGGACGCAGTCGTGACAGACTCGGTCGAATTTTACCAGGCGAAAGATACAAATTGGATTAGGAGCGGATTGAGAACAGGATTATCGGGATAAATTCGTTGGAAACGGTTGAATATCGACGCTTCCTGAACAATATCTGATTGTTGTGCTGATGAAATTATTTGTTTTACAAATTTTAATTAAAGTTTGAATTTCCATCCACGATTCACTTGTTCAGACTTTTGACAAATTTTAATCGGGAATGGTCCTGTCAAGGACATCAGTAAAAATCGCGAATGTGTGACCCCAGCTTACACAAACAAAAAATATCAAAAATGCCGAAATCCGAGGAAAATTGCAAACAGAAAATTGTAAACAAATGGCAAAATTAAAAGCTCAAACAAAACAGACGAATGGATAACAACTGTCATATTTCTGACGTTCATCTTCAAGATATGAATGTCTTTAAATTAGAAAATTATTTTTAGTTTCATTTACTAGTATCCATTGGTTGGAAAACCTTGTAGCGCAGAAAATTTGGTTAACAAGTATATCTTCTGATGAAAGTATATCAACGGATTTTTCAAGAAGGCAATAAGCTGCAAATACCTTTTTTATTTTGATGTTTATAAGTAATGATTAACTTCTGGTTTTAGTGTAAATACAATGTATGCGATCAGCAGTGCGACTATTTTCTTTAAAAGCAATCTGATGTTTGTTGATTTAGTTCTTACTTTAGATGAAGTTCATTATTCTTTAATACATAACTTAATAAACAGCTTGTCAATGTTGGAACTAAATGATATGCTCTTCTAGTTTCCAGGGTCAAATGTGTTACCCTTTTTATTGAGAAGAACTTTCAATGCAGGTCTTTCAAAAAAGTAAAATCACAAAAATACTGAACACCGAGGAAAACTCAGAACGGAAGGTTCGTAATCAAATGGCAAAATCAAATGATAAAACACATCAAACGAATGGACAACTGTCATATTCCTAACTTGGTACAGGCATTTTCAAATGTAGAAAATGGTGGATTGAACCTGGTTTTATATGGTTTTTGACATAAAAAAAAAAAAACCCATGCACATCTAATAGGTCTTTTTGACCATTGGGTGCAACAAATATAGGAGAGGTTAGACATAGCCTATTTTTTACTTTTAAGGCCATAGGTTTTAATACCACCTAAACTAATAATTAAATACATTCCTAGTTGTTGTTTTTTTATTTGTAAAGTGACAGTTAATATTCAAATAAAATATTAAACAGTTAAACAGATTAAATAGAAAGGATTCTCTTGGTTTTGTACATCCACAAACATTCTATCTATCATGTGTATAGATATTATCATTAACATGTAAACATAATTGTACTATTTCTGTAGCACTTGACCTTGAAGTACTTCATACTTATTAATGCATGAGGAAATGAGAGGGAAACCCCCCAAGTAAGTTTAGACTTTAATCTTTTTAATGATTATGGAATCTGGACTGCCATCAATTGAGGTAAATAAGTGTAGCTTTTATACTGGTAAATCGAGATTCAGAGACAAACAAGGTAGGAACTATTACTATAGGATTAAACACATTTTTTCTAGAGGTTATTGATGTGTAAACCGGGGCTCTTACTCACAAACTAAAGACTTTTATTCAGTTTGTGAGTTAAATCCTTATAATTCTTCAGCCAAAATTTTTTTGTTGTTGATGGCTACTATATATATTTACCATCAAAAGCACAATGGCAAGTCGTAACTAATGAGTACGCCGCCATCTTGACTTTCTGAAAACCATAAATGTCCGATAAATACAACGGAATCTTAAATGAAACAGCACCTACCCAAAAACTTCATTTTAATTAAATTTTATCCGAATTTGAAGCGTACACGTAACGAAATAATCTTTACCTTGAAAATTTCCATTCGTATGACGTCGTGTTTTGCCATGACGTAAATTCGCCAAATCCTTCATGAAATTTCGCGGAATTTTATTAAATTTAATTTTTGTACATTTTCAAAGCTTTAGTGCAATAAATTTATTTCTTTTTTATTATATATGCACTAGAATAGTCACAACTGTTATGCAATTGTTTTTTAATCTCAATTTGCTGAAAATCCCGGGATCACTGCAAGCTTGTGTATCGCGCATGAATAGATTACAAAAGTAGTTTCGGAAACATGGTTGACATGGTTTATCGAAGTGTAAACTTAGAGAAAAATTCTAATTAGACCAATCCAATTCAAGTATTTATAGATATGCAAATCATATAAGAATTATAAGATATTATATCATTATATAAAAACAAAAATATACATTATTCTAATGAAAGGATATTGCCAATGTGAAAAAGATTCTAATATTAAATGTAAGAAATCTTGAATGTCCATACAAACTATTTTTTATTAAAACAAAAAGGAGTTCTACCAAAACAAAGTGCCTACTCATTGAACAGCTAAATAAAAAAATGTATATCCATAGGAGAAAGCATAAAGATGTAATTTGTATACCACATGTTTAAGTTCAATAGTATATTTTTTTAATCATGCGAACACAGTGTAGTATCAATTTCGGGTCAAATTTGCTGTCCAAAATGATTAGTAATTATTTGTAATTAAGAAATAAGATATACAAAGCTCTAATTCCTAGCCTGAATTTCGCTATACTTGTTCAAATTTGTTCATTTTGATTTTAAAGCATGTGTTGAATTTTTAATATATCGGCCTAGAGCAGCACTGGAGAGTCATTTATAGCTGAAATGCGCATAGGGTTCAGAAAAATGGTACCTTTAGTTCTATTCGAATACTATTAATGCAAAATATAACATTTGTGTAGTTTTAAAACTACAAGCAAAAAATGTTAAGTCAAATAAAGCTAACAACAACTTGTATCTGTTTTCCATTCTAAGTTGTCGCGTAATAACTCGCAGCAGCGTATTGGTAAGTAAATTAATAAGTTCAATTTCAACAACATGTTTCTTTCGGGATATACTATACTTATTTAAAATCATGTGACCAGCATTATTGGAGAAAATGTAGACAGCGATTACAAGCACAATAAAAATACATAAATACATGTATCTTTATTTCAGTCATATATAATTTACCTTTGTTGAAAAGTTCGTAAGCGACAATCAAAATGAAACTTACACTGGCAGTCATTGTTGTGTTGATTGGAATGGTTTTGACTGATGATTTAGTACCAGACGTTATACATGTTATAGTGCAGTCAGTAAAGGTAGGCAAATATCTGTCTTTGTCAATGAGTATTCTCAAACTTATTTTCTCATTGCGTTGTTTTGATGTATAGACATAAACTCATCAAAGATACTACGATTTAAATTGTGTATTTGCGACAATATAATAGAATGATATTATCCTGTTTAAAGGGAAAAGATACTGGTAGTAGTTCCTTTAGACGTATTTGAGAAAAATCTCTTACATTTTGATGACAGTACATTTACTAAAATGGAACATAAACCTTACTTGTAAGACAAATAAAACGCACAAGATCATGTAAGCAAAAGATACCAAAGGGACAGTCAAGCTCGTAAGTAGAAAATGAAAAGATAACACCATGGCTAAATGAGAAACAGATAAACAGACAAACAATAGTACAATAAAACACATCATAGAAACTAACGATTGAGCATCTTGAACCCGACCAAAAACTGGTAGTGATCTCAGATGTTGCAGAGGGATAAATACTCATATAATACTGTATTTTAGATGATGCATCAGAATCACAGTAAAAGGTCTAAAATGGAGAATTTGATGAAAAGGGTATTTAACAAAACAGACAAAAACCACGATGGGCATATAACAGTGGATGAATTGATACAATATATAAAGAAAACCAGAGGGTATACTATTGATCAGACGATACAAATTGTAAACAACACCATCGGGTTAACTATAGACCAGACAACCAAATGAGGCTCCAAGATGGTGTTTGGAAATCCCACATATGACCTCAATGAAAATGGGATTATTGAATTTAATGGTATGTATGCATTTCTACTGACGACTACAGATATGTTTTGTCCAGGGAATGATACTTCCACTACTCTTACTGCACTACTATAACTCCTCCTCCTCCTCCTCCTCCTCCTCCTCCTCCTCCTACTACTACTACTACTACAACTTTTACTACTGTTACTACTACTACACTACACTACTTACTACTTACTACTACTACTACTACTACTACTACTACTACTACTACTACTACTACTACTACTATACTCTATCTACTTACTACTACTACTACTACTACTACTACTACTTACTCTTACTACTACTACTACTACTACTACTACTACTACTACTACTTACTCTACTACTACTACTACTACTTCTTTTCTATACACTCTTACTACTACTACTCTACTACTCATCTCTACTACTACTACTACTACTACTACTACTCTCTTCTTCTTCTTCTTCTTCTTCTTCTTCTTCTTTCTTCTTCTTCTTCTTCTTCTTCTTCTTCTTCTTCTTCTTCTTCTTCTTCTTCTTCTTCTTCTCTTCTTCTTCTTTCTTCTTCTTCTTCTTCTCTTCTTCTCTTCTTCTTTTCTTCTTCTTCTTCTTCTTCTTCTTTACTACTACTATACTACTACTACTACTACTACTACTACTACTACTACTACTTACTACTACTACTACTACTACTACTACTACTACTACTACTACTACTACTACTACTACTACTACTACTACTACTACTACTACTATATATACACTACTACTAAACTACTACTACTACTATTGATTTTTATGTCACTAGTAAAGATGATTTTTTTTATGAGACTTACAATTATTATTTTTCGGCTTCATGGAAGTATTTGGTTTGTTGTTTCATTGATACTTAACAGCATATTTTATATTACTCATGCATGCACATATTGAACAATGATATAACATTTGCTGATTTATGTTACAGACTGTGAGAGTCAAATGTCTTAAACGAAAAGCTATCATTTTCAAGTTATGTGCAGGAATATATGAATCTTATATTTAATGTGTTCTATAAATTACTTTTTTTCTACAGAATATGCTGGACTTATGAGAAAGAGAATGGGAAAATAGTACGACAAATGGTATCAACCTGTGAAGACTGGAACTGTACAACTTCAATTATAACCAAACATATAATTATATTGTCTTAAAATCTTTAATGAATTTCTCTTTATGTAACTTGATATAATTAAAAGCTATCTATGTCTAATATACGTGTACGTCTTAATTACATTAATATATATAGATGGTATGATTCCTAATGAGACATTTCTTCAAGAGACCAAATGACTTATATTAGAAGTTCACAACCGTAAAGGTTACGTTTCCACCTTCAACAATGAGCAAAATCCATACCGCATGGGCCATAAAAAGGTGTTGATATCTTCGTTGTATATACTTGTTTTTTGCCGATTTATACGACCGCGAATAATTCACAGCCGTATAATAGTATGACGATGTCAATATCGTCTTCGTCGTCTCCAAAGACATTTGGTTTCCAGACAATAACTTGAGTATAAGTGTATGAATCTCGTTTTACCATTTTTTTATTCCCTGTCCAACGCATTGCACATGCAGTTCTTGACAGATTTTTATGAAATTTATATCATAGGTTTATATCAGCAATGTCTTGGACAAGTTTGAAAGTCAGTGCCGATCAATTTTTTTGAAAGAGTTATGCCCCTTGGAAACATTAATTATATGGAAAATTGCATTGTTAGAGCTCTCATATGTGCTATTCTTGCTAGATTTTATTAAACTTATATAAAATTGAGAATGGAAATGGGGAATGTGCCAAAGAGACAACAACCCGACCATAGAAAAAAACACAGCAGAAGGTCACCAACAGGTCTTCAATGTAGCGAGAAATTCCCGCACCCGGAGGCGTCCTTCAACTGACCCCTAAACAAATATATACTAGTTCAGTGATAATGAACGCCATACTAATTTCCAAATTGTACACAAGAAACTAAAATTAAAATAATACAAGACTAACAAAGGCCAGAGGCTCCTGACTTGGGACAGGCGCAAAAATGCGGCGGGGTTAAACATGTTTGTGAGATCTCAACCCTCCCCCTATACCTCTAGCCAATGTAGAAAAGTAAACGCATAACAATACGCACATTAAAATTCAGTTCAAGAGAAGTCCGAGTCTGATGTCAGAAGATGTAACCAAAGAAAATAAACAAAATGACAATAATACATAAATAACAACAGACTACTAGCAGTAAACTGACATGCCAGCTCCAGACTTCAATTAAACTGACTCAAAGATTATGATTTCATCATATGAACATCAGGCACATTCCTTCCCGTTAGGGGTTTAGTATCATACCATCATAACATATATGAGAAGAACATAACCCGTGTCATGCCAATATCATGTTTATATTGGCAATGTCTTAGACGAGTTCGAAAATCAGAGCCGATCAATTATTTAAAAATGTCAATACGAAAATATAGTTTGACTAGCCTGTAATTCAATGGTTGCCGTTTGTTTATGTGGTACATATTTGTAATTCGTTCATCTTTTGTACATAAATAAGGCCGTTAGTCAACTCGTTTGAATTGTTTTACATTATCATTTCGGGGCCTTTTATAGCTGACTATTCGGTATGGGCTTTGCTCATTGTTGAAGGACGTACGGTGACCTATAGTTGTTAATTTCTGTGTCATTTTGGTCTCTTGTGGGAGTTGTCTCATTGGCAATCATACCACATCTTCTTTTTTATGCCCCTGCCATAGCGGAAGGGGCATTAAGTTTTACCTTTGTCCGTCTGCACGTACGTACGTCCCAAAGTTGGTTTCCGTTCTCTAACCTTAGTCTGCTATAACCAAATGTTATGAAACTTATACACAATATTATTGCTTATTTCCACTAAATATAGATCGATATTTTACCGTTCTACAGTTATGCTCCTTTACAGATGGAAAAAAATGCTAAATTTTCGTTTCAGTTCTCTTTCTTGAGTTTGCCTCAACCAAATGTTATGAAACTTATACACAATGCTTATTACTACAATAATCAGATCAAGTTTGAATTTTGATGCCGTCACTCTTAATGTTCTAGAGTTATGCCACTTACAAATTGAAAAATTGCTTAAAAATTTCACAAAAAATATCAATCAAGTAATATTTTTTTAAATTGGAGTTGTCTTCCATTGTCCATGATTGTAGTTGAATTAAATACAATCAATGTTTTTTAAAATTTTCTTTGAAAATTATTGTTATCTTTCTTTGTCCAGAATAGTAGTCGAATCAACTAAAGCCAATGCGTTGTACAATGCAATATTCAATTTTGCTATCAACTGCTTAATTAAAGCAATCTTTACCATTCTGTGCTGACAAGCATTTTGATAACCATTTGAGGGTCATGCCCCTTTACAAATGTAAAAATTGCTTGATTTCTTTTTCGTTTCTGTTCTCTTAACTTAAGCCTGTCTCAATTATTTTTTATAAAATGTATATATAATGCTTATTACTTCTAAACTCAGTTTAAGTTCATATTTTGGCAGCCGATCTTTTACAGTTATGAGTTATGTCTCTTTATAAAGTTAAATGCTAGTAGGGGCATCATCTGTGTCCCTATGGACACATTCCCCATTTATTTATATATACAGACAGAATTCGAATTGCGTTACACAGGGAGTTACTTATACAGATTATCATCAAACTATTTTCAACACATTCTGTGGTGTCTCCCGCGGGACATCTAGGCCCGGAAACATGTCAGACCGAGTCAACTCAGACCGACTTATAAGTAAAACTTGGACTGTCTATGAAGACAACTTCGTTCTAGAGTTAATTCATTTACAAATAGACAAATTGTTGATTTTTTCGTTTCCGTTCTTTTACTTAAGCTTGCCTCACCAAATGTTATGAAACTTATACACAATGCTTATTACCACAAAATACAGACCAAGTTTGAACTTTGGTGGTGTCACTATTACTGTTCTAGAGTTATTCCCTTTACAAAAAGAAAAAAATGCTGAGTTTTCGTTCTCGTACTTAAGTTTGCCTCACCAAATGTTATGAAACTTATACATACTGTTTATTACCACAAAATACAGACCAAGTTTAAATTTTGGCGGTGTCAATTTTACTGTTCTAGAGTTATGAACCTTTACAATTAGTAAAATTGCTGAATTTTTCGTTTCCGTTCTCTGACTTGAGTTGGCCTCACCAAATGTTATGAAACTTATACACAATACTTATTACCAAAAAACTTAGATCAAGTACAAATTTGGCCATGGGTAGCGTCACTTTTACCGCTCTTCAGTTATATCCCTTAATTACTTTATATGATATGCAAGCAGAGGCATCATATGTGTTCCATGGACACATTCACCATTTATTTGTTATGCCCCCGCCGTAGCGGATGAGACATTAAGTGTTATCCTTGTCCGTCTGTACGTCCGTACGTCTGTACGTCCCAAAATTGGTTTCCGTCCTCTAACTTTAGTTTGCCTCAACCAAATGCTATGGAACTTATACACAATGCTTATTACCACAAAACACAAATCAAGTGTGAATTTTAGTGGCATCACTTCTATTGTTCTAGAGGTATACCCCTATACAAATGGAAAAAATGCAGAATTTATCATTGTTCTTCTTTAACTTAAGTTTACCTCAGCCAAATGTTATAAAATCCTATACGCAATGCTTATTACCACAAAACTCAGTTTAAGTACATATTTGGGTAGTGTCACTGCTACCGTTTTTGAGTTCTGTCCCTTTATAACGTTGTATGCAAGAAGCGAGGGCATCATCTGTGTCCCATGGACACATTCACCATTTATTTGGATAATGCGAATTGAAATGTTTACTTATCGTTATCAATTTATTATAAAACATGATTTAAGCAACAACAAAAAAAGAGTTGAACCTTTATTCATTATTCTAAAGTCAACTCGGACCATCAATAATGCCAACTCCAACAAAGTATAAACATAGAGTTTGTGCTATTTATATGATTACATGCTATATTTTAAAAGTCTCCTTTAATTACTACTTCATCAAGTTGATTTTATATTTTGAATAAAATCTACATTAATTCATTAAAAAAATTTAATACATTCGTTAATTATATTTGTTATTTCGTAATTAGAATTTGATTAAATCAACAATCAATAATGTAAATTTAATTATTCTAAAAAGAATCTATCAAAAAAAATTATTTCGTAAATGCTCTAATTTTATACTTATAGTCTTAGTCAGCATTATACGATAGTCCGAGTTGACTTTATATACGGTCCGAGATAACTTATTGACGGTTCGAGTTGACATATTGACGATACGAGTTGACTTTATATATATTCCGAGTTGACTTTATATATATTCCGAGTTGACTTTATATATATTCCGAGTTGACTTTATATATATTCCGAGTTGACTTTATATATATTCCGAGTTGACTTTATATATATTCCGAGTTGACTTTATATATATTCGGAGTTGACTTTATATATATTGCGAGTTGACTTTATATATATTCGGAGTTGACTTTATATATATTCTGAGTTGACTTTATATATATTCCGAGTTGACTTTATATATATTCCGAGTTGACTTATATATATTCGGAGTTGACTTTATATATATTCCGAGTTGACTTTATATATATCGGAGTTGACTTTATATATATTCTGAGTTGACTTTATTATATTCCGAGTTGACTTATATATATTCCGAGTTGACTTTATATATATTCCGAGTTGACTTTATATATATTCCGAGTTGACTTTATATATAATTCCGAGTTGACTTTACATATATTCCGAGTTGACTTTATATATATTCCGAGTTGACTTTATATATATTCCGAGTTGACTTTATATATATTCCGAGTTGACTTTATATATATTCCGAGTTGACTTTATATTTATTCCGAGTTGACTTATTGACGGTTTGAGTTGTCTTCATGGACGGCCCGATTAGTCTCCGGGCCGACTCGTCTCGCATCCGGTCAAAATGTCAAATGTAGAAAATTATTCAACTAGTGACCGAATAACACATCAGTTCAGGAATGCGCGTGGCGCATAAGTTAATCATCAGTGTTGTTCGGTTATGAGTTTACTTTATCTAAATAGTAAAAAGAAGGTAAATTTAAAAACAAAAACAAAACCGGGGACTAGAACAGCACAAAATGACAATGGACACACTAACGCCGAAATATAAAATCAAATAACATACCCTCCGGACCCGTAAAACGAAAACAATGGGGGAGAAACGAAGATAGGACTCAGCAGTTTCAATGACTAACTTGACTTAATCCTCTTCGTTCCTTGTGGAACATATGGCTGATACAGTCGCTTTCCACCTTACTCTATATTCAACTAACCCTTTTGCTTCGCTCCAGGTATATCCAATTTCTTCCAGCTCCTTGTGCCTTCATCTTCCCCAGCTGTTAAATGGTCTTCCCGGTCTCCGATGTCCTTGTGGTTCCATTCTAAAACCTGTCTAGTGATGGTACCTACAGGTTTCATCAAAGTGTGCCAAATCCATTGCCAAGATCTCCTCTTTAGCTGTCGCAATACGCACTTTTAGCAGTTGCAATATGAGTCTTTTGTAGACGAAACGCGCGTCGGCGTATATACAAAATTTAGTCCTGGTATCTATGATGAGTTTATTTGTAACAACTTCAAATATCTCGCATGGTAAAACTGATCGGAATCTAAACGGACAACCAAAAATATATTCGAGAACGGAGTTGATCTTTTGGATAAAATTTACCCATACAAATTTTGGAAGCGTCACTTTTACCGATCTTGAGCCATGTCCCTTTATGTCCCTTTATAACGTTATATGCAAGCGGGGGCATCATATGTGTCACAGGGACACACTATTCATTTATATTTGCCTAGACAGTAGCTTCAATTTAAGACTCGACCTAAATATCACTTTGTTTAAGTTGTATAATCAGTGACTAAACAGCAATAACTTTTAAAATTGAGAATGAAAATGGGGAATGTGACAAAGAGACAACAACCCGACCATAGAACAGACAACAGCAGAAGGTCACCAACAGGTCTTCAATGTAGCGAGAAATTCCGGCGCTCGGAGGCGTCCTTCAGCTGGCCCCTAAGAAACTAAAATTTTGTTGAATTATTTTTCTGTCCGAGCTCTTGGGATTAAATTTGTGTCTTGGATTGCTAAGGTGTGATATTAAAAAAGCCATATGATATTCTTTATATGCGGCTATTTATAATACCTTACATTACCATTTACATCGTCTTTGAATTTAAATGAAAATTTCTTTGATAATATTATTCTGGGAAAAATTTGAATACAACACGTTTAGTAATTTCTTGCGTCCGAAGCGCTTTTCTGGATTTACCTTCATCAGGAACGATCAAAGCCAAACATTTGAAATCCGAAGATGTATAAGTACCGAAACCGTTGAAGCGCTATATATATGTTTTAAATATGATTTAAAAAAGATAAGGAAAAGGAAGAAAATTCTTATTTTAAAAAAGGGACATGGGATAAGGATGTAAATGAAACATTAAATAATTTCAGTTACCTGAAAGAAAACAAAGAAAACACATTTAGCATATATGGCAAATGGAGTGATCTCTATAGGTTTAGATATGGATAGACATTACAGAATATAAAAGATATTTGCCACTGGACGTTAAACAACCAACAATCAGAATATAGAACTTGCTTAACTTAATGATGTAAAGAAAAATTAATTAGAACCCCAAAATATCTTTCTTGACACGTCTTTCTTGAAATATTTTTATATAGCACTAATTTCATCAGATTGGTTTTTTTTCAAAAGGAACAAACACTTGTTAAAAGAATGACTGTTTTCAATTATTTTTGCAGGTACATTAATTCCATAAAAACATCAATCATTATGGTAGTTCTATAGCCAGCTCTTACATCAACAGGATACCAGTACAGGCATTTCAACATGGATCTGAAGCTATCAGTTATTACTTGTTTTCTTTGATAGTAATAATTAGTTGGACAGGAACTTTATCACAAAAATGTAAGTGAGACAAACTTTCTGTGAATGTTTTATTTTTGAGTGTTTTTTTAGGTGAGATATATATCCAATTTTTATACAAACAGACACACGTAAAAAATATATTGGTTTTGTGCCAAAATATAATTTGTGTTGCAACATTATAACTATCTTGGTTCTAAATTAAGATTTTTTTTGCATTTAAATGATATTATTTCCAGGTATTTCATTATATGAATGTTTGGATTGGGTTATAACTTTTATCTTATTTTAGTATTACAGAAATATTAGTGAAAAATCAGACATCAGTTTTAATAACTGAACAAACATACTAAATGATTTACAGAAATTAAGATACTTTGTAATGTATTGTTATTGCAAGGGTTGGGGCTCATACGGGTTTACTTCTATTTTGTATATTTTTCTATATTTCTGTAGTATTTAAGTTCTTTTGAATTAAGTATGGCCCCTCTTTGTAGCCAACTGTTGTTTGTTTATTGCTTATGTAAATTATGCAAGTTATCATGGATCAAATGTAAGTGTTAATGTTGTAAAAATATCTATCATCATAAAAACAAGAAACTCAGCATCCGTTTTGAGGTAACACTAAGGTAGATACTTATATTAGAGAGGATGGATAAGGGGGCAATAGGAATTTTATTTATTTTCCTATTGGTGTATATAAAGATTGTACATAGTTATGTTAGTATTCATATACTTTGGGATTTTATCGGGATGACTTTTAGAAAATATTATTAAAAAATTAAGAACAGTTAAAGCTATGGCATGACCAATTTTGAGGACAAAATTGTGTGAAAAAAAACACAAGGAACTATTGTGTAAAAATGTTTTATAGAAATAAGCAAAGAAGTACTTTTTCCGAAAAAAAATCTGATTTATATCAAAATAGGAAAAAAATCTATATAATAGAGATATAATATACTATAAACTCTTAGACTACTATTTATACTTTAGAGTCACACAATAAGGTCATGCACTTTTTATTTCTGTGGGTCAAGATATGCTTTAAATGTAAGTTAGAATGCTTGAGAATGAGAAACATCTATATAATTACATGTTGATTTGGAGTTAAAATAAGTGTCAAGCTAATTGGTCACTTAAGCGTATTTCCATGAAAATTGATATGATCCTACATTGTTTAGCATAGAAAAATTAAACTTCATATGTCAATTAGAAATAAAGTTAGGAAGTAGTAAAGAAAATACATAGTTTCTGTCTTATCCAGAACATAGCCTAGCTGACAAGATTTAGATAGTCTAAACAGATTTCAAGAAGTTTTCTGACAGAAATCTCTTTTAATGGTTGAAACGATCCCTGGATGTTTCGAGAAAAAAAAACATTTGGAAGAAAATTGAAATTCAATGGAAAACAAATTGATGACATTTCATTTTCTAAATCGAGAACAATCGAGAACAATATAATTATAATTTAACTATATAATACCTGTTATTAAATACTTTAAACAGTTTGATGTAGGGTTATAATGATCTGTGAAATGATAGCTGTTTTTCTGCAGTTATAAGCAGACTATACATCCATGTTTTAGACAATTGGTTATTTATGGCAAGCCGTTCTCGTCAAAACTATGTTTAAACCATTTTTCGAGAAATTTACACACTGAGAATTATAAAAAAAGAACACTGAGATTTAAAAACTTCAAAACACACACTGAGAATTAAAAATTACACACTGAGATTTCATAACGACGCACTGAGATTACAAAAATGAAAAACACACACTGAGAATTGAAAATTACACACTGAGAATTGAAAATTACACACTGAGAATTGAAAATAACACACTGAGATTTCAAAAAGACACACTGAGAATAAATAAATTGAAAACACACACTGAGAATTTGAAATTACACACTGAGAATTTAAAATGACACACTGAGATTTGTGCGCACTTTTTATGCGCACATATCTAATTAGCATACTTAATCTGAATCTATTACAAGCTTAAAGCAACTAGGGGACAGAACTCGTTAGTCCTTCGATTTGGTTCCAAATTATTCATAAAAAAACTTTAGAAATACAAGGACAAGAAAAATACCCGCTTATTCTTATTACAAAATATTTATACCAAATGGTGAAAACTTTATATTAAAATTATAAGAAAACTTGGAACAATTTGCACTGAAAAACGTATAATGCAGTGAAGTTTTTACTCAAGTGTCTATAATAGCATATAAACGTAACAAAAATATAAAAGATTAACTTGCGAAATCAGGGTAACAGTTGGAAGACTTTTAAAAAGGGACCCATGCTAAAACGGTTTTAAGTCCCGATACACTGGTAGTAATGATATGAATTATAGGCAACAAACTTGTGAATATGAGCGATGTTAAGTCATGAAATTTATTACGAATGTTAATTGGTTGAAGGAATCGCATTTCACTATAATGACAAGAGTTTTTGAGATCAAGATATTAATCTGTTGAATTATTCATCTCATGAATATTCATTAGTAATTTGCATATTAATCTCAGTGTGTATTTTTGAAATCTCAGTGTGTAATTAACAATTCTCAGTGTGTGTTTTTCAGTTTATTTATTCTCAGTGTGTCTTTTTCAAATCTCAGTGTGTTATTTTCAATTCTCAGTGTGTAATTTTCAATTCTCAGTGTGTAATTTTCAATTCTCAGTGTGTGTTTTTCATTTTTGTAATCTCAGTGCGTCTTTATGAAATCTCAGTGTGTAATTTTTAATTCTCAGTGTGTGTTTTGAAGTTTTTAAATCTCAGTGTGTTTTTTTGTAATTCTCAGTGTGTAAATTTCTCGAAAAATGGTTTTAAACATAGTTTTGACGAGAACGGCTTGCCATAGTTATTAACAAAATTGATTTGTGCCTGTTATCAAAAGATAAGTAAAAATTGACAGTACTGTATTTATTTGAAAACTTAGATTGGAAATTGCACGTTAGAGAACAGTATACAATTTATATTTTGCAATCTTTTTTTAAAGATTTGTTTTTGATAACTTAGTTTTTGTGATTTAAGGGTAAACACACTTTTTGAACTACAACATGTATAGTTTGCCAAATTGAATTGAATGTGTGCTTTTGTATAAATTGTCATAGATTTTTTTTTTTTTTTTTTTTTTTTTTTTAAACATTTACAGATGAAAAGCGTGAACAAGAAAGTAATTGTATACAGCAGCTTTTATGTAAGATGTAATATGTCTATTTGTTATAGCTTTTACTGTTTTCATTTGATATTTTTATCTTCTATTTTTGAGAAAAATGAACACAGAAATGATTGAAATAGGTATTCGAACAACATTTGTTGTTACTTGTGTAAAATGTCCCAAAAATAAAAATTAATTTTGTTAATTGATCATTAAAACCAAACTTTAACAATGTTTACCTCTAGAAGCTTTTGATAAACAGAAGGCAAGCTTGGTACACAAATGTCCTTGTCATTTCTACACATGTGGATCGATGTTTGCCTTTCCTACACAAGTGGATGTTTTCCATTTCTACACATAGGGATTTTTGCCATCTCTACACATTTGGTTGTTTTCCATTTCTTCACATTGGCATGTTTAATTGCCATTTCTACATACGGGAAACGCCTCGGTGGTCTCATGGTAGCGTTTTTGCCTCGAGTGCAGGAGTTCGTTAGTTCGAACCCAGATCGGGTCAAATCAAAGACTTTGATATTAGTTTTTGCTGCTTCTCCGCTAAATACGCGGCATAAAGAAGTAAGAGTAAAGACTGGTCGGCTCGAAGTTTGAATAATGAGGCCAGGTAACGTGACATGTCTTCCTGTAGACTGTTACTTTGTGAACTAGAACGTTAATAACCCGGCTCAGTGTGTCGGTCTAGTAAAAGCAGGGTTAATTTTCATACTGTATTAACATGTTGTCGTTCTGAATATGCATATTAATTTGCCGCTGCGTAAACTCCATCATCACCATCATCTACACATGGGAATGTTTGCCATTTCTGCACATGGACAAGGGGCAATGAAGGCTAATAATGTTCAGGATAAGGGACAATGTAGGCATATAGATGTTCAGGGCAATGTAGGCTAAAAATATGCAGGGTAAGGGACAATGTAGGCATATAGATGTTAATGGCAATGTAGGCTAATAAAATTATGTTCAGGGTAAGGGACAATTAAGGCATATAGATGTTCAGGGCAATGCAGGCTAATAATGTGCAGGGTAAGGGACAATGTAGGCTAATAATGTCGGGGCAAGGACAATGTAGGCATATAGATGTTCAGTTCAATGTAGGCTTATAATGTTAAGGGCAAGAAAAAATGTAGATATAAGGATGTTCAGGGCAATATAAGCTTATGAAGTGCGGGGCAAGGGACAATGTGGGATAATTATGTTCAGGGCAAGGGTAATGTAGGCATTCATATGTTCAGGGCAAGGGGCAATGTAGGCATATAGATGTTCACAGCAAGGAGAAATGCTGGCATATACATGTAGATGTTCAGGGCAATGGGCAACATAGGAATATAGATGTCCAGGGCAAGGGGCGATTTATGAATACAGATGTTCAGGGCATGGGACAATGTAGGCATACATGTGTTCAGAGCAAGGGACAATGTAGACATATTGATATTCAGGGCAAGGGTAATGTATGCATATAGATGTCCAGGGCAAGGGGAGATGTAGGCATCAGGAATCTGATGTTCATTAGTTGTCGTTTATTTATGTGGTTCATAAGCGTTTCTCGTTTTATTATAGATTAGACAGTTGGTTTTCCCGTTTGAATGGTTTTACATTAGTTTTTTTGGGGGGCCTTTATAGCTTGTTGTTCGGTGAGCCAAGGCTCCGTGTTGAAGACCGTACCTTTACCTATAATGGTTTACTTTTATAATTTTGACTTGGATGAAGAGTTGTGTCATGGGCTTTCATACCAAATCTTCCTATATCTGTATAGATGTTCAGAGCAAGGGGCAATATCGGTTAATAATGTTCAGTACAAATGGCAATGTAGACATAATAATTACAGATCTTCAGGGCAAGGGACAATGTAGGCATTTAGATGTTTTTTTCAGCATGTGATATTTTGTTACTAATCCAGAAATGCTATAGCTTTTAGGTATTATTTCTATTCAAGCTAAATGTTGATTATTTAGAGATCTATAAGAAATGCTTTGTAATACTAGTATAAGATAATGTATGATATAAGTGCTTGTTAAGGTAATAAGTAAACACCCACACTGAGTGCAGTGCACTAGAAGTTTTGTGGATAAGTATAAATAAATATATATGTACTTTGGTTCTCAGTGGAAAACATTAGAGATAAAATTGTTTTATTTACTATAATTGTCCTTCTGTATCTCATTTTTAAATAAACACTGTTTGACATTTGTTTGTAAACTGCAAAATCTGAACAGTACTTTTATAAGTGCTAGTTTTTGCATCATATTAAACCTTTTATGAAAAATGTGTTCCTTAATTGTAAGATTTTTTAGATTGTTTTTCAGTGCCCCCTGCACTACCACAAGAGATTGTTGTTAGTAGAAGCAGTTGGAAGACCATCCGGGTCACATGGAATGAACCAAAAGTCCCTGTGTCTGGCTATCGGATCTTTTACAGCACGTTTGACCTTGAAAATTTAGACAGTTGGCAGTCTATTGACATTGGTCCTTACAGAGTTGCAGAAATTACAGGATTGGAGAAACAGTCATATGCCATCAGAGTGGCAGCAAAATCATTAGATGGAATGTTAGGGAATGCTTCTGCTGTTGTTCTGGCAAGTGCACCTACATGTAAGTTAAAAAGTGGTTGTCATGGCAAATTTAAAAAAACAGAGATGTGTTAAGGTTAAATTTGACATTTAAATTATCTCAACAAAAGCAATACAAAATGTTTGATGCAACTTGTGGTTTAGATGACACAGTAGATGGCACAGCTGAAAGTAGTGGACAAGATTTTAGTCCGTTTCAAAATTGAAAAAAATATGTTCTTGTTTGTATTTTTCCTGATGATTATATGAATTCAGTCGAATGGGGTCGGGTATTCTTTTAAGATAAAAACTTGTGACGTCTAAGAACTCACACTTCAACTGGATTTTCGAAATCGTTTTTTGAATTTGGGATGTATGGCTTGCGGTCGTGCGACTGCCAACCAGTGTCCGTTCATTAACATGAAAACGCCTTGACGAAATCTATTTTCAAAGGAGTAGGTCCGGTAAGTGCCAATTTCGGCCTCAATTTTCAAATTCATCTAACGAAAGATTTTAGACACTTTTTAAACACTTAAGTGTCTATTTCAATTGTTTCAATTAGTGTATGTGAAAGATTTTAACCGAATAAGTAATTGAAAACGCTCCGATTCAAGCTTAAATATGAAAAATCTATCAAATATGCAAAAAATCGTCACTTTTCAGATGGTTTTTGTCAAAAATGAAAGTGGCCGCATCAGTGTTCATCCTCAACCTTTATATATATATTATGTATTATACTCAAATACAACTTACATTTCAATATTATGAATGAACACGAATGCGGCCACTTTCATTTAAGACGGGAACCATCTAAAATTTAACTAAAATGCTAAAATTGTGAAGATTTCAGTAATTTAGCATGACTTAATGATGCTAGTACCCGATATATGTGCATTATATTATCAAAAACAGCCCATACTTATGTAACAGAAGCATTCTGAAATTCAATAAATACCTTAACGACCACATTTTCACAATTTTTTAAAACTGCTATATTTTAAGGCCAATAAGGGGTCTTACTGAACCTACTCGTTTAGAAATTATGTTTTCTGGTATATCTTTTATCATTTATTTTTTTTATGTTTTTACTCTTTGCATTTCCCCATTAAAATAGAAATGTTTAAACAATGAAGAATTGATAATACAGAATAATACAGATTATTTAATTGATTTATGCTGAATATCGTTGTTAGAAGTAAAAGAAATTCCTGATTAAACAATTTCAAAGTAAAACATATATTCTTTAAATTATGAAAAAAAGATGACATTTTGAATGCCGCCTTATCCTGTAAAATCATTACATGTTTTATAAGACGAACGTATTTAGATGTTTATACAATCTATAATAGGGTACAATACCACACTGACATATAACTTTAAACATAATCGATACATAAATCTTAAATGGAAACTATAAAGAACCAACACGTGCTAAGAACAGAATAGAGGAACACAAAACATTTGAAAAAACAACAGTTAACAAGCCACACTTGCTCAGACCAAAACAGAACAAAAACAACAATTGTTCAGACCAGAGAGAACAATTAAACATTTTACAAACAACGCATGCTCAGTAAAAATCCCAAAAAAACCATTTAAAACAGCAGTAAACAAACAAAACTTTGTTTCAACCAGACAAAAATCCAATAAAAACAAGTATAAACAAAATGGTAATTATAGAATACTTTACTCAAAATATAACGAAACTTGCTCACAACGAAACAAAACAATAACAGTTAACACTTTTGACTTGGTCAAACCAACAAGAATAGTAAAAGAACGCAAAAAAACAGTAAATAAACAACAGTCGATTATAAATATAATGCTGTTTGATCTATAGATCTGGTGTCAATTTTTCACAACCTGTAATTTTCATTTTTTTTAGAAAACAAGTTAATTAATACTACATTTTTGACAACATAAAAGAACATCTTATGTAAATACACAATTTTAAACAAAATTTCGTCAACCACATAAGATACAAAAACAACTGAACAAACACGAAAACAACACATGCTCAGACTAAAACATATACAAAAAAAACGAGGCAAAAAGTAATCAAACTTTACTTTTATATACAACCGTCAACATGAAGTGTAAAACTTTCATTGAACACAATAGATACGTATACAGCACTTGCCCATATCATTAGTACACAAATAATATACAACGTGTAGTGTCAAGCTTTCATATAACACAATAGATACTCAAACAGCACTTGCCAAGATCATTAGTACACACATAACATACAACCTGTAGTCTCAACCTTTCATATAACACAATAGATACTCAAACAGCACTTGCCAAGATCATTAGTACACACATAACATACAACCTGTAGTCTCAACCTTTCATAGACCACAATAGATACTCAAACAGCACTTGCTCAGATCCTTGGTACACAAAAAAAATACAACGTGTAGTGTCAACCTTGAGTAGAACACACTAGATACTCAAACAGCACTTGCTTAGATCCTTGGTACACAAAAAATATACAACGTGTAGTGTCAACCTTGAGTAGAACATAATAGATACGCAAACAGCACTTACTCCGATAATTGATACACAAGCAATATATTACATATACTGTTATTCTTTCATAGAACACAACAGATACACAAACAGCACTTGCTCAGATCATTGGTACACAAACAACATATACAACATAGTTTTAACCATTCATAGAACACAATAGATACGTAAACAGCACTCATTCAGATCATTGGTACACATAACATATAATGTGCAATGTCAACCTTTCATAGAACACGACAGATGCCCAAGCAGCACTTGCTCAATTCATTGGTAAACAAATAGCATACAACGTGTAGTGTCAATCTTTCGTAGAACACAATAGATACGCAAACAGCACTTGCCAAGATCATTAGTACACACATAACATACAACCGTTAGTGTGAACCTCTGATAGAACACACTAGATACTCCAACAGCACTTGTTCAGATCATCGGCACACAAATAAAATTCAACCTGTAGTGTCAACCTTTCATTGAACACAATATATACACAAACAGCACTTGTCAAGATCATTAGAACATAAATAACATACGAAGTGTAGTTTCAACCTCTCGTAGAACACAATAGATACACAAACGGCACTTGCTCAGATCATTGGTACACACATACTATTCAACGTGTAGTATCAACCTTTTATAAAACAAAAAAGATATACAAACAGCACTTGCTCAGATCAAACCAAAGACTTTAATTTTAGTATTTGCTGTTTTTGCCGCTGGGTAACCTCTATCATCATCATCTACACATGCCATTTACGCGTATTGGCAAGGGGCAATGTAGGCTTATAATGTTCAGGGTATGGGACAATGTAGGCATTTAGATGTTCAGGGCAATGTAGGCTAATAATGTTAAGGGCAAGGAACAATGAAGGCATCACTATGTTCAGGGCAAGAGGCAACGTAGGCATATAGATATTCAGGGCAAGGGAAAATGTAGACATATAGATGTTCAGGGCAAGGGACAATGCTTATCAATATTTTGATATGAGCGTCACTGATGAGTCTTATGTACACGAAACGCGCGTCTGGTGTACTAAATTATAATCCTGGTACCTTGGATAACTATTTACACCACTGGGTCGATGCCACTGCTGGTGGACGTTTCGTCCCCGAGGTTATCACCAGCCCAGAAGTCAACACTTCGGTGTTGACATGAATAACAATAATGTGGTCATTTTTTTTTTTTATAAATTTCCTGTTAACAAAAGTTTAAATTTTTCGAAAAACTAAGGATTTTCTTATTCCAGGCATAGATTTCCTTAGCCGTATTTGGCACAACTTTTTGGAATTTTGGATCCTCAATGCTCTTCAACTTTGTAATTGTTTGGTTTAATAAATATTTTGATATGAGCGTCACTGATGAGTCTTATGTAGACGAAACGCGCGTCTGGTGTACTAAATTATAATCCTAGTACCTTTGATAACTATTTACACCACTGGGTCGATGCCACAGCTGGTGGACGTTTCGTCCCCGAAGGTATCACCAGCCCAGTAGTCAACACTTCAGTGTTGACATGAATATCAATAATGTGGTCATTTTTTTTTTATAAATTTCCTGTTAACAAAAGTTTATTTTTTTTCGAAAAACTAAGGATTTTCTTTTTCCAGGCATAGATTTCCTTAGCCGTATTTGGCACAACTTTTTGGAATTTTGGATCCCTAATGCTCTTCAACTTTGTATTTGTTTGGCTTTATAAATATTTTGATATGAGCGTCACTGATGAGTCTTATGTAGACGAAACGCGCGTCTGGTGTACTAAATTATAATCATGGTACCTTTGATAACTATTTACACCACTGGGTCGATGCCACTGCTGGTGGACGTTTCGTCCCCGAGGGTATCACCAGCTCAGTAGTCAACACTTCGGTGTTGACATGAATATCAATAATGTGGTCATTTTTTTTTTATAAATTTCCTGTTAACAAAAGTTTAAATTTTTCGAAAAACTAAGGATTTTCTTATTCCAGGCATAGATTTCCTTAGCCGTATTTGGCACAACTTTTTGGAATTTTGGATCCTCAATGCTCTTCAACTTTGTAATTGTTTGACTTTATAAATATCTTGATATGAGCGTCACTGATGAGTCTTATGTAGACGAAACGCGCGTCTGGCGTACTAAATTATAATCCTGGTACCTTTGTTAACTATAGACATATAGATGTCCAGGACAAGGGACACTGTAGGTATATAGATGTCCAGGGCAAGGGACAATGTAGACATATAGATGTCCAGTGCAAGGGGAGATGTAGGCATAAGGAATCTGATGTTCAGTAGTTGTCGTTTGTTTATGTGGTTCATAAGTGTTTCTCGTTTTTTATATAGATTAGACAGTTGGTTTTCCCCTTTGAATGGTTTTACACTTGTTTTTTTGGGGGGCCTTCATAGCTTGTTGTTCGGTGTGAGCCAAGGCTCTGTGTTGAAGACCGTACCTTGACCTATAATGGTTTACTTTTATAATTGTGACTTGGATTGGGAGTTGTCTAATGGGCACTCATACCAAATCTTCCTATATCTATCTAGATGTTCAGGGCAAGGGGCAATAGGTTAATAATGTTCAGTAAAAAAGGCAATATAGCCATATAGATGTTCAGTGCAAGGGGGAATATAGGCAAATAGATGCTCAGGGCAAGGGGCAATGTAGGCATTTAGATGTTCAGGGCAAGGGGAGATGTAGGCATATAGATGTTAAGGACAAGGGGCAATATAGGCATATAGTTGTTTTTTTAAGCATGTGATATTTTGTTACAAAGCCAGAAATACTATATCTTTTTGGTATTATTTCCTTTCAAGCAAAATGTTGATTATTTAGAGATCTATAAGATATGTTTTGTAATATAATATAATGTATGGTACATAGTGCTTGTTAATGTAATAAGTAAACACCCACACTAAGTGCAGTGAACTAAAAGTTTTGTGGATAAGTATAAATAAATATATGTACTTTTGTTCTCAGGGGAAAGCATTTGAGATAAGATTATTTATTTACTCATTTTCAAATGAACACTGTTTAATATAGTTGTCTATGCACTTGACAATTTTTTTGTAAACTGCAAAACCTGAACAGTACTTTTCTAAGTGCCAGTTTTTGGCATCATATTGAAGCTTTTATGAAAAATGTGTTCCTTAATTGTAAGATTTTTTAGATTGTTTTTCAGTGCCCCCTGCACTACCACAAGAGATTGTTGTTAGTAGAAGCAGTTGGAAGACCATCCGGGTCACATGGAAGGAACCAAAAGTCCCTGTGTCTGGCTATCGGATCTTTTACAGCCCGTGGGACTTTAAAATTTAGACAGTTGGCAGTCTATTGACATTGGTCCTTACAGAGTTGCAGAAATTACAGGATTGGAGAAACATTCATATGCCATCAGAGTGGCAGCAAAATCATTAGATGGAAGGTTAGGGAATGCTTCTGCTGTTGTTCTGGCAAGTGCACCTACATGTAAGTTAAAAAGTGGTTGTCATGACAAATTTAAAAAACAGAGATGTGTTAAGGTTAAATTTGACATTTAAATTATCTCAACAAAAGCAATACAAAATGTTTGATGCAACTTGTGGTTTAGATGACACAGTAGATGGCACAGCTGAAAGTAGTGGACAAGATTTTAGTCCGTTTCAAAATTGAAAAAAAAATATGTTCTATTTTGTATTTTCCTGATGGTTATATGAATTCAGTCGAATGGGGTCGGGTATTCTATTAAGATAAAAACTTGTGACGTCTAAGAACTCACACTTTCAACTGGATTTTCGAAATCGTTTTTTGAATTTGGGATGTATGGCGGGCGGTTGTGCGACTGCCAACAGTGTCCGTTCATTAACATGAAAACGCCTTGACGGAATCTATTTTCAAATTTAGAAATGTTGTTTTCTGGTATATCTTTTATCTTTTATTTTTTTATGTTTTTACTCTTTGCATTTCCCCATTAAAATAGAAATGTTTAAACAAGGAAGAATTGATAATACAGAATAATACAGATTATTTAATTGATTGATGCTGAATATCGTTGTTAGAAGTAAAAGAAATTCCTGATTAAACAATTTCAAAGTAAAACATATATTCTTTGAATTCTGAAAAAAAGATGAAATTTTGAATGCCGCCTCATCCTGTAAAATCATAACATGTTTTATAAGACGAACGTATTTAGATGTTGATACAATCTATAATAGGTTACAATACCACACTGACATATAACTTGAAACATAATCGATACATAAATCTTAAATGGAAAACGTAAAAGAACGCAAAAAAAACAGTAAATAAACAACAGTCGATTATAAATATAATGCTGTTTGATCTATAGATCTGGTGTCAATTTTTCACAACCTGTAATTTTCATTTTTTTTTTTAGAAAACAAGTTAATTAATACTACATTTTTGACAACATAAAAGAACATCTTATGTAAATACCCCTACACAATTCTAAACAAAATTTCGTCAACCACATAAGATACAAAAACAACTGAACAAACACGAAAACAACACATGCTCAGACTAAAACATATACACAAAAAAAAAAGAGGCAAAAAGTAATCAAACTTTACTTTTATATACAACCGTCAACATGAAGTGTAAAACTTTCATTGAACACAATAGATACTTATACAGCACTTGCCCAGATCATTAGTACACAAATAATATACAACGTGTAGTGTCAAGCTTTCATATAACACAATAGATACTCAAACAGCACTTGTCAAGATCATTAGTACACACATAACATACAACCTGTAGTGTCAACCTTTCATAGAACACAATAGATACTCAAACAGCACTTGCCAAGATCATTAGTACACACATAACATACAACCTGCAGTGTCAACCTTTCATATAACACAATAGATACTCAAACAGCACTTGCCAAGATCATTAGTACACACATAACATACAACCTGCAGTGTCAACCTTTCATATAACACAATAGATACTCAAACAGCACTTGCCAAGATCATTAGTACAGACATAACATACAACCTGTAGTCCCAACCTTTCATAGACCACAATAGATACTCAAACAGCACTTGCCAAGATCATTAGTACACACAAAAACAACCTTAGTGCAACCTTCATAGAAACATAGATCTCAAAGCACTTGCAATTCATTATACACATAACTAACTGCATGTAACTTCATTAAAATGATACCCAAACAGCACTTGCCAATCATTAGACATACATACAACCTGTATCTCACTCAAGACAAATTACTCAAACAACACTTGCTCAGTCCTGTACACAAAAATGTGTAGTGTCAACCTTGAGTAGAACATAATAGATACGCAAACAGCACTTACTCCGATAATTGATACACAAGCAATATATTACATATACTGTTATTCTTTCATAGAACACAACAGATACACAAACAGCACTTGCTCAGATCATTGGTACACAAACAACATATACAACATAGTATTAACCATTCATAGAACACAATAGATACATAAACAGCACTCATTCAGATCATTGGTACATATAACATACAATGTGCAATGTCAACCTTTCATAGAACACACAGATGCCCAAGCAGCACTTGCTCAATTCATTGGTAAACAAATAGCATACAACATGTAGTGTCAATCTTTCGTAGAACACAAGTAGATACGCAAACAGCACTTGCCAAGATCATTAGTACACACATAACATACAACCTTTAGTGTGAACCTCTGATAGAAACACTAGATACTCCAACAGCACTTGTTCAGATCATCGGACACAAATAATATTCAACCTGTAGTGTCAACCTTTCATTGAACACAATATATACACAAACAGCACTTGTCAAGATCATTAGAACATAAATAACATACGAAGTGTAGTTTCAACCTCTCGTAGAACACAATAGATACACAAACGGCACTTGCTCAGTCATTGGTACACACATACTATTCAACGTGTAGTATCAACCTTTTATAAAACAAAAAAGATATACAAACAGCACTTGCTCAGACAAAACCAAAGACTTTAATTTTAGTATTTGCTGTTTTTGCCGCTGGGTAACCTCTATCATCATCATCTACACATGCCATTTACGCACATTGGCAAGGGGCAATGTAGGCTAATAATGTTCAGGGTATGGGACAATGTAGGCATTTAGATGTTCAGGGCAATGTAGGCTAATATGTTAAGGGCAAGGAACAATGAAGGCATCACTATGTTCAGGGCAAGGGCAACGTAGGCATATAGATATTCAGGGCAAGGGAAAATGTAGACATATAGATGTTCAGGGCAAGGGACAATGCTTTATAAATATTTTGATATGAGCGTCACTGATGAGTCTTATGTACACGAAACGCGCGTCTGGTGTACTAAATTATAATCCTGGTACCTTTGATAACTATTTACACCACTGGGTCGATGCCACTGCTGGTGGACGTTTCGTCCCCGAGGTTATCACCAGCCCAGAAGTCAACACTTCGGTGTTGACATGAATAACAATAATGTGGTCATTTTTTTTTTATAAATTTCCTGTTAACAAAAGTTTAAATTTTTCGAAAAACTAAGGATTTTCTTATTCCAGGCATAGATTTCCTTAGCCGTATTTGGCACAACTTTTTGGAATTTTGGATCCTCAATGCTCTTCAACTTTGTAATTCTTTGGTTTTATAAATATTTTGATATGAGCGTCACTGATGAGTCTTATGTAGACGAAACGCGCTTCTGGGTACTAAATTATAATCCTGGTACCTTTGATAACTATTTACACCACTGGGTCGATGCCACTGCTGGTGGACGTTCGTCCCCGAGGTATCACCAGCCCAGTAGTCAACACTTCGGTGTTGACATGAATATCAATAATGTGGTCATTTTTTTTTTATAAATTTCCTGTTAACAAAAGTTTAAATTTTTTTCGAAAAACTAAGGATTTTCTTATTCCAGGCATAGATTTCCTTAGCCGTATTTGGCACAACTTTTTGGAATTTTGGATCCTCAATGCTCTTCAACTTTGTATTGTTTGGTTTTATAAATATTTTGATATGAGCGTCACTGATGAGTCTTATGTAGACGAAACGCGCTTCTGGCGTACTAAATTATAATCCTGGTACCTTTGATAACTATTTACACCACTGGGTCGATGCCACTGCTGGTGGACGCTTCGTCCCCGAGGGTATCACCAGCCAGTAGTCAACACTTCGGTGTTGACATGAATATCAATAATGTGGTCATTTTTTTTTTATAAATTTCCTGTTAACAAAAGTTTAAATTTTTCGAAAAACTAAGGATTTTCTTATTCCAGGCATAGATTTCCTTAGCCGTATTTGGCACAACTTTTTGGAATTTTGGATCCTCAATGCTCTTCAACTTTGTAATTGTTTGGCTTTATAAATATTTTGATTTGAGCGTCACTGATGAGTCTTATGTAGACGAAACGCGCGTCTGGCGTACTAAATTATAATCCTGGTACCTTTGATAACTATAGACATATAGATGTCCTGGACAAGGGACAATGTAGGCATATAGATGTCCAGGGCAAGGGACAATGTAGACATATAGATGTCCAGTGCAAGGGGAGATGTAGGCATAAGGAATCTGATGTTCAGTAGTTGTCGTTTGTTTATGTGTTTCATAAGTGTTTCTCGTTTTTTATATAGATTAGACAGTTGGTTTTCCCCTTTGAATGGTTTTACACTTGTTTTTTTGGGGGCCTTCATAGCTTGTTGTTCGGTGTGAGCCAAGGCTCTGTGTTGAAGACCGTACCTTGACCTATAATGGTTTACTTTTATAATTGTGACTTGGATTGGGAGTTGTCTAATGGGCACTCATACCAAATCTTCCTATATCTATCTAGATGTTCAGGGCAAGGGGCAATAGGTTAATAATGTTCAGTACAAAAGGCAATATAGCCATATAGATGTTCAGTGCAAGGGGGAATATAGGCAAATAGATGCTCAGGGCAAGGGGCAATGTAGGCATTTAGATGTTCAGGGCAAGGGGAGATGTAGGCATATAGATGTTAAGGACAAGGGGCAATATAGGCATATAGTTGTTTTTTTAAGCATGTGATATTTTGTTACAAAGCCAGAAATGCTATATCGTTTTGGTATTATTTCCTTTCAAGCAAAATGTTGATTATTTAGAGATCTATAAGTATGTTTTGTAATATAATATAATGTATGGTACATAGTGCTTGTTAATGTAATAAGTAAACACCCACACTAAGTGCAGTGAACTAAAAGTTTTGTGAATAAGTATAAATAAATATATGTACTTTTGTTCTCAGGGGAAAGCATTTGAGATAAGATTATTTATTTACTCATTTTCAAATGAACACTGTTTAATATAGTTGTCTATGCACTTGACAATTTTTTTGTAAACTGCAAAACCTGAACAGTACTTTTCTAAGTGCCAGTTTTGGCATCATATTGAAGCTTTTATGAAAAATGTGTTCCTTAATTGTAAGATTTTTTAGATTGTTTTTCAGTGCTCCCTGCACTACCACAAGAGATTGTTGTTAGTAGAAGCAGTTGGAAGACCATCCGGGTCACATGGAAGGAACCAAAAGTCCCTGTGTCTGGCTATCGGATCTTTTACAGCCCGTGGGACTTTGAAAATTTAGACAGTTGGCAGTCTATTGACATTGGTCCTTACAGAGTTGCAGAAATTACAGGATTGGAGAAACAGTCATATGCCATCAGAGTGGCAGCAAAATCATTAGATGGAAGGTTAGGGAATGCTTCTGCTGTTGTTCTGGCAAGTGCACCTACATGTAAGTTAAAAAGTGGTTGTCATGACAAATTTAAAAACAGAGATGTGTTAAGGTTAAATTTGACATTTAAATTATCTCAACAAAAGCAATACAAAATGTTTGATGCAACTTGTGGTTTAGATGACACAGTAGATGGCACAGCTGAAAGTAGTGGACAAGATTTTAGTCCGTTTCAAAATGGAAAAAAAATATGTTCTATTTTGTATTTTCCTGATGATTATATGAATTCAGTCGAATGGGGTCGGGTATTCTATTAAGATATAAACTTGTGACGTCTAAGAACTCACACTTTCAACTGGATTTTCGAAATCGTTTTTTGAATTTGGGATGTATGGCGGGCGGTTGTGCGACTGCCAACAGTGTCCGTTCATTAACATGAAAACGCCTTGACGGAATCTATTTTCAAATTTAGAAATGTTGTTTTCTGGTATATCTTTTATCTTTTATTTTTTTATGTTTTTACTCTTTGCATTTCCCCATTAAAATAGAAATGTTTAAACAAGGAAGAATTGATAATACAGAATAATACAGATTATTTAATTGATTGATGCTGAATATCGTTGTTAGAAGTAAAAGAAATTCCTGATTAAACAATTTCGAAGTAAAACATATATTCTTTGAATTCTGAAAAAAAGATGAAATTTTGAATGCCACCTTATCCTGTAAAATCATAACATGTTTTATAAGACGAACGTATTTAGATGTTGATACAATCTATAATAGGTTACAATACCACACTGACATATAACTTGAAACATAATCGATACATAAATCTTAAATGGAAAACGTAAAAGAACGCAAAAAAACAGTAAATAAACAACAGTCGATTATAAATATAATGCTGTTTGATCTATAGATCTGGTGTCAATTTTTCACAACCTGTAATTTTCATTTTTTTTTTAGAAAACAAGTTAATTAATACTACATTTTTGACAACATAAAAGAACATCTTATGTAAATACCCCTACACCATTTTAAACCAAATTTCGTCAACCACATAAGATACAAAAACAACTGAACAAACACGAAAACAACACATGCTCAGACTAAAACATATACACAAAAAAAAGAGGCAAAAAGTAATCAAACTTTACTTTTATATACAACCGTCAACATGAAGTGTAAAACTTTCATTGAACACAATAGATACTTATACAGCACTTGCCCAGATCATTAGTACACAAATAATATACAACGTGTAGTGTCAAGCTTTCATATAACACAATAGATACTCAAACAGCATTTGTCAAGATCATTAGTACACACATAACATACAACCTGTAGTGTCAACCTTTCATAGAACACAATAGATACTCAAACAGCACTTGCCAAGATCATTAGTACACATATAACATACAACCTGCAGTGTCAACCTTTCATATAACACAATAGATACTCAAACAGCATTTGCCAAGATCATTAGTACAGACATAACATACAACCTGTAGTCTCAACCTTTCATAGACCACAATAGATACTCAAACAGCACTCGCTCAGATCCTTGGTACACAAACAAAATACAACGTGTAGTGTCAACCTTGAGTAGAACACACTAGATACTCAAACAGCAGCACTTGCTCAGATCCTTGGTACACAAAACATATACAACGTGTAGTGTCAACCTTGAGTAGAACATAATAGATACGCAAACAGCACTTACCCCGATAATTGATACACAATCAATATATTACATATACTGTCATTCTTTCATAGAACACAACAGATACACAAACAGCACTTGCTCAGATCATTGGTACACAAACAACATATACAACATAGTATTAACCATTCATAGAACACAATAGATACATAAACAGCACTCATTCAGATCATTGGTACACATATAACATACAATGTGCAATGTCAACCTTTCATAGAACACAACAGATGCACAAGCAGCACTTGCTCAATTCATTGGTAAACAAATAGCATACAACATGTAGTGTCAATCTTTCGTAGAACACAATAGATACGCAAACAGCACTTGCCAGGATCATTAGTACACACATAACATACAACCTTTAGTGTGAACCTCTGATAGAACACACTAGATACTCCAACAGCACTTGTTCAGATCATCGGCACACAAATAATATTCAACCTGTAGTGTCAACCTTTCATTGAACACAATATATACACAAACAGCACTTGTCAAGATCATTAGAACATAAATAACATACGAAGTGTAGTTTCAACCTCTCGTAGAACACATAGATACACAAACGGCACTTGCCAAGATCATTAGAACATAAATAACATACGAAGTGTAGTTTCAACCTCTCGTAGAACACAATAGATACACAAACGGCACTTGCTCAGATCATTGGTACACACATACTATTCAACGTGTAGTATCAACCTTTTATAAAACAAAAAAGATATACAAACAGCACTTGCTCAGATCCAACCAAAGACTTTATTTTAGTATTTGCTGTTTTTGCCGCTGGGTAACCTCTATCATCATCATCTACACATGCCATTTACGCATATTGGCAAGGGGCAATGTAGGCTAATAATGTTCAGGGTATGGGACAATGTAGGCATTTAGATATTCAGGGCAAGGGAAAATGTAGACATATAGATGTTCAGGGCAAGGGACAATGCTTTATAAATATTTTGATATGAGCGTCACTGATGAGTCTTATGTAGACGAAACGCGCGTCTGGTGTACTAAATTATAATCCTGGTATCTTTGATAACTATTTACACCACTGGGTCGATGCCACTGCTGGTGGACGTTTCGTCCCTGAGGGTATCACCAGCCCAGTAGTCAACACTTCGGTGTTGACATGAATAACAATAATGTGGTCATTTTTTTTTTTATAAATTTCCTGTTAACAAAAGTTTAAATTTTTCGAAAAACTAAGGATTTTCTTATTCCAGGCATAGATTTCCTTAGTCGTATTTGGCACAACTTTTTGGAATTTTGGATCCTCAATGCTCTTCAACTTTGTAATTGTTTGGCTTTATAAATATTTTGATATGAGCAACACTGATGAGTGTTATGTAGACGAAACGCGCGTCTGGCGTACTAAATTATAATCCTGGTACCTTTGATAACTATTTACACCACTGGGTCGATGCCACTGCTGGTGGACGTTTCGTCCCCGAAGGTATCAACAGCCCAGTAGTCAATACTTCAGTGTTGACATGAATATCAATAATGTGGTCATTTGTTTTTATAAATTTCCTGTTAACAAAAGTTTATTTTTTTTCAAAAAACTAAGGATTTTCTTTTTCCAGGCATAGATTTCCTTAGCCGTATTTGGCACAACTTTATGAATTTTGGATCCTCAATGCTCTTCAACTTTGTAATTGTTTGGCTTTATAAATATTTTGATATGAGCAACACTGATGAGTGTTATGTAGACGAAACGCGCGTCTGGCGTACTAAATTATAATCCTGGTACCTTTGATAACTATTTACACCACTGGGTCGATGCCACTGCTGGTGGACTTTTCGTCCCCGAAGGTATCACCAGCCCAGTAGTCAACACTTCAGTGTTGACATGAATATCAATAATGTGGTCATTTTTTTTTTTATAAATTTCCTGTTAACAAAAGTTTTTTTTTCGAAAAACTAAGGATTTTCGTTTTCCAGGCATAGATTTCCTTAGCCGTATTGGGCACAACTTTTTGGAATTTTGGATCCCTAATGCTCTTCAACTTTGTAATTGTTTGGCTTTATAAATATTTTGATATGAGCGTCACTGATGAGTCTTATGTAGACGAAACGCGCGTCTGGCGTACTAAATTATAATCATGGTACCTTTGATAACTATTTACACCACTGGGTCGATGCCACTGCTGGTGGACGTTTCGTCCCCGAGGGTATCACCAGCTCAGTAGTCAACACTTCGGGTTGACATGAATATCAATAATGTGGTCATTTTTTTTTTATAAATTTCCTGTTAACAAAAGTTTAAATTTTTCGAAAAACTAAGGATTTTCTTGTTCCAGGCATAGATTTCCTTAGCCGTATTTGGCACAACTTTTTGGAATTTTGGATCCTCAATGCTCTTCAACTTTGTAATTGTTTGGCTTTATAAATTTTTGATATGAGCGTCACTGATGAGTCTTATGTAGACGAAACGCGCGTCTGGCGTACTAAATTATAATCCTGGTACCTTTGTTAACTATAGACATATAGATGTCAAGGTCAAGGGACAATGTAGGTATATAGATGTCCAGGGCAAGAGACAATGTAGACATATAGATGTCCAGTGCAAGGGGAGATGTAGGCATAAGGAATCTGATGTTCAGTAGTTGTCGTTTGTTTATGTGGTTCATAAGTGTTTCTCGTTTTTTATATAGATTAGACAGTTGGTTTTCCCCTTTGAATGGTTTTACACTTGTTTTTTTGGGGGGCCTTCATAGCTTGTTGTTCGGTGTGAGCCAAGGCTCTGTGTTGAAGACCGTACCTTGACCTATAATGGTTTACTTTTATAATTGTGACTTGGATTGGGAGTTGTCTAATGGGCACTCATACCAAATCTTCCTATATCTATCTAGATGTTCAGGGCAAGGGGCAATAGGTTAAGAATGTTCAGTACAAAAGGCAATATAGCCATATAGATGTTCAGTGCAAGGGGAATATAGGCAAATAGATGCTGAGGGCAAGGGGCAATGTAGGCATTTAGATGTTCAGGGCAAGAAGAGATGTAGGTATATAGATGTTAAGGACAAGGGGCAATATAGGCATATAGTTGTTTTTTTAAGCATGTGATATCTTGTTACAAAGCCAGAAATACTATATCTTTTTGGTATTATTTCCTTTCAAGCAAAATGTTGATTATTTAGAGATCTATAAGATATGTTTTGTAATATAATATAATGTATGGTACATAGTGCTTGTTAATGTAATAAGTAAACACCCACACTAAGTGCAGTGAACTAAAAGTTTTGTGGATAAGTATAAATAAATATATGTACTTTTGTTCTCAGGGGAAAGCATTTGAGATAAGATTATTTATTTACTCATTTTCAAATGAACACTGTTTAATATAGTTGTCTATGCACTTGACAATTTTTTTGTAAACTGCAAAACCTGAACAGTACTTTTCTAAGTGCCAGTTTTGGCATCATATTGAAGCTTTTATGAAAAATGTGTTCCTTAATTGTAAGATTTGTTAGATTGTTTTTCAGTGCCCCCTGCACTACCACAAGAGATTGTTGTTAGTAGAAGCAGTTGGAAGACCATCCGGGTCACATGGAAGGAACCAAAAGTCCCTGTGTCTGGCTATCGGATCTTTTACAGCCCGTGGGACTTTGAAAATTTAGACAGTTGGCAGTCTATTGACATTGGTCCTTACAGAGTTGCAGAAATTACAGGATTGGAGAAACAGTCATATGCCATCAGAGTGGCAGCAAAATCATTAGATGGAAGGTTAGGGAATGCTTCTGCTGTTGTTCTGGCAAGTGCACCTACATGTAAGTTAAAAAGTGGTTGTCATGACAAATTTAAAAAACAGAGATGTGTTAAGGTTAAATTTGACATTTAAATTATCTCAACAAAAGCAATACAAAATGTTTGATGCAACTTGTGGTTTAGATGACACAGTAGATGGCACAGCTGAAAGTAGTGGACAAGATTTTAGTCCGTTTCAAAATTGAAAAAAAATATGTTCTATTTTGTATTTTCCTGATGATTATATGAATTCAGTCGAATGGGGTCGGGTATTCTATTAAGATAAAAACTTGTGACGTCTAAGAACTCACACTTTCAACTGGATTTTCGAAATCGTTTTTTGAATTTGGGATGTATGGCGGGCGGTTGTGCGACTGCCAACAGTGTCCGTTCATTAACATGAAAACGCCTTGACGGAATCTATTTTTAAATTTAGAAATGTTGTTTTCTGGTATATCTTTTATCTTTTATTTTTTTATGTTTTTACTCTTTGCATTTCCCCATTAAAATAGAAATGTTTAAACAAGGAAGAATTGATAATAGAGAATAATACAGATTATTTAATTGATTGATGCTGAATATCGTTGTTAGAAGTAAAAGAAATTCCTGATTAAACAATTTCAAAGTAAAACATATATTCTTTGAATTCTGAAAAAAAGATGAAATTTTGAATGCCGCCTTATCCTGTAAAATCATAACATGTTTTATAAGACGAACGTATTTAGATGTTGATACAATCTATAATAGGTTACAATACCACACTGAAATATAACTTGAAACATAATCGATACATAAATCTTAAATGGAAAACGTAAAAGAACGCAAAAAACAGTAAATAAACAACAGTCGATTATAAATATAATGCTGTTTGATCTATAGATCTGGTGTCAATTTTTCACAACCTGTAATTTTCATTTTTTTTTTTAGAAAACAAGTTAATTAATACTACATTTTTGACAACATAAAAGAACATCTTATGTAAATACCCCTTCACAATTTTAAACAAAATTTCGTCAACCACATAAGATACAAAAACAACTGAACAAACACGAAAACAACACATGCTCAGACTAAAACATATACACAAAAAAAGAGGCAAAAAGTAATCAAACTTTACTTTTATATACAACCGTCAACATGAAGTATAAAACTTTCATTGAACAGAATAGATACTTATACAGCACTTGCCCAGATCATTAGTACACAAATAATATACAACGTGTAGTGTCAAGCTTTCATATAACACAATAGATACTCAAACAGCACTTGTCAAGATCATTAGTACACACATAACATACAACCTGTAGTGTCAACCTTTCATAGAACACAATAGATACTCAAACAGCACTTGCCAAGATCATTAGTACACACATAACATACAACCTGCAGTGTCAACCTTTCATATAACACAATAGATACTCAAACAGCACTTGCCAAGATCATTAGTACAGACATAACATACAACCTGTAGTCTCAACCTTTCATAGACCACAATAGATACTCAAACAACACTTGCTCAGATCCTTGGTACACACATAACATACAACGTGTAGTGTCAACCTTCAGTAGAACATAATAGATACTCAAACAGCACTTGCTCAGATCCTTGGTACACAAAAAATATACAACGTGTAGTGTCAACCTTGAGTAGAACATAATAGATACGCAAACAGCACTTACTCCGATAATTGATACACAAGCAATATATTACATATACTGTTATTCTTTCATAGAACACAACAGATACACAAACAGCACTTGCTCAGATCATTGGTACACAAATAACATATACAACATAGTATTAACCATTCATAGAACACAATAGATACATAAACAGCACTCATTCAGATCATTGGTACACATATAACATACAATGTGCAATGTCAACCTTTCATAGAACACAACAGATGCCCAAGCAGCACTTGCTCAATTCATTGGTAAACAAATAGCATACAACGTGTAGTGTCAATCTTTCGTAGAACACAATAGATACGCAAACAGCACTTGTCAGGATCATTAGTACACACATAACATACAACCTTTAGTGTGAACCTCTGATAGAACACACTAGATACTCAAACAGCACTTGTTCAGATCATCGGCACACAAATAATATTCAACCTGTAGTGTCAACCTTTCATTGAACACAATATATACACAAACAGCACTTGTCAAGATCATTAGAACATAAATAACATACGAAGTGTAGTTTCAACCTCTCGTAGAACACAATAGATACACAAACGGCACTTGCTCAGATCATTGGTACACACATACTATTCAACGTGTAGTATCAACCTTTTATAAAACAAAAAAGATCAAACCAAAGACTTTAATTTTAGTATTTGCTGTTTTTGCCGCTGGGTAACCTCTATCATCATCATCTACACATGCCATTTACGTACATTGGCAAGGGGCAATGTAGGCTAATAATGTTCAGGGTATGGGACAATGTAGGCATTTAGATATTCAGGGCAAGGGAAAATGTAGACATATAGATGTTCAGGGCAAGGGACAATGCTTTATAAATATTTTGATATGAGCGTCACTGATGAGTCTTATGTAGACGAAACGCGCGTCTGGTGTACAAAATTATAATCCTGGTACCTTTGATAACTATTTACACCACTGGATCGATTCCACTGCTGGTGGACGTTTCGTCCCGAAGGTCGTGCCAACCAGTGTCCGTTAATTAATATGAAAACGCCTTGACGGAATCTATTTTCAAATTTAGAAATGTTGTTTTCTGGTATCTCTTTTATCTTTTATTTTTTTTATGTTTTTACTCTTTGCATTTCCCATTAAAATAGAAATGTTTAAACAAGGAAGAATTGATAATACAGAATAATACAGATTATTTAATTGATTGATGCTGAATATCGTTGTTAGAAGTAAAAGAAATTCCTGATTAAACAATTTCAAAGTAAAACATATATTCTTTGAATTATGAAAAAAAGATGAAATTTTGAATGCCGCCTTATCTAGGCCTGTAAAATCATTACATGTTTTATAAGACGAACGTATAAATTAGAAGTTTATACAATCTATAATAGGTTGCAATACCACACTGACATATAACTACATAATCGATACATAAATCTTAAATGGGAACTATAAAGAACCAACACGTGCTAAGAACAGAATAGAGGAACACAAAACATTTGAAAAAAAAACAACAGTAAACAAGCCACACTTGCTCAGACCAAAACAGAACAAAAAAAAAAAACGGTTAACAAAAACAATTGTTCAGACCAGAGAGAACAATTAAACATTTTACAAACAACGCATGCTCAGTAAAAGTCCCAATAAAAACATTTAAAACAGCAGTAAACAAACAAAACTTTGTTTCAACCAGAAAAAAATCCAATAAAAACAAGTATAAACAAAATGGTAATCATAGAATACTTTACTCAAAATATAACGAAACTTGCTCACAACGAAACAAAACAATAACAGTTAACACTTTTGACTTGGTTAAACCAACAAGAATAGTAAAAGAACGCAAAAGAACAGTACACAAACAACAGTCGATTATAAATAAAATGCTGTTTGATCTATATATCTGGTGTCTATTTTTCACAAACTGTAATTTTAATTTTTTTTTTTAGAAAACAAGTTAAATAAAACTTCATTTTTGACAACATAAAAGAACATCTTATGTAAATACCCCTACACAATTTTAAACAAGATTTCGTCAACCAAATCAGATACAAAAAACAACTGTACACACATGCTAATACTAAAATGTATATAAAAAGAGCCAAAAAGTAATCAAACTTTACTTACATATACAACAGTCAACATGAAGTGTAAACTCTTCATTGAACAAAATAGATACTCAAACAGCACTTTCCCAGATCATTAGTACACAAATAATATAAAACGTGTAGTGTCAACCTTTCATATAACACAATAGATACACAAACAGCACTTGCCCAGATCATTGATACACAAATAATATAAAACGTGTAGTGTCAACCTTTCATATAAAACAATAGATACTCAAACAGCACTTGTCCAGATAATTGGTACACAAATAATATAACACGTGTAGTGGCAACCTTTCATATAACACAGTAGATATACAAACAGCACTTGCTCAGATCATTGGTACACAAATAAAATAAAACGTGTAGTGTCAACCTTTCATATAACACAATATATACACAAACAGCACTTGCCCATATCATAGGTTCACAAATAATATAAAACGTGTATTGTCAACCTTTCATAAAACACAATAGATACACAAATAGCACTTGCCCAGATCATTGGTACACAAATGATATAAAACGTGTAGTGTCAACCTTTCATATAACACAATAGATAGACAAACAGTACTTCCCCAGATCATTGGTACACAAATAATATAAAACGTGTAGTGTCAACCTTTCATAGACCACAATAGACACTCAAACAGCACTTGCCAATATCATTCATACACACATAACATACAACATGTAGTGTCAACCTTTCATAGAACACAATAGACACACAAACAGCACTTGCTCAGATCATCGGCAAACAAATAATATACAACCTGTAGTTTCAACCTTTAGTAGAACACAATAGATACACAAACAGCACTTGCTCAGATCATTGGTACACATAGATACACAAAAAGCACTTGCCCAGATCATTGGTACACAAATAATATAAAACGTGTATTGCAACCTTTCATATAACACAATAGATACACAAACAGCACTTGCCCATATCATTAGTACACACATAACATACAACATGTAGTGTCAACCTTTCATAGAACACAATAGACGCTCAAGCAGCACTTGCTCAATTCATTGGTAAACTAATAGAAGTACATGTAGCGGCTTTAACAAATTAAAAACAAATTAACTCAATTACAGAAAATTAAGATCTTTTCACGGCTACTGATAAAAAGTCCATATCAGATTGAAAACAAATAAAAATGTCAGATCAGAAAGATTCATTCGTTAAAGTTTGTCTGCACTGAAACTATAATGTCCTACTATGAAAATAAAAATTAAAATGTTCGCACTGGTCTTGTTGGTTTTTTTTACACTAATTGATATGTACACATATGCACTGCGAAGTACTTAATGCACTACTAACGGTTGTGAGGATTATTATGCCTCTTTATAAATCAACCATTTATTTCAACACAAAATCCTTTAAATGTGACGGTTCTTTTCTAATTCTCTTCGGATAGCGTGATTCCATTTGTTCAGTCATATTTGACGGTTTCTCGATTTGCAGTTGTTCGGTCTCAGGAGTACTTATCGGTATAGTTATTTCTGGCTCAAACAAATCACTGTCATTGTCACATTTTTCTTCATTTTCGTTGTTTGTGCAATCGAAGTTTCGTACTCTGATGTGGTCAATATGTCTCCGAATGACACGTCCATCTTGCAATTTAATATGAAATGAAAGTGGTCCTGATTGTTTTATAACTTCTCCTGGAATCCATTTAATCTGTGAACCAATTGCGAAATTTCGGGCAAATACTCCCTGTCCTACATTAATTTATCTGTTCACAGATTTCTTATCATGATAATATTTTTGTTTTTGTTGTCTCTCCTTAACTCGCTTCTCGATATTTGGAAAAACTAAATCTAGACGTGACTTGAGTTTTCTTTTCATCAACAATTCTGACAGTGCCAATCCTGTCGTTGTTTGTGGCGTTATACGGTAGTTGTAAAGAAAACGGTTCAATTTTTCCTGGACAGTTCCTTCTTTGATTTTCTTCATACCTTCTTTGAAACTCTGAACTGCTCGTTCAACACAACCATTACTGGCTGGATGCCACGGCGCGGAAGTGCGATGTTCAATTCCATTTGATTTCACATAATCGGCGAATTCCTTACTAATAAATGCGGCTCCATTATCACTAATAATGAGATCACATAATCCATGTGTTGCAAACGTTTGTTGAAGTTTTGCAATCGTAGCTTCGGATGTTGTAGAATTCATGACGTGTATGTCTATCCATTTTGAATACGCATCAACCATGATTAGAAATGATTTGTTCATGAAAGTCCTGCAAAGTCTATGTGTATTCTTGACCACGGATGGCTCGGATATTCCCATGGATGTAACGGTGCTTCTGCTGGTAATTTGCGGTTTTCCTGACAACTGTAACAATTAACAAAACAACAGTTAATTACCATTCCCGGCCACCATATATAGCTTCTTGCTAGACTTTTCATTCTAGTAATCCCTGGATGTCCTAGGTGTAATTCATTTAACATGGCTTCACGTATACGTACTGGTTGTGGTATAATTACCCTTCCTCCCAATATGCATCCGTCCTGAATACACAGTTCATTTTTTCTACTTTAATACGGTCTTATGTCTTCACTTGGACATTTTGACGGCCATCCATTCAAAATGTATCTAAGCACCATATACAGTATTGTGTCCATGCGTGTCCACTTTTGAATTTGTTTATCATCAACTGGCGTAGTGGCTAAATGTTCCATTAATAATATAGTATCACCTGGCGTTGGTGTCTTTTCAATGTTTGTTTTCAGCGGTAGTCTACTAAGTTCATCCGAATTACCATTAAGACTCCCTTCTTTGTATACAATCGTGTACTCATATGCAGCTAACGTCAGTGCCCACCTTTGAATTCGAGATGCGGCCATTGTAGGTATAGGTTTATCTTCTCTGAGCGGTTTGTGATCGGTTATGATTGTAACGGGGTGTCCATACAAATATTGATGAAATTTCTTGATACCAAATATTATGGCCAGACTCTCCTTCTTAAGAACGGAATAATTCTTCTCTGCTGATGTAAGTGTTCGAGATGTATAAGCTATTGGTTTGTCACTGTCGTTGTCCATTTTATGCGAAAGTACGGTGCCTAATCCATACGGAGATGCATCACATGCTAATATTAATTTCTTTTTCGGATGGAAATGTACAAGTACTGATGCGGATTTCAACAGCTGTTTTGACTTTATGAACGCTTTTTCCTGTTCTTTTTCACAACTCTATTTTGTGTCTTTCTGTAGAAGTACATGTAGCGGCTTTAACAAGTGAGAGAAATTCGCTAAGAATCTATTGTAATAGTTCAGCATTCCAAGATAAGCTTTCAGTTCTGTCACGTTTGTCGGACTTGGTCCTTTATCGATCGCCTCAACTTTACTCTCCACTGGATAGATTCCGTGTTTGTTTATTTTAAATCCCAAATAAACAACTTCTTCGGCCATGAACACACACTTCGGTTTTTTTAACCGAATTCCGATTCTCTGAAACCCAGACAAAACCTCAGAAAGAGTATTTATATGTTCCTCCCTTGTTTTACCCGTTATCAGTATATCATCTACTCGAACCAAAACATTGGCGATAGCTTGCACAACATTTTCAAGTGTTCTTTGGAAAATACCTGGACTGGACGCTACACCATACGGAAGTCTATTGTATCTGAATAAACCCTTATTCGTGTTTATAGTCACATACCTCTTACTGTCCTCATCAAGTTCAATTTGTTGATATGCTTGGTTTAAATCCAATTTAGTATATTTTTGTCCTCCTCCAAGCGTTGCGTATAAATCCTCAGTTTTAGGAATCGGATAATTATCCAACTTTGAAACGGCATTAACGGTTACCTTGTAGTCACCACAAATTCTAATAGATCCGTTCTCCTTAACTACAGGTACTATCGGAGCGGCCCAGTCGGAAAATTCCACTTGCTGAATCTGACCCTCCTTCTCAAGACGTTCAAGTTCCATCTCCTCTTTATCCTTCAACGCATACGGCAAAGGGCGAGCCTTGAAATATTTCGGTACGGCACTCTCATCGACATAAATCTTGGCTTTCATGCCTTTCACAGTTCCAAGTTCATCTTTGAAAACCTCCTTTTTTGCTTCCAAGATCACATTTAAATCACTCGATTGATTATAACTTCCAACGACAGAGAAAATATCCTTCCAATCCAGTTAGAGTTTGTTCAACCAATCTCGGCCAAGTAAATTCGGACCTTTACGCTACACTATCAGTAATGGCAATTTTGCTTTTTCTTGTAGTTGACATTGACGATTGCACGTCCTATTACAGGAATCTGCTCTCCCATGTATATTCAGAGTTTAGCACTTGTCGGTTTGAATCTGAATTTCGACTTGTATTCGTTGTAAGTATCCTCGCTCATGATAGAAACTGACGCTCCGGTATCTATTTCCATGGCTATTTTACATTCATTTACATTGAATTGCACTTTGTATGCCTCATTAGGTTTATTTTCAAAATGAAAAACTGAGTAAACTTCATTTTCACTTTCATATTCGCTACTTTCATCCAGCTCCATGAAAGAGCACGTGGTTTAAAAAGTGATTTAAACTCTCTGTGATTTTCACTTAAATTCCCATCGACAGATTTGTTACGGCATTTCTTTGCGATATGTCCTTTCATTTTACAACTGTGGCATTTTACATCCATAAACCTGCATTCAGCGGCTAAGTGATTTCCTCCACACCGGTAACAATCTCCTTGTTTCGAATTCCCAGAGTTGTTTCTTGTATATGGTTTTGAAACTTTGTTAGTTTTTTTTTCTGAAATGCTGCATTTGGCCCACTCGCTTGGATGTCCTGTGCATTCTTCTCTGCAGTCTCCATAGCGCTAGCAATTTCCAATGCCTTTTCAAATTTAAAATTCGGCTCTGCTAGCAGCCTCCTTTGTATGCGGTCACTCTTTATCCCGACGACTAACCTGTCACGTAACATCGCGTTTAACGTGTCACCATAATTACAGTGTTCTGTCAGACTTCTTAGTGCTGCAATGAATGTCCTCACTGACTCATCGCTGTGTCTTGTTCTACTGTTAAATTTAAATCTCTGAATGATTTCTGATGGTACAGGATCTCGGTGGTCTTTCACTAGTTTTGTTAAATCGGCCAGTGATTTCTTTTCTGGTTTGGCTGGTGCTTATAATAAATCCCTTATTAATTTATAGGTATTCTTCCCGCATACACTTAAGAAAATATCCCTTTTCTGGTCTTCTTCGTCTATGTCATTAGCATTAAAATAATGTTCTATACCTTCTACATATTGTGTCCAATCTTCGGATTCATCAAAAGAGTCTAATTTCCCGTAAGTCGGCATTGTCACTTGTAGAAATTCACATCTATTTTAATATCCAGTTTTTTCTCGTCGCCAAAATGCGTAATATATTTGCTATGTAATAACTCAATCCAGTTTCTATAACTAATTTATTAACAAGTACATCGTTTGATGGTCAGACTACAGAATGCCAACATGTGTATAAGAACTTCAATTGATCTATATAATTAAATGTTTATTTAAGAATGTGCAGACATGTGAGAGTTGCTGATCTGTCAATTACAATAACTAACAGAAGATACAGTAATAAAGTGAGGTAAACTTTATAACACTGTGTAGTCCAATCTTTCGTAGAACACAATAGATACACAAACAGCACTTGCTCAGATCATTGGTACACAAATAATATACAACGTGTAGTATCAACCTTTTATAGAACACAATAGATATACAAAGATCACTTGCTCAGATCCTTGGTACACAAATAATATACAACGTGTAGCATCAACCTTTCAGAGAACACAATAGATACTCAAACCTTTCATTCTAATTTTTTTTTATCTTTTTACAAAGCCCGAATTTGCTTTCACTTCCTCATGGTGGTACTAAACACCTTGACAGGAATTCATTTGGCTCGTTTAATGATCATTAAATTTTTACAAAATATTAACTTTGACCCTTTGACAAAAATATTGTATTTTTTTTTAAAACTTGGATATATAGCACTTTGACAAACACTAATTTTGATCATTGAGAAGCTTGATATTTCCTAAACAATAGAACGTTTTCAAAACGTTCAGCTGATTTTACAGAGTAATCTCACTGTAATGTTATGAACTACCTTATTTATGATGAATCTGCTATTTACCGTTAGTCATCATCATACAGTAGAATGTGTTTGTACTGGTTTTTATTAAAATGACAGTCTTTAATATTTTCAAACGAAAATGGTTGTTGGTCCCTTTTTCTTTCAAAACATAAACCAAATATTCGATTTTTTTTATAAAATTTACACAAAAAAGAATATTTACAAATATGTTTGATGTGAAAATTACTTTATTTTTCAGATTCGTCCCCAAGTTGGAAACCGAACTCCAGACCAGCAAAGCGTGATTCTATTGTAACCAAGAATGAAGGAAATGACGTTAAATTAACTTGTGGTGTGATTGGCATCCCTAAACCATCCATTATATGGTATAGAGATGGAATATTGTTTGATGATAAGAAAAGATCAAAGGTATTATTTAAATAAAAACAAATTCAGATGAAACACTTATAATTGCATATTGTTATTTTTAACTGTTTCCCCAAATTGATCGCCCTGAAGATCATAAAACCATTTCATTAAAATCAAATATGTCAATAAAGGTTTTGGTTTTGTAGATATTGCATGTATTTTTAATGATAATTCTGTTAAAAAACAAATTCCTGACTATTTTGATAAAACGAAACTATGTGTTTAATTATAGCAAAGTGTGGAAAGATGTTAATATTTTTTTTTCTTTTTTTACAACATAAATAAATATTTATTTCTAATATTGGCTTGTTACAATATCATTCAGGAGTCCAAGCTCCTCCCGATGTTTCCTGTTACAATCCACTCATCACTCAGGGTAGTGATTAGTTGTAAAACACATATTACATTTTTCACATCATATACATGTATATATTAAATACTATCACTTAATCACTTAATATGACTATTCATATTTTTTCTAATATTTGCTAAAACATTACTTTTCATTTTCAAACATACTCTTCTATTGAACTCATTGAGAAAAATTGAGAAAACGTTGACATTATTTGTCTTTTGATCAGATATGTAGTAGGCTTTGTAAATTGAAAAACCCACAATTGTTAAAAAATAGTTTAAGTCAAAATATTCTTCTTCAGAAGTTTTATATCCAAATACTAAGTGTCTTAGTTTTATCTTAAAAGTTATTTTACTGTTCTTTAAAACTTCATTTATTTTATTCCAAAAAAGTTTTAAATACGGACACAGTATAAACAAGTGATCATATTAATCTTCTTCTTGTGTACAAAAATTACAAGAACTATTGTTTACAATTTTCCACATGCATTAACGTTTCTTTGTAGGTAGAATATGTTGTAGTAATTTCCATCTAAAAATTCTATGTTTATTTTCTTTTAAATATCTGAATAAAAATGTATATAGATAGTTTTGATATAACACATCATCTATATCAAACAATACGCAGCAATTTTTTGGGTCCAATAGCTGGTTCAAATTTTTTTATTTATCAGAGACTTATATAAAAGTTTATTTGTTAATGCTTCTAATTTAATAGGTTAACCATCCAATATAAATTGGTTTCTTTTTATATTAACAATACTTTTTATAGAATTTTCCGATTTTGAAATTGCTACCCAGTCTTTTGGTATAGATTTCTTTACTAAGTTAATTTCAGCTATCCAATTTGATTTATTTTTTAGTTAATTTTAAATGATGTCTTGAGAAATACAGCCTTTTTTCATCTATAATATCATTTACATAAATAAGATCGCTTTTGTCTTTTTTATAAAATATAGCTTTATTTTCAAAGGAGTAGGTTCAGTAAGACCCCTTTTTGGCCCAAAAATATAGCAGTTTTACAAAATTGTTAAAATGTAAACCTTTAGTTATTTATTGGACAGTAGAATGCTTCTGCTACATAAATATGGGCAGATTTTGACAACACAATGCACATATATCCGGTACTAGCACCATTAAGTCATGCTAAATTACTGAAATCCACATAATTCTAGCATTTTAGTTAAATTTTAGACGGTTTTCGTGTAAAACGAAAGTGGCCGCATTCGTGTTCATCCTTAATACTGAAATGTAAGTTGTATTTTATGATAATACATAATTTATATAAAGGTTGAGGATGAACACGGATGCGGCCACTTTCATTTTTACCAAAAACCATCTGAAAAGTGACATTTTTCGGCATATTAGGTAGATTTTTCATATTTGAGCTTGAATCGGATCGTTTTTAATGACTAAATCTGTTAAAATCTTTCACATAAACTAATTAATTCAAATAAAATAGACACTTAAGTGTTTAAAAAGTGGTCAAAATTTTTCGTCAAATGAACCTGAAATTTGGCCAAAATCGGTCCTTACCGGACCTACTCCTTTAGTAAATTTATTGTTCCATAATATTTGTTTTCTTATATCTGTAAATTTTTCTGTTTTTTTTTTGTTAGACCCCCACCAGTTAATTTCCAACATTTAATAATATCTTTATAAAAATCTGGGATATTTTTAATGCTTTCGGCTGTCTTATACCCACTGTTTGTTTGAAACACTAACCAGTTTGGCCCAAAATTATAAAAATAGTGTTGAGGTATAATTATCCACCCTCCTTCACAATCATTTACTAGTCTTATTACCCACATAGCTTTTAAAGCAGTGAAATAACTTCTGATATCTATCATATCCAATCCCCCCTTTTCATATTAACCAATAATTGAATTTCTTTTTACTTTATCTGGTTTATTATCCCAAACAAATTTAAAACAACGTTTTACTATTTCTTTAAAAAATTTCTCTGGAACTCTGCAAGCAGATCCAACAAACGTAAAAATAGGCAAAATTAATGTTTCAATTATCAAACATTTTTCCAAAAATAGTAAGATTTATTTTTTGCCAAGAACAAAATAATTATTTCACCTTTTCCTTCTACTTTCCCAATTTAGTTTTTCACATTCTCTACAATGCCCAAAGTAAATGCCAAGTGTTTTAACTGGTCCATTGCTCCAGTTGATTCCCTCAATTTTGTCTTTACAAGATTTAAGCTTTCCTACCCATAATCACTCTGTTTTGTTTCTGTTTTATTTCAGTCCTGAATAAGAACCAACAATTTCAATTTCTTTTATAGCTGCTTGAACATCATATTTAGAACAACAAAATAAAGTAGTATCATCTGCCAGTTGCGAAATTTTTATAGTATGGTTTTTGCAATCTAATTTGACTCTGATACCTTTAAAATCAGTATTACTTCTTAGTCTTGAAGCCATAATTTCCACAGATAAAACAAATAATAACGCAGATAAAGGACATCCTTGACGTATACCCATTGTGTTTTTAAAGACCTCAGATATCCAACCATTATTCATTACACATGTTTGAATATCGCTATATAAAGTCTTAACCCATCTTATAAAAGATTCTTTAAATCCAAAATGTTTTAAAACTGAAAACATAAAATTCCATTTTAGATTGTCAAACGCTTTAGAAAAATCAACAAAGACTATAGCCACCTCAATTTTGTATAAATCAGTAAAATCAATAATATCTATTTTTAACGTATTCAGTCTAATCTTCTTTAATAAATTTTGGTAAGATTTTGTCAATCGTTGTGCTAGAGCGTACGATAGAAGTTTCATGTCAATATTTAAAAGAGTAATAGGACGGTAATTATCTAGTGACAATGGATCACCTTTTTTTTTTAAATAAAAGCGTTAATACACTTGTACGCTGTGAATATGTACCCGGATTATAATTTAGTACGCCAGACGTGTGAATAAGTGTTTGATCTTTATATCCAATATTAGGAATGTTTACTACAATGAACTTTAAGTTATCCGAAAATTTTCTATAAAATTCAACTGGTTAAACCGTCTAATCCAGGGATTTATTAAGTTTCATCTTATAAATATCATCTGAGCATTCTTCTACTGTAATATCCCAATCGCAGAGTAATTTATCATTTTTATCCATTTCTTTATCGAATTTTGTCTCAAATATATATTTGTCGCTGAATGTTTTATCAGGGCTTTGCGTCGAGTATAACTTTTTATAGTATTTTCTAATACTACAAAGGATATCACTTTGATCCGTTAAAATCTCACCATTTTCCCCTTTTTATTTTATTGATTGACCTTTTTACCTGTCTCTGTTTTTCTAAACCTAAAAAGTACGAGTTATTTTTTCCCCCAAAATCACGAATTCAACCCATTTCTCTCGTGATCTTATTTGAGCCCCTTTAGCGTTTTGTTCATAAATTTTGGCAATATTATTTTAAAGTTCTTCAATATCTTTATCTAAAACGTTATTCCCAGATTCTTGTTCATCTCTAATTTTCAATTTTATTATTTCTTATTTTTTATCAAGAGTTCGTAAGTTTTCTCTTGTAAATTTTGCTTTAGATTTACAATAAGCCATAGTTGCCTCCCTGACCTTTATTTTAAATATATTCCATGCTAAACCAAGGTTTTTTAAATTACGATTACCCTTAAAGCAGCTTTCCATTTCTTTATTAACTAATTGTATGTAGTCATTATCTTATAATATAGAATTATTTATGTTCCAGTTCCCCGTCCCTTTTCTGATGCACCAGTTCTAAACTTCATAAAAACACTTTGATGATCCGTAGAATCAATAACTGCAGGTTTAATTTTAATTCTTTAAATTTTTTTCGTGAAAGACATTTAATGTAAATTCTAGTTCAGAATCTTTGATAAAATCGCTTAATTTTCAAAACGCGGAACAAATCCGAACAAAAAAATATGTCTGTCAAAATGGTTTAACTCCCTCAACATAACTGTGAAATAAGATAAAGAAAATATGCAGTACTTTATGAAAAAACACAAAAGGCGCAATGCATGTCTAAGAAATTAATTACAAATAACACGTTTTTTGTAACTATAATGGTCATATTTGAGTTTATCATGATATATTTGAAATTTAATCTTTGGTGTATCTGATAGTACAGTAAAATTATATTATGTTCTTCCCTTATAAGCATTAACTTGTATATGAAAACCTTGAATTTGTTGAATTGCCATCAAACTTGATCGTGAAAGATCAGGCAACGCATTATTTTTATCGTGAAAGATAATGCGTGACCAGACCTAATACTAGTAATCAGAAATCAGTATTTCTTTTACCATTGATAAACCTGCAACTGGTTGAAGCCTGTAACTATTTTGATAAGGATGAACATTAAAGCTATTGGTTTTTTTTTATTCAACACTTTACCTCGAAAGTTAAAAAACAAAAAAACAACTAAAAACATGTCTAAATAAGTGTGAAAGATTCAGCTCTAAGAATCGGTCAAGTGCAATTCAGAAAGACCGACACTATTTAGCCAATAATATGGATATGCAACGCGTACGTTTAAACCAAAATGATATCCATCAAACAAAAAATTACAGCAAAACAGCATCTTTCATGAGTAATTTGAGATTGAACGATAACCAACATTTTGTGCAACAGTACTTTCTTAAGTTCTTGATACACAACGCAGATGTGGATTGATTTAACCATATACTACAGACTATAGAATACCAGATCTCAAATGCAGCAATGTCTCGTCTTCTTTACATATGATAGTATATTTGTTAAACGTCTATAATATCAAGGGTTTTCCTAGAAGTGTCAAATGCGCTTAAGATTGTCAATGGTTCATAAAAAGAGTTCAAGGTCAGATGAACCATGCCATACAGATCTCTACAAATATCCCGTACACCAAATAAATGTGTTCCGATTCTTACAGTGCCTTAGAAACTGACAAATGTAAAAGTTATGCTTGGCCAATTAATTCGGAACATAAGGTCAAAAGTATATGAACGTTGACCGACAGCCAGACTTAAACATCTTACTATAATTCAATATATCAAATACAATTGACGCCATCATGGTCATATATGAAACATGCAGACAGACATGTACACCATACAAGAATTACCTTGGCGCTATAGCATACAGGTGTATATCCAAAAGGCTAAACAACATAAAACAAACATTGCCGAATGAGTTCGATGTTATTTAAAACCTTGCAGAAGTCGAAAATCTACACCTTACAATCATAACAACAGACAGTTATCCTTTTTGAATTTTCCTCGGAGTTCAGTATTTTTGTGATTTTACTTATCCTAAAGCTTAACGAATCCGCGATACGGACTTGACCCCAACAATGAATCTTCATCCATGAAATAAGACAAATTCGGGGTCAGGTGAATCCTGTCTGACGGACATGTAGTTTATAGGAGCCAATATACAAAATGTGGGTATCTTATAACTCGTGATAAGTGTGTACTTCTCATGACAATAAAAAGCTTCATTCTACAATCATCCAACTATTTTACATTTCATTTTCTGAAAATATTAATACTTTTAAATGCTTAAACCTATTGAGGATGTTGACCTATCTGGCGTTTCTCAATACCAATAACAAATATTAATTATGATATAATTGAAGAATAATTTGAATGTTTTCGTAGCATCAGATCTTTCACGATCTTCAAAAATGCAATACGTGATCTTTCACGATCTGAAAAATCATTTTTTTGTGTAAATAGTTCTTTCTTTACCAAGTTTCAGATTATGTTTATACACACTAACTATGAGAACTATTTGATTAATTCAAATAGAATGCCCTTATTCGGATAAAAGTAGTTTTTCTAGTCGAATTTGTGAAAAAAATCATGTTTGTTTACATTTTATATGTCATTGAAATGTCGAGAAGCAATCTGCCTTTTGTTTGTTGCCTTTTAAAACTGGATATTCTCACATATATATACTGATCATAATGTCGAACCATTTTGACAGACAGTTTTATTTTGTCATTAATTTGTCTGTGTAATTAATTGAATTAGAATATTAATTGACCTTTCATATGTCTTCTCGATTAAATGTCTTTCAAGATCCGTTACCAGAACTTTCGCGATCGTCTCTCAATACTTGACCGCCGTTAGATATCCCTTCACGATCATTTCTCTCGTTAAACCGAATGACACCCGTGAAAATTACAGGTAGCAAATAAAACACGCTACCTGTGAATACGGCATTTAATTTACTGGCCTGATTTGACCTTGTTTTGTAAAAATCAATAGACAATAAAATTTACACTGAAATAATCAACATCCACGTGTGATTTGTTACAGCCTTACAATGACTATTCGAATGGATATATCTGTTTGATATACGTGTCTTATTCACATAATGTGTGTATATACTTTTATTTGAATAATTGAAATGGAGAATGTAAACAAATTTAGGATAATAAACTTCATCGTTTGCTTTAAAAATTGTGTTGGCTTTGCTTACTAAAAAGGTAAACTGTTTGCAAGATATTTTACTTGTACCTATTAGGAAGTGTAAAGGAATATTCAATAGTGCATTTCGTGAATTTATTACATGTACCGCTATATTCAAATATGCTTCAAAATATATTTTGTTGAACTACAAATACAGTATAATCTGTATGGATGAATACGCTGACATTGGGGTAAGTATTTATACATTTAAACAGTGAAAAGTTGTACATACATGTATTCATTGTTTTACTTAATGTCAACAATAGTTCATTTACTATTAATAGCAAACAGCATTTGTATACTTGCGCTAAAAATAGGGCAGATAAAAACCAACATACTAGTAGTATGCTAAATATATCAATAAATATTCGCTGTTCGATTTTTTTCAGCGATTGACTAATAGTAAACACCATAGTTGTAAATAATATTAAAGCAATAATGCACATCGTGCATACATACATTTCATGAGATACTTCAATGAAATCAAAAATAGTTGATAATATATTTCTTTTTGACATATACATCTCACACTTTATATATCTTTTGTTACAGCTGAGCAAAGCCTTTAGAAAAAAGGCTTTGAGTTTGCATTTATAAAAACATGCACAAGAGTTGCATTTATGACCAATAGTCAACTTTACAATCAACAACATCAACACATTGAAGTTAACTCTTTTAAAGAGCTGAAAGCTTTTTTTTCTTTTCATTTGTTTTTTTTTTTTTTTTATATCATATATAGATAAAAGATCATTGTACTGTAATATTTACATTAAAATATCTTACATTGTCTATATGACTACAGTTATAAAGCTTTGGCCTTCATGGGCCGTTATTACCAGTAGTCCTGTCATGGAAGTTCTCTGGGGTGAAGGTGGGGTATGATGCTGAGACAGATTCCTGCGTTGACATTGTGGTGTGTTCATAAATTTGTCTATATATAATTGTGCTTTGTCAGAATTGTTTGAACTTGTCTCATTCACACTAGCCTTTCCCTTTCTTGGTTTTGCAGAATTTGTCTTTTTTGCATTGTTTGAATTAGTGTCTGTTGTTTTTGTATTTCTACCTTTTGGTTTGTTTGCCACATTTGTCTTTGGGTTTAGTTTCTCAGCCTTTTCAGATAACTGAGAATCATCTACTGTAACAGATTCATCAGTGGTCACTATTTGTTCTTCTTTGTTGCCTACTACTTGGAATGTATTAGGACAATCAATCATTTTGTGACCTGGTAATTTGCATTTTCTACACACCTAATCATTTAGACAGTCATACACAAAATGACCCACTTGCAATCATTTATAGCATGGTTTTGTATTGCCATCACTGTTAGAGCCTCTGTTTTCAAATTCAGGTTGTCCACTATGCATAACTATGGCCATGTATTTGCCTATTTGTAATCTTCTGGCTATAGGTTTCTCTAACAACTTACTAATAATAATTCTGTCTCCAGTTTGACAGTTAGTGATTTTTTACCCTTAACCGTTTTCTATTAAGACTCTGTATGTCACAACCCTGTAATGTATGGGCTCTATGTATTTGCCCATCATCAGCTGAAATCGGCACATTTTTCACTATAATTCAGATGGTATCTGGTTGTAAATTGCCTGGATTTCGGGGATTTTGAGAGTGCAGGGAAACTTGCCTGCCACGCAAGTTCATTCCTGTCACTAACAGAGACAGTTTGTCTTCCTCAGTATCCATGTAAATGCGCCACATATCACGGATTCTCTGAATACCTTTTATCCGGTCAGCTGGAATTTTTGTATCAATGGCGTTGTATATTTCTATGTTCGTAAGCCATAGTGGTCTCGGTGGTTTAACAGAACCAAATACGTCGGTATCTCTGTCAGAAATATTGGTTTTATGTAGTCACTTGGATCATATGATTCATCTGTAATATTATCAGTCCCAGCTGGTTTGTTTTGATTTGTGTATATGTTTGTATTTGACAGTACCTCGGAATATGACGCCGTATTTGTTTTGTTTTGATTTGAAATGTCCACCTCGGGGTCTAACAACTCTTCTTGCATACTTTGCATGTCTTCTAGAAGACGTTGAAAACGATCTTTTGACATTTGTTTAACCAATGCTTCCATTTCTGATTCCATCATGTAGGTTAACTTTATGAAAATTATAATTTTTTTTCTGTCGCGGTATCTCACTTAGCCTTAGCCATAAAGGGACATCACTCTCATATCAATTAATATCAGTGACAATACACATACGTCATGAAATTACAGTAATTCCGAATACATTTATTGCCCCACTTCCCATGTTAAAATAGGAGACCTTAAGATCGTTCATGACCGTGAGTTGAAATTATTCTTCAGTTAATGACCTAAATATCATCCCCCGTCAATTATTAATTTGAATGAGTGTCGTATCAGCTTCGATGACTCACATCATACTTACTGCTCGAAACGGATAAAACGAGAAATAGCTGACACAAAATCCTTAGAATCTTTTTTTAATCAAGTATTAAACATAGCTGATATTTGTATTAAACATTTTAAAGAACATTTTACTCCTAAATAAACCATAATCGTCATATTTCTAGTATCAAACATAAGCTCAAATAACTCGCAAAGGAATTTGTTTTTGTCCCGGCTAAGGCTGTTAATTATATTATGTTTGTTTGAGGTAAATTTTACATTGAGGTTCTGCAAAATGAAATCAGGAATTCACCAACATTCCAACTGACTCCAATTTCTGAAAATAACATCTATAACAAAAATAAACTTAAAACTCCCTCTTTACAAGCAGAACCGAATACAATTAAAGTTCCAACTATGTAATGGCTTCCGAAGCTGCACCTCACAAATGTAGATTGATTTCGTCTTCAAGTCATTTTTTTCTACTACTAAACTGTCTATTCTATTTACTAGTACAATTGGTACAATCATAAACATGGTAATAAATTGTACAAATAAGGCATTTGAAAAGTAGTGGAATTAATTACTTTTATATTGTCAAAAAAGCGTTGGAAGTACTTGATAAATTGCATGCTTATATTGGTGATTTCAGATCTGTTCAAAGTTTTGATTTTTCTACCATATATACCACTTTGCCTCATAATCTTATTCAGAAAGAAATCACACACCTATAAATTAAATGGGTATTTAAAAAGTCAGAATGCGAAAATATATGTTTAAACTGGTTTAGGTCATATTCAAGTAACAACAAACGAAAGAACTATGCCATTTGGACCTGCTTTGATACGATAACTGCCCTTTAATTCTTTCGAGATAACCATTTTTGATTGCTATAGAGATTCCGTATATCGTCAAGTTATCGGAATTCCAATGGGGACTAACTGTGCGCCACTTATTGCGGTCCTGTTTCTTTATTGTTATGAGTAACAATTTGTGATAAAAATCAGCAAAGATCCATTAAAACAACATTGGATACAAAATTTTAATGAAATTGAGAAAGGAAATAGGGAATGTGTCAAAGCGACAACAACCCGTCTTTAGAGCAGATAACAGCCGAAGTCCACCAATGGGTCTTCAATGTAGCGAGAAATTCCCGCACCCGTAGGCGTCCTTCAGCTGGCCCCTTAAAAAATATGTATACTAGTACAGTAATAATGGACGTCATACTAAACTCCGAATTATACACAAGAAACTAAAATTAAAAATCATACAAGACAATAGCTAACAAAGGCTAGAGGCTCCTAACTTGGGACAGGCGCAAAATTGCGGCGGGGTTAAACATGTTTATGAGATCTCAACCCTCCCCCTATACGTCTAGTCAATGTAGAAAAGTAAACGCATAACAATAAACTCATCATAGATACCAGGACTTAATTTAGTATATACGCCACACGCGCTTTTCGTCTACAAAAGACTCATCAGTGACGCTGGAATCCAAAAATGTTTTTTTAAAAAAGCCAAATAAAGTACGAAGTTGAAGAGCATTGAGGACCAAAATTCCTAAAAGTTTTGCCAAATACAGCTGAGGTAATCTATGCCTGAGGTAGAAAAACCTTATTATTTATATATGTGCCTGTTCAAAGTCAGGAGCCTGTAATTCAGTGGTTGTCGTTTGTTTATGTGTTACATATTTGTTTTTCGTTCATTTTTTCATTAAGGCCGTTAGTTTTCTCCTTTGAATTGTTTTACATTGTCTGATCGGAGCCTTTTATAGCTGACTATACGGTATGGGCTTTGCTCATTGTTGAAGGCCGTACGATGACCTATAGTTGTTAATGTCTTTGTCATTTTGGTCTTTTGTGGATAGTTGTCTTCTTGGCAATCATACCACATCTTCTTTTTTATATTAGTATTTCAAAAATTTCAATATTTTGTAAACAGTAAATTTAAAAATATAACAATATCAATGCCAATTCATGTCAGCACAAAAAGTGCTGACTACTGGGCTTGTGATACCCTCGGGGAAATAAATCCCCACCAGCAGTGGCATCGACCCAGTGGTTGTAAATAAACTCATCATAAAGGACTAAATTTAGTATATACGTAAACGCATAACAATACGCACATTAAAATTCAGTTCAAGAGAAGTCCTAGTCCGATGTCAGAAGATGTAACAAAAGAAAATAAATAAAATTACAATAATACATAAATAACAACAGCTCCTAGCAGTTAACTGACATGCCAGTTCCAGACCTCAATTAAACTGATTGAAAGATTATGTCTTCATCATATGAATGTCAGGCACAATCCCTCCCGTTAGGGGTTAAGTATCATACTATCATAACATATATGAGATGAACATAACCCGTGTCATGCCAACAACTGTTTTTTAAAAATAAATGTGTTTAGTTCCGATGCAAAGAACCTATAAGTGAATCAATATTAAAGCCAAAATATGCAATATTTAATGACCTGACAACAGTATCGTAACTATATGCCTACTTTATAAGTCTCTTTAAAGATTTTGTAAGCTTTTGAGGTGAATACTGACATGTTTGTGCTTTATAAAGAATATTTCCATAAAAGATTGGATGTGAAATACCTGAATGTATAACACTTTTAGATATTTGGATGACATTTTGGCTCTCAATAATGACGAATTCAGTATGCACACTAAATAGATTTATCCTGCTGAACTGACTTTAAATAAAGCTAATACTAACAATGAACACTTCCCTTTCCTGTATCTTGATATCTATATCTTTAACGGGAAGCTTAATACCAAAATTAATGATAAAAGAGATGATTTTTCATTTCATATTGGTAATTATTAATTTTTAGATGGTGACGATTGATCCCTTGTCACCATCTTTTGGTGTTTATATACATAAATCTCAACTTGTTCGTTTCGCTCATGTATGTAACAACGTGTTTGATTTTAGCGCAAGAAATCTCTGTATTACTGAACATTTATTACACAAGGGTTTTCGATATCAAAAAACTAGTCAAAACGTTTACTAAATTTTATCATCGGTACATGGACTGCTTCGTAAATATAAATCAACATGCAGACGTTATATACGTTCAGGCATTTCACATCAAATCTTTAATACAAAGCACAAAAATATCGGCATTCACATCAAAAGCTTACCAAACCTTTCATCAGACTTATTCAGAAGGGATATAGTTACGATACTGTTTCAGGTCATTAAAGATTGCATATTTTAGTATAAATATTGATTTACTCCTGCGGTCTTTGCATCGGAAATAAACACATTTATTCTAAAACCAGTTGTTGGCATGATAAGGGTTATGTTCTTCTCATAAATGTTATGATGGTATGATACTAAACCCCTTACGGGAGGGATTGTGCTTAATTTTCATATGATGAAGACATAACCTGCTAGTAGTCCTTTGTTATTTTTTGTATCATTGTCATCGGTCTCTGACTTCATTGAAACTGAGATTACTGTGCGTATTGCTGTTTGCTTGTTTTTACTGCATTGGTCAGAGGTATAAGGGAAGGGTTAAGATCTAACAAAACATGTGCCTGTCCCAAATCAGGAGCCTCTGTTCTTTGTTAGTCTTCTGTTGTTTTTATTTAATTTCAGTTCGTTTATATGTTTTTTAGTTAAGTATGACGTTAATTTTCACTGAACTAGTACACATTTTTATTTAGAGGCCAGCTGAGGCCATCTTCATTTCTATTTTGCTTAGTTTAAATAATTTCTGTTTGTACCTATTCTGAAATCGAACTTGGACTTCTTTCAAACTGAGTTTTACTGTACGTATTGCTGTGTGATTTTTTATTCTACATTGGCTAGAGTTATAGGGGAGGATTGAGATCTCACAAAACAGGTTTAACCCCGCCGCATGTTTGTGCCTGTCCCAAGTCAGAAGCCTTTGACCATTGTTAATATTGTATGGTTTTTTAATTTAACTTCATCTAAATGTTTTTGAGTTTAGTTTGACGTCCATTTTCATTGAACTAGTACACATCTAGGTTTAGGGGCCAGCTGAAGCCCGCCTATGGGTTCGGGCTTTTTCTCGCCGTGTTGAAGACCAAACGGTGTTCTTCGGTTGTCTACTGCTTTGGACGGGTTGTTGTCTCTTTGACAAATTCACCATTTCCAATTTCAATTTTACATATTTGTACACAATGTAGTTCAAGTCAAGACATTGGTAGTGTAGACGTGTCACGGTACTTGTCTATCCCAAATTGATGTATTTAGTTTTGATGTTATATTTGTTATTCTCATCGGATTTTGTCTAATGCTTAGTTCGTTTCTATGTGGTTTACATTTCAATGTTGTGTCATCGTTCTCCTCTTATATGTAATGCATATTAATTCATTTAATTAGTGTAATCATATGAGGCTGTATCAACAGATTATGTTACACAAATGTACATTTATATACTAGTTTTCAACATATAAACTTGATTAAACATATACATACATGTGTACATAATATAATTAATGTAGGGGAACAAACACAAAAAGGTACCTTGTGCGTAAAATAGATAAAAGACAAAACATGGTAACTAAAAACAGTGCTATATGGGCCTACTTATGTAAAATATTATGACAGTTGTTTCGCCAAAATATTATGACAGTTGTTTTCCATTCGTTAGATGTGTTTAAGCTTTTGATTTTACCATTTTATAAAGGCTTTTTCGTTTTGAATATCCCTTGAAGTTCGGTATGTTTCCTATTTTACATTAGTCAACTCTGTATATCAATGTAAAAGATAGACCACACTTTAAGATTTCAAATGCTAAAGATCTCTTTCTTTGTATCCCCCCCCCCCGCCAAAAAAAAAAAAAAAGAAAGAAGCTGCCTTAGTGGTGAGCTTTGTTACCTAACTACTTATAGTTACTATGTATTGGACATAAGAAATAATACATTGTGGTTTAGCAAGAATTCATTCATATGTCAGAATGCAGGGTTCCAAGAATATATTGTAAATATTAAAGAAATTCTATTTAAACATATCGTAAAGGATTTTGTCTTCAACTGCGTCGAGAGTTATAAGACAGATACATAAATTACAATCTGGAGATGGTGAAATCGAAAACTGCTTGTATAAAGTTTTAAATTTCAGGAGGTGGAGGACCTATATGCTTCATATCTTGCATGTAGATGCCTGATATTACAAAATTTCAGTCTGTTATAAGTGCTTTGTGATTGACCTCGTTTCCATGGTTCAGCGTCTGTTTGAAAAATACTTATAATTTTTTATTTGTCGTGTAAAATACTCACTTTTAATGATCAATTGGATAAACTATATTTAAATCCTTGCAAGGTTCACCGTACATGGGTCAGTGATCAAGGTTAAATTTTCATGATCAAGTCCGATCTTAGATACTATAAACAATAGTTCAACTAAATTTCGTCAATGAAATAACTGTTAAGTGTACATGTCTGACAGGCAGGTTCCGTCTAATCTTGACCTAATTTTCTTGGTTCATTGGTCAATATTTAGTTTTGATGGTTTCTGATACTATAAACAATATGTCAGCTGTAGATATATTTGGTGTATGATATGGTACTATGATGACTGTCTGGGAGTTTTCATCTGACCCTGACTTTGTTCATGGTTTAGTTCAGTTTTTGTGATTTGGTAGTTTATCAATTACTATAAGTAATAGGTTAACTTTATTTTATGTATGGACTGGACCCAACCTTGACCGCATTTAAATGGATGTTACGTTTATGTGATACCTGTAGTAAACCCTTCATATTACAGACTCCAAAAAGATTTCAATCACAAAATGTAAAGCAAGTAAGACATTTCAGCACATGTACACTTGTTAATGAGAGGTATCTCCCACCTGACTTTACTCATGAACTGTGTAAAGATTTTTAATCAAATTTGAATTTCAGTAGATTGATTGATTGATTGATTGATTGTTGCCTGCATAACACCAAATGGATAAAATATACAGATTGTTGTCTTTGTACTAAATGCTAGAATGATCAAACCTTTATTATTTTGCAATTTGTGTGTCCAGATATAGTATTTTTATTCCTCTGATCCAAAGGAAGGGTATACTATTTCATCTAGTTTTTAATTGTTCTTCTATACATCTGTCTGCCTGTCCCATTGAATTAAGTGCGTCCTTCAAGATAAATGTGTGTTTCATTTGATATTTTGTACATAATATCCTTACCCAACAGGATCTATGTACATGACATCCACAATGGTGTAAATAGTTATCAAAGGTACCAGGGTTATAATTTAGTACGCCAGACGCGCGTTTCGTCTACATAAGACTCATCAGTGACAAAATAGTTATAAAGCCAAAGTTGAAGAGCATTAAGGATTAAACATTCCAAAAAGTTGTGCCAAATACGGCTAAGGTAATCTATGCCTGGGATAAAAAGATACATAGTTTTTCGAAAATTCAAATTTTTGTAAATAGGAAATTTATAAAAAATTTCCACATAATTGATATTCAAGTCAACACCAAAGTGCTGACTACTGGGCTGGTAATACCCTCGAGGACGAAACGTCCACCAACAATGGCATCGACCAAGTGATGAAAATAGTTATCAAAGGTACCAGGATTATGATTTAGTACGCCTGACGCGCGTGTCAAATGTTCTTTGTAGTATTATGAGTTTCTTGACAGTATATATTTCTTTCTTGTAGACAAAGATGCGTAGGTACTCACTGATAATGAGAGATGCCCAGGTTGATGATGAGGGAGATTACCAATGTATAGTGACCAATGTACACGGCAGTCTAAATTTTACATTCTATGTAACAGTCGTAGCAAGTAAGTTCTTGCACAGTAAATGGTTCTATGTTCGCCATCAACTGTGATTAAGTTAGTCAAATATTTACCAACCATCTTTTCATTCTGTTAAAAATAATTTATCAAATGTAGTCACATACTTACTATGTTAATGGAGTCAAAATGAGTTTAGTTTATTTATGACATAGATAGTGCCGAATGACATACATTAAAATGGCAAAAATTAACTCATACTTACGTATTTAGACCCTCATATACATATGTAATAATGACATTTTTGTTTTTTGTATACTGACTTTATCAGTAAGATTATCAAGCGAGCCCGCGAGATAAATAAAAACGAATTAAGGTCATTTCTATATTAGAGCTGCCAGGAGAAAAAAAACCAAACTATCTGGATATACAGAGGGAATAAAAATATAAATGCACAGCTATTTACTAGATAATTTTGTTGAACAACAATTAAAGTTGCTGATGTTAATTTAATGCTGATTGTAATATTAGGATTTATTGAAGAGAATGTTTATATCTGACTTCTTTTTGATAGAAAACACGAATTATATATTTTACTTTCAAACTACAAAAAAAGAGATAAACCTACTTTGTGTAAAACACCGTATTTTCATTGTATACAATTAAAATTATAGAAATCCCCCATAAGAATCCTCTAGACTGACCGACTGATAATTTGTGTACCATTGCATAGCTTACTTTTTTGTGAAAATTTTAAAAACAAAATATCTTTGTTTAATTTACTAACCAAATGAAATCCATATTGAAAAAAATTTAAATGCAATGCGCAATTCTTAGTTGGTTTTTATTCATGTGGGTGGAATTTTGACCATATTAGGAGCAACTGACTTACAGCTAGGTCAATAATGATATAACGTCTACCGCCAGATCTGAGTTTTGAAGCATAGGTTGTGCATTATCTTTATATATTAGAATTGCTGAAATAGAATGTTTTCTAACTGGTCAAATCCTAAATGATTTATGATTAAAGACCAATCCTGAAGTATCCCTATGGTACATGTGTGAATAATATTGAAGCGAATGAGGTTCAAATAGGAAGATCCTTATTTATTCGTGACACATACTTAGTTGTCATGAAATAGTAGTTTTAAAATGAAATTAGCTTCTATATGCCTACATGTTTCTCCTTGACAAGTTATCTTTATAACCGTGGCTCAGATTTCTAAAAACATCAATAGAACAAATTTTTATATCCAATTAATATATAAAAAAAAAGATGTGGTATGATTGCCAATTTGACAACTGTCCTCACGAGATCAAAATGACACAGACATTAACAACTATAGGTCACCGTACGTCCTTCAACAATGAGCAAAGCCAATACAGCATAGTCAGCTATAAAAGGCCCCGATAAGACAATGTAAAACAATTCAAACGAGAAAACTAACGGCCTAATTCATATAAAAAAAAAATGGACGAAAAACAAATATGTAACACATAAACAAACGACAACCACTGAATTACAGGCTCCTGACTTGGGACAGGCACATACATAAATAGTGTGGCGGGTTTAAACATGTTAACATGTTCCTATCATGATTTTCTTGATAGAGGGTTACTGCTCACAAGGAAGCTATTAAACCAAGAGTTCCAAATGGTGAAGTTGAAATCATCCCTTCGTAAATTTTACGGACGCCATCACGAGTTGGTTGACCGATATGGAATAACCGTTTCACAAATGATATCGGATATGTTCCTTACGTCGTAACTACAATCCCCTTCCCTTTCATGAATGTAACCTACCGAATTAGACTATTTACCGGATTTGTAATCACATAAGCAACACGACGGGTGCCACATGTGGAGCAGGATCTGCTTACCCTTCCGCAGCACCTGAGATCACCCCTAGTTTTTGGTGGGGTTCGTGTTGTTTATTCTTTAGTTTTCTATGTTGTGTCATGTGTACTATTGTTTTTCTGCTTGTCTTTTTCATTTTTAGCCATGGCGTTGTCAGTTTGTTTTAGATTTATGAGTTTGTCTGTCCCTTTGGTATCTTTCGTCCCTCTTTTTTTTTAATACATAATGCTTATTACCACAATATACAGATCAATTTTGGTAGCGTCACTTTTACCGTTCTTGAGTTATGTCCCTTTGTAACGTTATATGCAAGCAGGGCATCATATGTGTCCCATGGGCGTTCCGGTGTTTTCTTGTCAGGATATACACCCGTAGTTACTTTTGTGGGCCTCCGGTGAAGGAAGTAATAATAAAAAATCATAATGGAAGTTCATTAATTGTATTATTTCTATTTAAACAATACATCAAATACAGCGGTTCAAGAAACAAAATACGTTAATAATTATATACAATAATTAATACGGCAAGGTGCATTCATTACACCAAGTTCAATAAAACAATTGCTCGGTGCAAGACAATCTACTTGGTGAACGGCATTCAAATACTCAGCGTACTCGGTGCAGCAAATCTACTTGGTGCACTGCATTCAACTTGAATACTCAGCGTACTCGGTGCATGCAAATCTACTTGGTGCACTGCATCTAAAAACTCTCATACTTGGTGCACTGCATTACTTGGTGCAGGAATCTACTTGGTGCACTGCATTTAAGAGAGACTGCTTACTGAAACTAAGTATAAACAAATACAAAATGAATAATTACACATATAAATAGAGTCGATATATAGATTTAAAGAAGTCAGCATATAATATAAGGTCAAAGTAAGCTATTTCTTCTGTAAATTACGAATCAGAACACAACAACGGACATCTGCGTGTATCAAGTGTGGAACGAAGACCACAGTAAAATATCATCTTTCAAATCACCGGGGCGTAACACTACCCCCTTCCTTATATTAAAAGGATTTGTCCTCAAATATGAGAGTATGTATGTCATGCAGATGTCATTTCATAATGTAATATAAAATAAACACAAAAAGTCTCACTTCGTTAGTCTCCTGGTGTAAGATAAAACAATAATGTTTAGTAAGAAACACTTCATAGAAATAGAAATATAATAATCCATCATTCAACCATGCAGGTATTTCCACTCTTCAGACCGTCTTCCTCTTCCTGTTCATTGTCTTCTGTAAAATGTTTAATAGGATTCGATAACATATATCTCTCTTGTGGTGAGATAAAAAGTTCTTTGTTGATATGAAAGTTCAATAAAATGTTAAAGCTGTACAAGTTTCTTTAGTGATATTCATTAAATGGTTGACTCGCCGCTTCAAGTCTAGTTAAAATCAGTTGATATGTACAATTCTTGTTATGGTTTGCACATAAACAAAATATATACTTAAATACAGTCGCTGATATTACAATTCGATATCCAAATAAGCAATAGTATTCCACAGACAATATACCAGTCACAGGACCATACTAAAAATCACCAATACTCCACAGATATTCTCATCACAGGACGTACGGGTAACACCCTTAAAATATATAAGTCTTCCACAGACATTCTTTCGTCACAGGAACCGACTTCAAAAACAACATTAGCAACAGCATACCACAGACAATATACCAGTCACAGGACTATACTGCTCCTAAAATATGGTATTTCTTAGATACTCGATCACAGAATATACACATACAAAATCACCGGTACTCCACAGATATTCATCACAGGACGTACAAGTAAAACCCTTAACATATATAAGTTTTTCCACAGACATTTTCTGTCACAGGATAACTTACAAAATACAACAGCAAACCATTATTCTAATTCATGATAACATGAATATATATCAGCGACAGCATTACTAACAAACCATTCATTGACTTGTATTTAGTCTAGATGTAACTTACATCCGATACAATAGCATAAAATAAGTCTGGTTCCATGGCCTCATTTTTTACTCATGAAGCTTGACTTATGCTATTATTTCCGCATCGGGTATAATTACACAGACAATTAATTATTTCTGCGTGCAGTGTGTTTTTATTGTATAGTGGTAGTTTGGACCACTACTAGTTCTTGCAAATTTTACTTCAACAGCATTAGATCAACGACAGGAAGACAACAACATTCAGCAAGCTTTTGTTTCTACTTTTCAGCATATTTCTGCATTACATTCAAGAATTAGATATTTAAAACATTTTAAAACATAAATATTAAAACACATAATACGAAATCAATATTTATAACTTTATCAGTTATTCTCTATAAGGACAAGTTTTTCTGACATGTCCCTTTTCACCACAGCGAAAGCATTTATTCTTTGACTCGACAGACATTCCAGTGACAGCGTTATTTAAGCTATGATACCTTATTCTATCTGCTTGGTGAAAAGTATCAAATCTTATAGCTAAAATTTCAGCTTCGTTTATATTTTTAGGCCTTGATTCTCGTATTCTGAGACGCATTTCAGGGTCATGTAATGCATCTATAAACCGATCCAAAGCCAGTATATCTGTTACAGAGGAAGGGGCACCAGGATAAGCACAGCGAGTCATTTTTTTAATATCTTGACTGAGGGCAGATAGAGATTCATCATCTTTTCTTACTTTAGTCTGTAATTGAGCTCTGAATATCTCAGACCTATGAACTGAACCAAATCTATTATGAAGGGCATCAACTAGGCTATCAAAATCTCGCCTTTTAAACTCGTTTAATTCATTTAAAATGGCTCTAGCACCACCTTTCAAACTGCTAGCTAGACAGAGTGACATTGTATTATAATCCCAACCATTAACTTCAGCTAAAATTTGAAATTGACTGAGATATTCTTCTATATCATCAGTACCATCATAAGGTTGTGGTTTCATATTAACTGTGTGTTTTTGTGCAACACCAGCATGATAACTTGGATGAGATTGCATACCCCTAGTATTTTGACTATTATTGTAGTTTTGATAACTGCATGTTTCAGAAATTGAAGGTATACATGTTGTATTCTGGAGCGGTTTTTGTTCTTGTACTGCATGTGTTTTTATAATTTCAGCTTCTGGAACAATAATTTCTGATCTTTCAGATTGAATTTGATCAGATTTAGACTTTGTTTATCAAACTCTTTTCTTAAATTAAATATTTGTTCTTCCAAATGATTTTCTAACTGTGTGATTTGATTTTGAAATCTGTCTTCTATCATAGAAAGATTTGCTGCATTTTGTTGTGTCACCATATGAAATGTATCTCTTATCTGATTTGTGAGTGATTCAAATATGTCTCCTACTGCAGGTGAAATAGCTGGTAAACTATTAGATTGATTGTCTGTTTGAGTAGACTCGTAAGAACTCTGCGAACTTGTTCTCTCTGCATGTGTAATATTCTCCACTGTATCATCACTAGCAATTGATGATCTATCAGTTGGATTAAATTGAATTATATCAGACTGCAAGGAGTCATCCATTTTAAAATGATTTTATTTTTCAAACTTCACCAGATAATTTTTTTTATGAATAAAAATTTATAATCCCACTTCTGACACCAGTGTAACGTTCCGGTGTTTTCTTGTCAGGATATACACACCCGTAGTTACTTTTGTGGGCCTCCGGTGAAGGAAGTAATAATAAAAAATCATAATGGAAGTTCATTAATTGTATTATTTCTATTTAAACAATACATCAAATACAGCGGTTCAAGAAACAAAATACGTTAATAATTATATACAATAATTAATACGGCAAGGTGCATTCATTACACCAAGTTCAATAAAACAATTGCTCGGTGCAAGACAATCTACTTGGTGAACGGCATTCAAATACTCAGCGTACTCGGTGCAGCAAATCTACTTGGTGCACTGCATTCAACTTGAATACTCAGCGTACTCGGTGCATGCAAATCTACTTGGTGCACTGCATCTAAAAACTCTCATACTTGGTGCACTGCATTACTTGGTGCAGGAATCTACTTGGTGCACTGCATTTAAGAGAGACTGCTTACTGCATGGAGGTTGTTGGAGAGAATCTCAACGTAGGAACATGCGTTCCTTATTATATACAACGTGTGACGTAATACACAAGTTCTTCATAAACAAGAACACGTTACGTTACATTTGGCGCGCTATACTGAAACTAAGTATAAACAAATACAAAATGAATAATTACACATATAAATAGAGTCGATATATAGATTTAAAGAAGTCAGCATATAATATAAGGTCAAAGTAAGCTATTTCTTCTGTAAATTACGAATCAGAACACAACAACGGACATCTGCGTGTATCAAGTGTGGAACGAAGACCACAGTAAAATATCATCTTTCAAATCACCGGGGCGTAACATTTTTCTGTTTGTCTTTTTCATTTTTAGCCATGGCGTTGTCAGTTTGTTTTAGATTTATGAGTTTGTCTGTCCCTTTGGTATCTTTCGTCCCTCTTTTTTTTTTATACATAATGCTTATTACCACAATATACAGATCAATTTTGGTAGCGTCACTTTTACCGTTCTTGAGTTATGTCCCTTTGTAACGTTATATGCAAGCAGGGCATCATATGTGTCCCATGGGCACAATCCCTATTCATTTTTAATTATAGTTTAACCTTTAATGCATTGAATCCGGAGTCAAAACACTTGAGGTAGGTAGCTTGACATTCGAATTCAACAATTAAACATTATATTTGAGCGTACATTAATATATGTGATGACGCAAATGCGTATCATTATCTACAGTATTAGTGCGGTATGCTTTCTGTTTACTATTTTTTACGCAAAACAAAACTACGTGCATGCATAAATATTATTTCACTCGCGAATGTGAATTTTCGTTTTTTTCTGAATCTAAATTCAGGACCCGGCATGTGACTTTTAAGCATAGTGCTCTTTACTTAAGGTATTCTGGCCTGAGGCTGTTTCTTTTTTCTCTTTTATTTTTTTAGTATCTGTCCTATCATAAACTTTGACATTTTCGAAATGCTAAGGATTACCTTCTTCAGGAATACATTACTTTAGATGTAAGTGGCAAACATTTGTTTTGAAATTTTGGGTCCTCAATTCCTTTCAACTTCGTACTTTGTTTGATGTTTATAACTTTTTCTATTCTAGCGTTTCTGATGAGTCTTTTTTAGACTGAACTTGCGTCTGGCGTACAACATTTTAATCCTGATATCTTTTTATATCTTCATATCTTTTCATATAAATTGGTTCTTTTGATAGTATGTTTATATATTCATAAAACTTCTGAAAATAAGATATTCTTCAAAACCAAGTTTTCCGGTAGAATATTTGGATTGATTTTAGTAACTTCGGGAAATCCTTAAAATTCGAGATGTTTTATAAGACCAGTTTATAAGAGGTCCCAATAAAGCTTGTGTGTTACTCTCTACAACCTTCCTATTAGTTGCATGCCACAGGGTTTCACTTTATGCTGAGGCTTTTCTACTCAGGCATAGATTACCTTAGCTGTATTTGGCAAAACTTTAAGGAACTTTGGTCCGTACTGCTCTCCAACTTCATACTTTATTTGGCCCTTTTAACGTTTTGGATTTGAGCGTCACTGATGAGTCTTTTGTAGACGAAACGCGCGTCTGGCGTAAATACAAAATTAAGTCCTGGTTTCTATGATGAGTTTATTTACAACCACTGGGTCGATGCCACTGCTGGTGGAGATTTATTTCTCCGAGGGTATCACCAGCCCAGTCGTCAGCACTTTTGTGCTGACATGAATAACCATTGATATGGTTATATTTATAAATTAACTGTTTACATTATTTGGAATTTTTGAAATTGTAAGGCTTTTCGACCTCAGACATAGATTACCTTAGCTGTATTTGGCAAAACTTTTGGGAATTTTGTTCCGTACTGTTCTTCAACTTCGTACTTTATTTGGCCCTTTTAACTTTTTGGATTCGTGCGTCACTGATGAGTCTTTTGTAGACGCGTCTGGCGTATATACAAAATTTAGTCCTGGTATCTAGTATGATGAGTTTATTTACATGGAAATTGTACGTTAAATTATCTATACAGCATCAACCGATTTCTCGTTAGAGGGGTCTAAATACAGCACAAACAACATTTTCCAAATGACACTTTTATATGAGCAACTATCAAACATTGCTTTCAATAGACTAGTGCAAGAATCTACGCAGCAACAACAACAAAAAAACAACAAAACAAAACAAAACAAAAATAAGATAAAATAAAATAAACAAAACACAAAACAAAAAAATAACATCAAGACAAAACAAGTAAAATTATAGGTATAAATCTAATAAAAAGATCTGCAATAATTTAATTCAATATATTAAAAATAAGGATTCCATCAACACCTGTCTTTACCAGAATCCGAAAACCTTACAGCATTAAGTGCTACTGCCATTGTTCCTAGCTTTATTCTAAACTGTTATGAAAAAAAATAGTTTAACAGGTGATAAGTGCTTCTTTGGCCGCCTATTTAATTGTATTGGCTTAAATCATTTGCAGTAGAGCAATTGTTTCTATTTTAAGAGTTGGCATGGCCTTTAGAAATAGAAGAGCCTCAAAATCTGACTGTAAATGAGGGTGATGATGCTATATTTATTTGCCGACCTTTGAATGATCCTAAGGCCACAATAAAATGGGTGAAAAGGGATCAAAGAGGTTTAAATAGACGTATTGGTAAAACATCAGATGTGAGTTATCTTAAAATATTACAGTTGCAGTTTGAATTATACTGACTAAAGTAACATACACGGGTCTGTTGTTCAATTTTTCGTAAGTACTAACTAGTCGTTAAAAGTTCTTAATCATTCTTTTAAAATTATGGTGTTGTCCAACTTGTCGTTACTACGAATGAGTCGTTAATATCTTAATCTTATCAAAAAATGACTGCAATTTCAATGTTTCATCTGGTTAGAGTTTGGAGAGAACAGCATTATCGAAGTCTTAATTTAGTAAATAAATAATTCAGTGATAAGCAACTGCGACAAAGGTACATGTTTTATAGGGAAACCGTTAAATTTCTTGCTAACGAGTTTAAAGCGATTTTAAGAGAAGTAGCATTAAAAAGACAGCATTGGCAGTTGAACAGCAAGTTATGATTGTCCTTCGTTTTTATCAGTCGGAGATACTGGGTTTTGATAAATCAACTGTGTCAAGCGTAGTTAGCGATGTTACTCACGCCTTGGAAGCTAGGAAAGAACAATACATCAATATGTCAAAGAGACAACAACCCGGCCAAAGAGAAAACAGCCGAATGCCATCAATGGGTCTTAAACACAGCAAGAAAATCCCACAGTTGGGTGTATACCCTCCGGTATTTTACAATTGATGTAAACAATTTTGTATGTTTATTTCCACTAGTCCCACCATTAATATGGCGTATTTTAGTTGTTTGGGATCCAATCATGAATACTTAGAATTGACGACAGAATAACAAAAAAAGTAATATAGGTGTTTCATAGAAAAAATTGTTTATAGGTTACGCCTTTAGTTTTTTTTAAGTTGAATTGTTTCACATTGATCATGGCCAGGCCATAAAGATCCGACTGCACGGTATGCATTTTACTCATTGTTGGGGCTGTCTGTAGACATATCTATGACTGTTCCATATTGTGATGGTACAGATATCGGTGAAGGAACCCTTCCAGCTGCTTTTGTTGACTCCCTCCTTTGTTCTTCGTATGCCTTTTTGCCTTCGAAACTGTATTTCTCCACTTATCTCTTATCTCATTTGCAGTAATGTAGGCTATGCCAAGGGAGTTTATTTTCATAGTAATTTCATCCAAAACCTGTTTAGCTCACCTGGCCCACGGCTCATCACTTGGCGTCCGTGTCCGTCGTAGTTCAACTTTTACAAAAATCTTTTCTTTTGCAACTACTGGGCCAAATTTAACCAAACTTGGCCACAATCATCATTGGGGTATCTTGTTTGAAAAATGTGTCCGGTGACCCTCCCAAACAACCAAAATGGCCGCCATGGCTAAATATAGAACATATGGGTAAAATGTAGATTTTGAATTATATCTCTAAAACCAAAGCATTTAGAGCAAATTTGATGAATCGGACAACCCGTTGTTGGGTTGCTGCCCCTGAATTGGTAATTTTAAGGAAATTTTGTCATTTTTGGTTATTATCTTGAAAATTATTATAGATAGGGATAAACTGGAAACAAAAATAATGTTAAACAAAGTAAGATCTACAAATAAATCAACATGACCAAAATAGTCAGTTGACCCCTTAAGGAGGTATTGCCCTTTATAGTCAATTTTTAATAATTTAACCACAATTGTTATTAGAGTATCTAGTTTAAAAAATGTGTCCGATGCATGCGAACTAAGGTGGCTGACATAACTAAAAATAGTTCATAGGATAAAATGCAGTTTTTGGCTCATATCTCTGAAACACAAGCGTTTAGAGCAAATCTGACGAGATGAAATTGTTTATTAGGTCAAGATCTATCTGCCCTGAAGTTTTCAGACCAATCAGGCAACCAGTTGTTGGGTTGCTACCCCTGATTTGGTTATTTTAAGAAATTTTGCAGCTTTTGGTTATTATCTTCAATATTATTATAGATAGAGACAAACTGTAAACAGCAATAATGTACAGCAAAGTAAGACCTACAAATATGGCCAAAATGGTGAATTGACCCCTGTATAATCAATTTTTAACAATTATCATAAATTTTGTAAATTTTTGTAAATTTCTATATATCCCAGTGAACTTGAAATTAAGGATACTACTAATACTAGAAGGACTGCTTCATACCTTGATCTTTTCCTCAATATTGACCAAGATGGACGACTTCACACGACAATCTATGATAAACGGGACGATTTCAACTTCCCAATTATCAATTTCCCATTTCTCAACAGTAACATACCTTCTGCCCCTTCGTATGGTGTTTACATATCTCAATTGATACGTTATTCTCGTGCTTGTTCCCACTATACGGACTTCATATACAGGAGTGTGCTCCTTACGCAGAAACTGCTCCAACAAAGTTATGAAGAGGACAGATTAAAATTGACACTCCGTAAATTTTACGGACACAATCAGGAATTGGTTGATCCATACGATGTGTCTTTGACCAAACTATCTAAGGAATTTTTTACCACATGTTGGATTGTGGTTTGTCATTATGTCGTCTTATCTTTTAATTACAAAACGTGTTGCCGATTGTGACTGTTTTGCTGAGTGTGAATTCGCATTGCTATAAATAAAGGCAACAGTAGTATACCACTGTTCAAAATGCATAAATCGATAGAGAAAAAAACAAATCCGGGTTACAAACTAAAATTGAGGGAAACGTATCAAATATAAGAGAACTACGACACAACAGAGACACAACACCTAAACGAACTATAATACAACAATGGCCATTTTCCTGACTTGGTACAGGGCATTTTATGAAAAAAATTGTGGGTTGAACCTGGTTTTGGCATAAAAAAACTCCCGCTTTAATGGCAGTGTTAATTATAACATTAAAATTACAACATTACACGACAGGGTTACAATAAATAAACAGATAAATGGGAGAAAATATAAGACAGAGAAACAAAAGAATAATAGCCATCCAAAGGTAAAAGGTTAAAAAAATTATTTTATACACCAGACGTGCGCTACGTCCATACACAACTATGTTCAGATGTAAAAGGTTTGAAAGCCAGAACAACTACCAAGTTGAAGATCGCCGAGGACCAAAAGTTCCAAAAAGTTGCGAGGCCAGGGTTATCCGCCTGTTACAAAACATCATTATTATCAAGAATAGTATATAGTTTTGCAAACAGTAAATTTTATAAAATGACTATATGATAGATATACATGATTAAACTGAAGTGGTGACTAGCTATAGAATAAAAAAACGAATAAATTACAAAATCACAGCCCTGTTAGCCATAGTCGATGCAAAATAAGACGTGTTACGGTACTTTTCTATCCCAAATTCATGTATTTAGTTTTGATGTTATATTTGTAATTATCATCGGATTTTTTCAAATGTCTTGACGTCTTTTCGGTTGTATTCATGTGTTATGGGAAAGAAAATTAATCACCGCCTTCATTTATTAGATTTGATTTGGTTCAACGTAATTTGTACGATGTATTACGTTTGCAATTCGATTCTGAATTAAGCGGACATAGAATATAGTTAATTGTCTAATTGCTACTTCAGTTTTATACTAATAAGTATTGCAATTTTCATTGTTATTAAATGTAATATCAGTATTTAGTACAAATATAATCTTAAATCAATCCTAATTCTATCTTAATTTTGATAAATAGTTTTATTCATTCAAATGTGACGTCATTTTTTATTTTTGGTGCGCTTTACAAATTCAAATGTGACGTAATTTTTTTGTCCTTTTTTATATTTTCAAATGTGACGTCACTTTGCGTTGAGGCCTTGACTAATTCGGGTGTGTCTATTTTTGTGTTGGATTGTGTTGGATTTTGTCGGGTTATGTAATGTATCCGGTTGTTTTCTGTAATTAGTCAATACTTCAGTTTTATCATGTATATCTTTTATATAGTCATTTTATAAAAATTACTGTTTGCAAAAGTATAAATTATTATAAATAATAGGGATGTTCTTGTACCTAACAGAAAACCCTGACCGTTTTGGCACAACTTTTTTGAACTTTTGGTCCTCGATGCTGTTCAACTTGGTCCTTGTTTTGGCTTTCAAACTTTTGTATCTGGGCGTTACTAGTAAGTCTTGTGTGAACAAAACGCACTTCTGGCGTATTAAATTTTAAACCTGGTGCCTTTTGTTAGCTATTATTCGTGTTTCTTTGTCAAATGTGTTCTCCTATTTTATTTGTATTGTAGTCCTGTACTGTTGTGTTGTCATTTTAATGTTATATTTAACATGGCCATTAAAGAGGGAGGTTTGGCATACCACAAAACCGGGTTCAACCCACCATTTTTTTCTTTAACAAATGTCCTGTACCAAGTCAGGAATATGGTCATTGTTATAATATAGTTCGTGTCTGTGTGTGTTACATTTTTACGTTGTGTTTCTTTTGTGTCGTTTGTTTCCTCTTACATTTGAGTGTGAATTCACATAATTATAAGACGTGTCACGGTACTTTTCTATCCCAAATTCATGTATTTAGTTTTGATGTTATATTTGTTATTCTTATCGGATTTTGTCTAATGCTTAGTTCGTTTCTGTGTGTGTTACATTTTAATGTTTTGTCGTCATTCTCCTCATACATTAAATGCGTTTCCCTCGGTTTTGGTTTGTGACCCGGATTTTTTTTTCTATCGATTTATGAGTTTTGAACATCGGTATACTACTGTTGCCTTTTTCTCAAAATATTTTCCTCTGTAACTACTTGGGCAAGTTCATTATAGATAGAGATAATTGCAAGCACCAAGAATGTTCAGTAAAGTAAGATCTACAAACACATCACCATCACTAAAACGCAACTTTGTCATGAATCCATCTGTGTTCTTTGTTTAATATGCACATAGACCAAGGTGAGTGACACAGGCTCTTTGGAACCTCTTGTTTTGAGTATAACCGAGACTAGGTTTTTGTCTTAATATATATGCAATACTTCCCAACTTCTTCTTTGATTATATTTTCCTCAGCAATTAAATATTTGGTTTTGCGCAATCACGGGAGATTTGCTGGCCAAGGATTAAGGTTGCTTTTATTTTGGTCAGGCATAATTATTTTCGCAGAACAGGAAGTTATAGAGGTCCTGATTTACACTGCATTGTGGGAAGCACTTGCTAATTACCCAAAATTGCTTATTATCCAAAATTAATCATAGGATTAAAAATCAATACAGAGATCCTGTTATTACTGTTTATAATGTTTTTTGTTATTTTATATTATTATGGATCTTGTCTATATACAAGCTTTGATTATTTGGAATATCTACTAATTTTCACTTCTTCGTACTACATTTGTATGAACCTCCAGATTATTCTCCGTAAATCTGTTAAGGGAAGTTTTAGCTAGCTCTATTTGTATTGTTTTATTGTTCATATTCACCCCAATTTGTATCTAGTGTTACATTATGTTAACTTTCTTGGTATTCCTAATTATTGGAAGAATTTTATACACATACGTAGTGTACCTAAAACGACAAAGTTATTTTTCATTTACCTGTAGATATTTATTAAAACCGGTTTTTTTTTAAAGTGATTATTTTCGAAGGGTTAAATATTTTGCGATGGTGTCTTGCCTTTGTTTGGACTTGTTTGTTTGCTTTTTTGCCTTGAATGTTTGTCCCTAATATTTTATTAACTGTGCATTTGCATTCAGGTATCGCAGATCAAATTTATTCGTTCATAATGTGTTAATTTACGTTTTTTGATTGAGTTAAGCCTTCCAATTGATATTTTATCTTGTGGTTTTCTATGTTGTGATGTTATGCTATTGTTTCAGAAAAAGGGAGAAGGTTTGGTACCATTAAAACGTTTAATCCCGCTGCAAATGTTTGCACCTGTCTTAACTCAGGAATCTGATGTACAATAGTTGTCGTTTGTTTATGTAATTTATACGTGTTTCTCGTTTTTTATAAAGATTAGAACGTTGGTTTTCCTGTTTGAATGGTTTTACACTAGTAGTTTTGGGGCCCTTTATAGCTCTTTGATCGGTGTGAGTTAAGGCTCCGTGTTGAAGGACGTACATTGACCTATAATGATTTACTTTTATAAATTGTTATTCGGATGGAGAGTTGTCTCATTGGCACTCACACCACAACTTTCTATATCTATTAACAAATACAACGATTTGAAGTTAGTTGAACAACAAAATTTAATCATTGTATTTACTAATCATGAGATTGACTTTTAATAAATCGTTAAAATTAATCATATGATTAGTTTAACTACATGTTGAACAACAGAGCCCTGATGTACTAAATATTAGTCAATTTCTGCCACAAATATGAGATATTGATAAACTTATTACATAGTTTCTTACTGATTGTTCTGCATCAGATATATATGTCATATTATTTTTTTTTTGGTTCAAATAGACCAAATTGTCTTCGGCGTATTTTCACAAAAATGCAATCGATTCGTTTAGGAAAGGAGTTATAAAATGTATCAGCTGAATAATAGAATATGTTACCAAATAAATATATTTTGTGGTTACATATGAAAAAAATGAAAATTAAACTGATACCTCAAAATTCAGATTTTAGAAAACAAGGAGATGTTAGTTCTACGCAATGTAACCATGAAAGATGCTGGACATTATGCTTGTCTTGTTGGTAATTATTTTGGTTTGAAACAAGTGGATGTATGGTTGAAAGTCATGCGAACACCTACACCGACTACCACTACAACACATCCTAGAAAAGAAGAAGATAAGGATATAAGTATGTGTTTGAATAAAAAGAATTATCCTACCTCCTATACATTTCTAGGAATGTGATAGGTTAAAAGCATCCGCGTGCAGACCGTATATATTTCATATTAGGTTAGTAGGGAGACGGGACTTATTTCATACATGGTTAGTAGTGGTGTCACGTCCCTTTATACTCCGCAATAAGTGAAATTAAGCATTAAGCTTTAATCCAAGGCAATACGAAATTGCCTAGGCAGTTATTATATTGCCTAAATGATGTTAGGTAATATTCTTAAATCTTAGGATTTAGGCTAAAATCCTGAAAATGTGCCCAGACATTAATCTTAATACATAAAATGTAACTGAGAGTAAATAAAAAGACATTTATTCAAAGTTAAAATACATTTGAAACATAATAATAGGATAAGAACTGAAGTTTGAAATTACCTAAGTCACAAAACATGGCCACTTTAGTTTCAACTCGGATATAAGCAAATATAAAAATTCCCAACCATTATCGCTATGCAGGTTATGGGGCACACCAAAAACTGTGAAAAAATATAATTATCAAGTCACCTCTGAAGCACATTTTGACGTGAGAGCTCTAATGTTACACACTTTTGTTCTAAAACTTGTTGATTTTATAGAAATTCATAGTTTCTATCTTGGTTTGATTGGAAATCCATTAAATTAACATGTTCTCTACTGTTTAACTCTAAATTTGGATAACATGGGTTTCAATACTAATACCTACTCCTAACTTTTTTTTCATATTTCAAATTTTATGAAGTGAAAGAAATAGGAATCACCAGTAATATTTGCGAAGCCATGAATTTTTTTTAATTTTCATCATCATTCTCCTATAATTTACTTTTTACCTTTAAGAACCTCTAATGCCAATAATGATGTACATTTTTAAATTAAAGTAGTCTATAATTGCTGTTAGGTAGTATTTGGTTGGAGAGTTATATAAAATTTCATCCAATCAACATTTAGCTCTTATTTGAATTTGGTCAGCTATTTAAAAAAAAAACTGCCAGGAACTCAAGGTTGATGAGTATTCATGTTTCTGGCTACTGTTAGTGTACTATTTTCAATTAATGAAACTGTAGCCCCAAATCGTCGCCAGGAGGAAGCCCATGTTAACATTACATTAAAGCAAAAGAGAATATATATGAATTAGAATAAAATACAAAGTATATGATCATTATTTGAAAGGTAGGTTTATCTGTTTTATTGTATGCATTTATAACAAAACAGTGTAGACTTTATATAACGATCAATAAAATTGAGAATTGAAGCGGTGAATGTGTCAAAGAAACTACAACCCGATAAATGAGCAGAAAACAGCCCAACGGCACGTAACAATGGGTCTTCAACACAGCGAGGAAATCTCGCACCGGAGGCTGGCTTCAGCATATCTTTATAGACCAATGGAAGTATAATATCTTCTTATTGCATCATCATTTGGATCTTGATACTATTTTTAATTTATCAACACCTGTATTGTTCTATATGACAAGGTAAGTGCTCCAAAAATTACTCCAATTCACTTGGGTACCTATCTTGTAATATAACCGGCTATAATTTATCAATACTTAAATCATTACTTGTTAAAATCTCAATAAATTAACATTTAAACATTAATTGTATTTACTATCAATAACAGGATTTCTTAGTTTTCTTAGAGACATTACTTGAAATTACTCGAAACATTACTCAGAATTACTAGAAACATTACTTGTAGTTACTTAACACTTTACTAAGAATCAACAAATCTTCACTTGAAACTACTAAAGTTATTACTAAGAATTACTAAAAATATTACTTAGAATTAATCTAAATACTTCTTAGAATTACTAAACATAACTTGGAATAAGTAAAAACATAACTTGGAATTACTAAAAATATTACTAAGAAATTACTTAAAACATAAGTTGGAATACATGTAGTTTATATTGATTACTTAAATTACTTAGATTGATTACTTAGATTTGTATGTATGACTAAGTAACGAATTATTAGTATTAACTAAACTTTTCTAAGAATTATTACCCATGATCAGTCCTTTCGACAAATTCAAATACTTATTTATTTAATTACTTGTTTTATGTAATTCAAGGTAACTTATTTTTTAGAGTGTAGTACAACTTCTTGTTTGGTACAACAAAAAGACTTGAAAGATACTGTTACCAACATTGTTAAACAATTATTATCCACTCTCGAAAAGAATTTGTCAGAAAAAGTTGAAGCAAAAGTAAGGGAGACAACTGGTAAGATAAAAGATCAGGTGGATACTCTGATGATAGACAATGAAAACCTAAGAGAACGTATGAAAACAAAAGATAAAACAATTTTGACTTTGGAGGAACAAGTAAGTGATAACAGCAACAGAGCTATTGAAGCTATAAAACTTGGAAATTATAATGAACAGTATAGTATAAAGCGTAATATCAGAATACTAAATTACCCAGAAAGCCCTAATGAAGTATTGATAGATGAGTTTGTGAATATGGCAAAAACAGATTTGAAGGTAGATATAAAACCTGATGATGTACAGGAAATATACAGATTTCCAGGGAAAGAGGGGCACACAAAACCTGTCATCGTTAAAGTGCGCAATACTGACCTAAAGATCAAAATTATGAGACAAAGAGGAGGACTGAAAGATGGCATCAGGTTCCATGATGATATCACACAGCGTAATCTGGAACTTATGGCAAGATTACAAAATAGTGAACAATTTGAAAATGTCTGGTTTTTAAATTGTAATGTCTATGCCAAGCAACAGGATGGAAGTACGATTATAGTTGACTTGTTTGACGATATTGAACAAAATCTGAAAGACAAAAACAAAATAGGTCATTAGACATTCATTTCATGATTGAACTAATAGTGTTTCATCACCGTGAAAAAATATGATAAAAGCAAGCTGGGCTGTCCATGATTATCATGATTTGCCGGTATATGTATATTTAAGGTTTGTTTGTAGCTTAATTGTTTTTTTGTGTGTTCTTATTTACTTATTTACTATACCATTGTTTCTGTGAAACCCTTCTTACAACACAAATAATTGTTATATTTATTAAAGGGAGATTACGGAAACCAAGAAGGATCATTCATAATTCATAATTCAAAATACAAAATTCAAAATTTTAAATTCAAAATTCAGAACTCGCAAATCAAGAAAGATAATCCATTTGTTGTAGGCCCTTTTTGGTTATATAGATTTTCAACTGCTTCTGTTCTGATACATCATAAGATTTCAAATATTCGACTGTGAGCGTTTTCTAATTTAATTACATACAAGAAAAGAATTTCGGCATATGAAATTAATAATGTATTGTTTTAATTTTTTTTTCTTAAGTTAAAAAATTAGTACTGACAAAAACCGACAATGTGACTGAGAATAAGAATGAATAAAAAATAAGGAGATGTGGTATGATTGCCGACGAGAACACTATCAAACAAAATCTGACGCTAACACCCAATATAATATATTGACAAATATTGTCTAATAAATCACCGTGGCATCAATATTATATAATCTGACAGGGGATTTGTTATTTCCTGACATCTCATTCAAAAGGACATGTAGAGAATTTCATTTTGAAGTGCCATGTCTTTCAACATTGCTTTTAAGTGCAATTTGCATTTCTAAAGGTTGCATTGTGGACTATGGGGATAACGAAACGAGATATTTCATAACATGTACACAACCAAGGGATTTAGCAAAGAAAAGTATTAACGTGTGTTCCCTTCCAAAATAATTGTACATTATCTCAACAGGATGTAAGACTATAAGTGTATATATATTTAGTAATGTTTTAATCTTTAAAATTATACAATGTCAATGTTCATTTGTAAGAACGGAAAATAAACATTTCAAAAAGATCTTTCTATAATGTCTCATTGTAAACTTTTCAAGAATTGCGTAACATTTATTCAAATGATCAATAAGGTTAACATTGATCATGTTTAAATAAACAGGTTTTGATTGTGATTTTTCATATGATATAGGATTTTTGCTACTTGATTGACACTCTTTTGTCTCATTTGTTACTATTAGATTATCACTGTTGGCCTTTAATAATAATAAAAAAGGCATTTTGGTACAACAAGTCCAAAGCTTATGAAAAGCAAGTTTTTTTCAGTACTTTACCGATGTGCAAATACCATAAAATGATTAGGAAAAAAATGTGATAATTTGAACAAAAATCTGGCCGTTGGTTTTCTCGTTTCAATTTAATACCTATCCTCCTTAAAGCGTGTATGTTCAGTTTTATGTATATAGTTATCGAAATCAAACCAATGTAAGTACTTATTTCGGAAAAGATATATTGAATAATGACATTTTTGTTTTCGATACCGACTTTATCAGCAAGAATATCAAAAGAGCCTGCAAGTGTAAGCTCACATTCGAGGTGATGAAGTCAGTACACAAAACATAAAATGTCATTGTTCTTTCTAAAGGAGATTTTATCTTAACGATATGTTTTCGTTTGTGAATATCAATATAAAGTTAAAAAAAACCAAAGTCAAACTATCGTAAACATGTACGCGTAGAAGACGTTGTGATAGTTGTTTGTTTGCATGAATGAAGTCACGTCCATTTCATTGATAGTTGGATTTGAGAATTTTCTGCACAATTACGTGACTTGATTGTATTATAATTTAAGAAGACAATCACACTCTGCGTGCTGGCGTCCCTGTTTATGACACTGACAGTGCACGCAATCGTCCGGGCAATGTTCATATGACCCTTCTGAAGGTATTCATTGCAAGATATCTCATAATTACCTGTATGGTTATCTTGCTCTTGATTTATTAACATTGTAGACAATAGTTTACTGAGTAGTACACTTGTTTTTCCGTTGGTAGTAAATCCATCTATCCTCAAACGTTCTCTACATATTTCAAAAATATTACACAAATTTTACTCTATAAACATCGGTCTATGTGTCAATCTATTACATACCATATAGAACTTTTTTACCATAATTTTAAGGTAATCGTGATATTCGTGGACAATAATTTTGCCTTTTTTGTAACAGATCTAAAAACAAAAAGCTCTTGCACGTTTGAACTCGTAATAGCATAGCATAGCATAGCTAAATAGATATCTCCTAACTAGTTTGAGTACCGCGTGAAAAATAAAGAGGGCTACGTTCCTTGCATGGACACAATCTCCAGCACCACTTGTAACTGACAATCAGAACCCAACTCATTAACATATATTTCCTGTGTCGGTCAATATTTTTTCCTTTTAGTATTCATTCTTAATCATGGTATCTATATATGATTAGTTCATTTTCTGAACTCGTAATCATATCAAGTTAATTATCTTGATATAACGTGTGTGCTGCTATGGAAAAGTCACAACGTTATTTAACCTGCTTATATAAATTCATGACACTGCATATGACCATACTAGGCAAAAATGTAATATAAGTTGCAATAACTTATTTCTCATCCACTTTTGATAAATATATGTTTTAAACTACATCTAACAGGGAACTGTGACAATTATATTTCAACCCAACAACTATATAGTTTGTTGTTGTTTTACAAAGTGATCAGAATTAAAAACTATTAGTTTTTCTAGACTGAAGGATGAATATACACAACAGTACTTAATGAAAGTTAAAATCTCACAAGTCGACAAGAAAGACAGGTCAATATAAAAACAAATTGAGGGAATCAGACGTGCCCTATTAGGGAAACAAAATACATCATTCGATAAGATAAGGGTCTTCTCTTTTTAATACTTATCCTGCCAAGGATATCCACACTCGATCAGTATGTAACCATCGGGAAAAGAAAATTATACAACAGCTCAATATTAACCGGCATTCGTGCTTCGCAATAATAAAACTTCATGAAACAAGGTAAATATATGTCAATAAAAAATCAAATAGAAAAAAGTTTCAATAAATAATAAATTTAACTGGTTTGCATATAATAAACTACCAGATTTAACTGTGTTTATATATTTCTCAATGAGTAATAAATTCAGTTTAAATATATTCAGTTTTTAGTACGGGATTGTTATATTGCTTTAAAGTTGATTTTTGGGTCATTCTGCTATAAGGAAGTCTGTAGATGACCTCGATAGAAGACTAAATACTGTGAGTACACATTTCTGAATTAGAAATAATATAGAAATGTATTTAAAAGAATCAATTATCTTATTGAAAAAAAAACTATTTTGATATTGAACAGTCTGGGGTTTACAGAATAGAGAACAATAGCATAAAAGCGTACTGAGTAAAAAAATAAAATGAAGAGAATAACGGGGTCATGGGTAAAAAGAATAAATTGGAAAATGAAAGGATCAGTTTATAGATGATGAGCACGAATGAATCATCTAACTATCTATAGTTCTAACAATTAAAAATATTATTACTAGTATAACAATTTAACAGAAATTGCCTATCTTTTAATATAAAGAACATGCTACTACAATTTAAAGAATATAGAAATAAATGACCCCATCCATACCCTCATTTATCTAAAACAAATTGAAGTGAAGAACTAGGAAGTGGAATTGAAATATAAAATAGAAACTTGGAAAATACATCTCAAGGTAAATTAGCAGAGAGTGGCAAATTCAAAAAGTTGGGGGGTTTTTTCATACATTTCCAACCAACTATATAAGACGATGTGGTAAAATTTTCAGTGATACAACATGAAGATGTATACCTAATAGTCTATATAAATTGTAACAGCTTACTTATATCAAATGTCTGCCACTGCATAAGAAATTAACATGTCGACCTAGTTGTAAATGAAATGGTAGAGCAAAAAAACAGATGATTCTGAGAAATAAATGTGAATACACCATGATGCGTGTTTTTCAATAATTGTATGCAACAAATATTCCTTAAAACAACGAAAAATTACAACACAAACAGCCGCATTCCAACCACCATCACCATAAATAATTAAAAATCAATAAAAATATATTGAATAAACACAAATACACACACATGATGATATACGCTTCAAATGCATCAACTTTTTTATTAATTGAAACTTTCTGTATAACTGTTTTTTGCGATTTCAATTTGAAATGTTGCTGAATTAAATCACATTAAATTGAAAGATTTTTTTTATTGCTATATATTTAGTAAAAATGCAAACCACAACAGACAACACTGAGTCAACCGCTGTGATAATACAACCAGCAGGAAATACATCATCTCAACACATATCATATGTGAAAACATTTCAGATATAGGGTAGTCTACAGATTTTGCTCCGCGGAATATTAGTAATCTTGAGTATGGTTGATGTAACAGCGTCGGGATCCTTTTTTGTTTTTATCAAATTTGTGGTACCACTTTGTATATGTTCTTGAAGGGTAAATGTATGACGCGGAATTAGGGTCATAAATATCGAATTTAGCATATGCTTAAATCATTTTAGCATATGCTAAATTATAATTTAGCTTATGCTAAAATGATTTTAGCATAAGCTAAATTCATTTAAGCATAAGCTTAATTCATTTTAGCATAAGCTGAATTCATTTTAGCATAAGCTAAATTCATTTTTGTATAAGCTAAAATCAATTTAGCATATGCTGAATTGTTGAGCTTATACATAAATGTTGGCGCGGAATCAAGGTCATAAATATTAAATTAAAGTTGAATTTAGCTTATGCTAAAATGAATTTAGCTTATGCTAAAACGATTTTAGCTTATGCTAAAATGATTTTAGCTTATGCTTAAATGATTTTAGCTTATGCTAAAATGAATTAAGCTTATGCTAAAATGATTTTAGCTTATGCTTAAATGAGTTTGGCTTATGCTAAAATGAGTTAAGCTTAATTCTGTTCTCCAATGAAAATCTCTCTTTCTTAAATTCTCGGCTGGATAGTTATAGCATGCGGTCCTTTTTTATGCTTACTTACAATGGCTAACAGAGGACGTCGGACAGACAATAATTCTTATATTCATTTTTTGACAACGTGTAATGGAATTGTGCAGGATTCAATCCGTTTACTGAACACTGATGTTAGAAACCCAGAATATGTCGATGGTGTGTCAGTTCGACTCGAAGGCGTTGCAAGAAATGTTTTGAGGGTTGCCACGAGAATCCCAAGTTGTTATGAGCTTTTGCAGTTGGTCCAATCTTTACTGGAAAATATTCAAGATTTAAAATCGTAAGTATTTGATTAAATATATCTATTAAATTATAACCTTTTTTGAACCGTGTATATGAACGTAAATGAAATGCGACTGGAAATTTAAATCGATTTAACGTGGAAACAAAATTTGAATTGAGATTACCTCCCCTGTAAATGTATTCTAAAAGAAATTATTTGAAATACTTCATTTTAGATAATTTCAAGAGTAAAAAATCTAAACTTATTAAATACACTGATGAAAATTCCAAAAAATGTACATGTATTAACAAGAAATGCCATGAGGTTGTGATAAAATTTTGAAACTTTAAAAAAAAATGTATGCAAATATAGTAAACCTTTGGAAATATTAAAAGATCTTCATCGTCATCTAATAACATAATAAAGATAAAAAAAAATATAAGATAAAGATATAATACAAATGAACTACCATATGAGTACAAACCAATCAAAGTAGTCATAAATAAATGAAATGCCTATTGGCGCAAATGCAAAACGCCGCTCTCTTCAGTAAATCCTAATTCAAACATTGGATTACCGATAATAATCTTGAATTTTGTGTATCTTCTGAAGGGATGAAAAAAAAAGTAAATTCACGAAAATACTTAACTTAGAGGAAAAATAAATCGGAAATTCCATAATCACATGTCAAAATCAAACGACAAAACACATTCAAAACGAATGGACACCAACTGTCATATTCCTCTCTTGGTACAGGCATTTTCAAATGTAGAAAAATGGTGGATTGAACCTGGTTTTACAGCGCTAAACCTCTCACTTGTATGACCGTCGCGTAAAATACAATTATATTGTTAATGATGCGGGAACAAAACAAATAGACACAATCAAAAAAGACATTTCTTTACTTAAGCTGTGGATCTGTTAGATAATGTGGAACATAAATGCATTGAACCAAATGACAAAAACACCTCTAATGTTCATGTCCCTGCTGTATCGGATGCGCCATTTTAGTTGTACCCAAAGGCCTTGTTCGACTATACGTACGTCCACTCGTTCGTCCGTCTGTGCGTCCTAAAATTGATTTCTGTTTTCTCACTTTAGTTTGCCTCAGCCAAATGTTATGAAACTGTATGCACAATGCAGATCAATACAACACACCGATCATTTATGGCTCTTTAATGAATCCATTAGACACAGCCAGGATCTACTATTGTTCGAGAGCGACTGATATCATCCCATTTTTTTAGGGTTTCGTGCTGGTAGGTTTTTAGTTTTCTATTTTGTATAAGTGAAGTGCTGATTGCCTTTTCGTCGGTTTTCGGTTTATGTTTTTTGCCATGACTGTTATTGGAGTTCGATTGTTCTTTTTGTATCTTTTACTTCTCTTTTAAAATGTTGACCTTCTTGCAAAGTAGGGCCTTTACCGTAAACAATCATTCATAAAATAATTATAGGTCATAGTAATCCCTCGATTGACTTCGATGGGCTCGGGAATAATTAATGGTAGTTAAACCCTTCCAAGCAATAGATGTACACCAAACTTAGCTCTCACCTTTTCTTGGTCCAGCATCAGACAGCGGTGATATTCTTTGTCTTGGTCGTCCATTATTGTAATTCTTTCGGAGCTGGATTCCACCTATTAACAAAACAAAGATATGTTGGAGATTTTTATGGACACCATGTACCTTTTTTTGTCATATTTATCTTTATTTTCATGTAGTTGGACACTTTTAAAAATCAAAACATGTAAGTTAAAGATCCAAGTTTGTAAAAAAAGTTTACTCTTCGATCAGTAATTAATTTCCCTCAATTTGGATTAAATGATCATAGGTATGAAATTGTCATACGGTTTGAATTTCAGAACAATCAAATAAATTGCCAATAAAATATTGTTTTTTTATGAAACTTTATGAAATTTGTGTTGGATCCCAAAATGTATGGTCATTGCCGAAATATAAAAGAGGAAATATGAGCATCAGTTCTGATAAACTCAAAAAAAATTAATCAATATTATGCAGTATATTTTCAATTTTAAAAACAGATTGGACAGTTAGCTACAAGGACGTATTGTATTTTTTATCACCAAGAAAGCTATATTACCTGTACTGCTCGTCTCGAAATAGTTGAAGTTGGTTTTTCTGTTGTAGTGGAACCCTGTAGGAAAACAGTTGTTATATTGAGGATTTGTGATGTTTTTGTTAAACTGGACACTTTGGCCCAACAAATATAAATAAGCAGATGTGGTATGATTGAAAGTATTGTTGAAATATTATATCCGGTCACTTCCACTTGTATTTTTGTCCATCTGATGAGTTTAGCCTTTTTCAACTGATTTTTATAGTTCGTTGGCAATCATATCACATCTTCTTTTTTTCATATTATCTAGGATAGGACCTCTTTCAATTTAACACATATTTGTTTTTACCTCGTAGGTATTATTTAGCGGTGCTTGTTTGCCGAAAAAGGCAATACAATATTAGGGGTAGACATATTTGCTCACCAAGGATTGCACATGTCAGGGACAATATGAAACCACATTAGGGTTGGCCGCATTGAAATAATAAGCTTTATTTATACCATAAACCAAAAGTTTTATGAAAATCTTTGATTTTTTAAGGCTTAGGAACATCCTGAATGCAGCGGTTCGTGATTATAAATCATATTAAATAAATGAATATCACCAATGTGCACGCCGAATCATCAACAAAGTAACAACACTAGTACTACAAAACTTTAGTAAACACTTCAGCCAAATTTTGACTGATATTTTAGTGATTCTTATGAAAATCGAAATGTAATACAAACTGGCGTTTGGGTGATGAAAAAACATAGAATACACATGTATGCCAAGGTTAAACAAAATGATTTAACAAGTTGAAAATGAAACCAACAAGTTATAATCGTAATAGCTAACTATCACTGAGTCTCCCAAACGACAAATATGATTTAGTCAATATTCTGGGGGATCCAGTCTAAATATAAACAACGTTACAACCTATCATTGCGTTGGATAAAAAACAAATTTTTAAACTTGAGTATGTAAATCAAATTCAGGGTGCTAGGTTGTTGAAGAAGATGGTGCTCGTCCCCTTTAACGATATTTGACCTGCACTACCTTTGTTTATCCGGAAAGGTAAAATTACTCATTGATATTGATAACTATTCAAACTTTCCAAACATTTTCAATATACGTTCCAGACAAAGTTGTGGACGCGAAAAACATTAAGATGTAGAAAGAAAAAATAGAAGAAACCGAATAACAACAATAAGTACGCAAAATAACTACAGATTCGTACCTGAATACACACAGAAGACAGATCGACACGAGGTCTTACAAAAATGCTTAAACTTCTGGATGCTTTGATTAGATACTGCTTAATTAATGCAGGAGTATTAATTTCTTCTTGAAATGGAAATAGTGTATTCTGTGTTGCATACGCAAGGTCGTAGCCTGCATTTCTCAGTGGCGGAAACGATATTTTCAGAAACTCTCCGAACTCTTGGGGCGTCATTGTTGTTGGGAGTCGACTTGGTACTCTTTTTGATGGAGTTATTTCATCATCTGGGTAACCTAATAAAAAAGAAAGATCTTTTTTTTTAATTGTTTGCAAATAAAGTCTATGCATATTGGAATGCTACAAACACAAATCCGGAAAAAAGAAGTGATAATTTAGATCCGAAAAAAGGTTTAATAAACAGATATTACTATACTTCACCGTATATCCACGTATACCAGAATTGCTTGTAGTGTACGGTGACCTGCCGTTGATATGAACATATACCATAAAATCATGCCATTGAGAAACCATTGTTGCCTAAAAGCAGTAATAATAATATTATCATCATATAGATATCATGTAAGACTACGTTACTGTCCAATTAATTGTATTAACAAAAAGTGAACTATCAACAGTATTTGACAATTGACTGTAGATCTACACAACTTCTTTTTTTAAATCTGCTTCAATTTTATTAAATTTTAGTGACACAAAATAAATCAGAAATGGTTCAAATTAATTCATTATTTCATATAATAATGTTCGTTGAATAACAGAATTTTTTTTTCTTATTTTCTAAGTAAGGATTGAAAAACTTGGAAAATGTAAATTAGTATTTATGATATGCATATAGCTGCAAAGCTGGAATTGTCACATATTTCATGGTTCTAGTGTCTGTCATACAAAATATACTAATAGATATATAAATAGATATCACACACTCATGTCTTTTATTCTTTAAAGTGCAATTGATAGGTAAAACTCCTGGAAAATAATCCCTTCTTCATTCTCATTTAATGAAAACTGTAAGTAGGACCATTACTATGAATATATTTTGGATAAATTAATTCCAGTCTTTGTGAGTTGCATTGAGATAACAAGCCTGCTAAAATTAGTAATACAAATGAAAAGTGAACTTTTATTCTATCTGTTCAGTACAAGATTTCCATTTCTATGAAAAACAGCGATTGTACATGGGAGGCAAATCCAACTTTAAAGATAGGAAATAAGACGCTAGAATTAAGAATGCAAAAAATATCAAGAATATTTTCCTACAACTATAAGCATCACAACGATTAGAGATCATAAATCCGAATCCACAAATTATGTATATCTTAATTTATAATTTCACTACCTAATCCCATCCTTTTCAGTCGACCAATGTCCAACCGGTTGACCTGTGTTGTGTGAGGGGTAGATAAGCACGTAATCTTTAGTTGGACGACATCTGTTGGTCGGCCCTTTGCTTTCTTCTTTTTTTTATCTACCCCCACTGTCTTTCTGGCATCATTAAAATTTGAAGCCAGGTTTGCAGCAACACCCACATTTGTTTGAGGCACATTTTCGTGTCTTTGTGTCTCAACAAATGCCTGAACTTGACGCGCTGTTTGTTCCAGTCTGTTTAACGTGCTTGATGATCTCCCTATAAATATTCAAAGAATCAAAAAATAGAATTTAATTAAACAAAGAGTTTGATTTTTTATTATTTCTCGAACACTTAATAGTCTATAGATCAAAGTCGGAAATGGTAAATGTCTAAACTCTCTAAAAGGAGGTCACATTTATAAACTGCCTTTAGGTTTATTCTGTACGAGGAAGGGGTACCATCATACAAGTCATTGAAAAATGATGGTTCAAAAAACAAATGCATAAGCTGTAACGAACCCGCTTTGAGGTCACATGTGAGTGACCTCGTAGGTGTGCTTTTTTCGACCAATGAAGATGCGTCTTCGACGATCTTGAAAATTTATCGTAAGATAAAGGGATGTAACTCATTTTATTTACGAAGGAATCGTCAGTCCAAACAATTCACATAAACTTTTTTGATTGGCTTATTAATAGGTCGTCAACACATTTGCATATCATTATAAATTCATAACTTCCAGTGCACTCACATGTGACCTCAAAGCGGGTTTCGTTAGATCTCCCACGGGACATACCGGAGCGATGAGAGATCGGATTTTAACTAGATTGGATTAAATCAGACATCTTATTTTGAGTAATATTTGCAACTGTTCCTTTTAAATTTTAAATGGACGAGGGAATGTTTCGGGTTGCACCTTTTTGGTTTGGTGTATTACAGATTTGTTATACTTTTCCATAAGAGTATAATTCTTATATGATTTGCATATTAGGGAAAACGTTGATATGATTGGTCGAGAGAACTTCCAGTAGTTGATCTTGACTTTGGTTATTTTTCGATAGATGGATCTCACGCGCGGACCCCATTTTTGACGATTTATCATTCTGCCATTTCCATCTTATAATTTATATTTCATTGTGTAAATTTGTATACATTGTATTAGATATTTTAACCCCAAACAGTGAGTAGTGAAACTGTTATTAATGCTGTTGGACACAAATGTACACATTGTATATCCAAAGCAGGGTTAAGGGTTAAAAGATCGAATACAATGTAACAAGAAAAGTTATACAAAAATTCCAAATAGAAATTGATTTATGGTGGCTAAGGCGCCTTAATTAGAATTGATAGAATTTTTTGATAACTTGTCAAAAAAAAGTTTGTCATAATTTTTTTTTCAAAATATATTAAAAAGTATAGGTCACCGGCCTTTTTCATGCTACAGCTTGTGCAAAATTGTCAGATTTTGTAAATATAATGCATGGAAAATCAAATTTTGTATGATAAAAAGAACTTTAAAATAAAATGTGAGATGATTGCACTTATAACATGTTTCCAGATAAGAAAAAAGAAAAAATGAGTTCATAACACTTTCAAATTATAAAAATTACTTTATCTGAGTTATCTCCCCTTATTTTGCACAGTTGGAAAAAAAACCTCAAATCAAACTCAAACAAGGTATTTTTTGAGAAATTACAACTAGAATAATGATAAAACACACAGTTTCCTATATTTTATTTAAAAGTCATGAATTACATAAATCTATCAAAATTTGCACATTACAACAAATATCTAGACCAAAGTTACCTGCCTCTTGTTCCACAATTTATTCGAAATATATAAAATTGAAAAATAAATCGACTGGGCAGGGGCTGAATAGCCAGTAATAAAGTAATAGGTCAAAACATCTAATTTCTAAATAATGTGCTGATTATATATATGTGTGACTGTTATGTGATCAACGCCGGTTTTAAATGCAAATTTATTTTGTAGTGTATAAATAAACTTTAGACTGTTGATTACGTATTGTCCAGTTCTTTATGCATATTTAGAGCGCACAATAGTTTTGCAAGTTTTAATGTTTTTACAGTTGTACTGTACACAATAACTTTAAACTAAATTTTAAACTGATGATCGCGTATTGTCCAGTTGCAAGTATGTCATGCATATTTAGGGAGAACATACAAGTTTTAATGTTTTTGCAGTTCTATTTAGAGAGAAAATAGGCTACCTAGGTTTTTTTACATTCTAATAATTACATTCGATGTATGTTTCATTATAATACGTTATTCTGATTGGCTAATGAGCAATCTCGTGATATTCCTTAATCAATTGCATTACACAATGCAACTTTTCATTCACGCGCTTCATACAAAATGTACTTCGGTCAACGCTTTTACACCCCAATAAATTTACAAAAAAAGAGCATTCAATTCTTAAACATACATGTTTTAATGTTTTTACTGCTCTTTTGTTAAGATAAACTCTAGACTGCTGGTTGCGTATTGTCCAATTGCAAGTATTTCATGCAAATTAGAGAAAACATACAAGTTTTAATGTTTTTTTTCAGTTCTACTGAATAAATTATCTTTAGACTGGTGATTGCGAATTGTCCACTTGTCAGTATTTCACGCATAATTAGAGAGAACATTAAAAGTTTTAACGCGTAGAGAAAGGGACACTTTGACCCGTTAACTGTACAGTTTAACTCAACATTTTCGCTTACATTGATGTAAAATTGTGTATATGTATATGTATCCTATAAGCTGTATTGCTTTCGGAATAAAGTATTATTATACAATTTACAAACGAAATAGACGAAATGACGCTCCCACTTTAACCCAGTTTAATTCTTCCGTTTTAAAAAAGTACTAACGTGCATATGTATATTTTTTAATGAAATGGTAAAATTAGTATACGTTAATGAAATATAGCAATAACCAAATAACGCTTGATATGGACACGTTTTGGGGATTAGACACGTTTGGTGGTTAGTTCAGAAATGGACACGTTTGGGCGTTTCTACAAATGACACGCTTTGGCGCAGTTTTCAACTAGACATGTTTGGGAGAATCTGACACGTTTGGGGGGAAGGACATGTTTCTGAGTGTTTCGTGAAGTCTAAATTGAAAACTACGTTCAAACCTATGATTGCGTTGGATAAAAACCGCAATTTTTATACGTGTGCATGTAAAACAAATTTCGTTGTAGAAGGGTCTAAATACTGCACAAACAACATTTTCCAAAAGACCAAAAAAAGTGAAGAAGTATATTTAAACAAAACGCATTTGATCAACAGGTCGAACAACTGATGTTCTTTATCCCTGCTGACTCTCATTGGCGATTGCCAAAAAAAATTGATCACGAGATGTAACAAAATGGATCTGTTTTAAATATAAATTTAATACTAATCAGAAAACAATGAACTTGTGACCAAGATGTTATGCCACAAACACAAGGTGTCAATATTTGTTTTGTACACCAGATCTAGATTTCGACAATATATGTCTCTTCAGTGATGTTAGGAATCTAAACGGTATTTGGAAGGCCATATAATTTACCCTCAATTTAAGATTGACTCTTGAAAGAACAGGTTCCAGCCCCGGCGCCGGGGAGGAAGTTACGATTCAAATCTACTCTAACATCGTTAGGTTGATTTTTTAGGCACTTTATATGTCATAATACTTAAAAACATTGCCTTGTGATATTTTTGTGTAATATAATATATTTGTTGTATTTATATGTTGAAGAATTGAATAATTAAAGATAAAAAAAAAAGTAATAGATATATTAAAAAATAATAATAACCATTAATAAAGTTTAAAAAAATAGCTAGTCAAGGTCGGTAAAAACTAAGGGACTGAAGAAAATAAAAAACTATAATACACCCGCGAAATAGCTGGCATATGGTGATGTTCCTGTGGTACCATCTTACGTTGTTTATATTTCACAACTTGTTCGCTATGCCCGTGTCTATTGTGACGTTTTTTATTTTAACGAAGGAAACCTATGTATTACTGGTAAATTATTAAACCAGGGATATCGTTACCATAAATTACTTAAAACATTTACAAATTTTTTCCATAGATATAAAGATTTGGTTTTGAAGTTTGGTTGTAGAAAACTTATTTCGAACGGTATAGCACATCCTCATTTTTACGGAAATTTTGTTAACCGTGTCCGGAAATTTAGAAATGATCCATGTGTAAAATTGTATACATTGTATTTGACCTTTTAATCCTAAACAGTAGTGAAACTTTTATTAATGATATCGGACACAAATGTACACATTGTATATCTACAGCACGGTTAAGGGTTAAAACATCATGCGAATACAATGTCAGAATTTAACAAGAAAAGTTATACAAAATTACACATAGAAATTGATTTATGTTGGCTAGGGCGTTTTAATTGAAATTGGTAGAATTATTGATAACTTGCCGTTTTCATCAGGCTTTTTTTTCAAAAATATAATAAAAAGAATGATCACCGGCCTTTTTTCACGCTACAGATTTTGTAAAGAATAATATTATGCATGAAAAATCAAATTTTGTGTGATAAAAAGAAAACGTTCTATTAGAACTTGAAGATAAAATGTGAGGAGATTGCTCTTGTAACATGCTGCCAGATTAGGAAAAAACATGGAGTCAGTCACCGAATTTGTTTTCTTAGGCCGCAACCATTTGATTTTCTGGGGGTGGGAGGGTGAAAAAAATAATTTGTTTTTGACCCTGAGAAAAAAATATTGTTTGTTTCACCTTCAGCTGCCACTATATGTTATGCTAAAATTGAAAGAAAAAAAATGTTTTCGACTTATCGCCCAAAAAATAGTTTGTCTTTCGCCGTAAACGAAAAAAAAAGTTTGTCCAGAAAAATAATCCATAGCCCCCCCCCCCCCCCCCCCCCCACACACAAAAAAAAATCAAATGGTTGCTGCCTTACTACTTTTAAACTATTATGAAATTACTTTATATAAGTTAACTCCCCTTATTTGGCAAAGTTGAAAAAAATCTTATCAAACTCAAACAAGGTATTTATTGAGAAATTACAACTGTAATTATGATAAAACACACAATTTGCTATATTTCTATCAAAAAAGTCTTTTACATGAATTACAAACAACTTTCAAAAGCACAATTAATTAAATATCTAGACCAAAGTTATCTGCCTCTTGTTCCTCTATATTATAAAAATTGTTCTTTGTTTTCTGATGGTGCAAGGGCTGTATAGTTCGTAGCGGCGTTTAAAAACATAAAAATAAAAAATAAACGGACGTTCAAAACATATATAAAAAATATAGAAAGGGACCCAAGGAGAGTGCGGTAGTTCAAAACTTTTCAAACATCGATATGCGATACATACAACAAGAATCCATATATCTACTGCTTAAATCGGTGGCATTAAGAGTTAGGGAACCATATTCATGGATCACAATCGCGGACCCCCTTTTGACAATTTATCATTGTTCCATACTCACCTTATAATTTATATTTCATTGTGTAAATTTGTATACATTGTATTAGACCTTTCAACCCCAAACAGTAGTGAAACTGTTATTAATGCTATTGGACACAAATGTACACATTGTATATCCAAAGCAGGGTTAAGGGTTAAAAGATCGAATACAATGTAACAAGAAAAGTTATACAAAAATTACAAATAGAAATTGATTTAAACACACGCGTGTCAAAAATTTGAAATAAATTTTCCGACATGCGAGACCTAAGTTTTTATACAAAACCCTGTTAATCAATAGTAGAGTCGGATTCGGCGGGATAGGGGGAGAAGGGTAGGGTTTTTTTTTTGGGAGGGGGGGGGGGCTCTTGTATCTTATTTTGTTCGAAATTTTGGTTGATTATCTATGGAACCCAGGAACCACTGGAACATATGATAAAGGGACTCTTTTAAATAACTTCTTAAAGAGACTTAAGGTCCACTCTCATGAAATTTCTGGATACGTCACTGGTTAAAAACTTTAAAAACATCGATAGGCGGTAACGTTATATAATACAAAAATCAGTATATATTGCGTAAATCGGTAGGGTCGACATAAAAAGTTTCGGAAACAATTCATGGATCACAGGCGTGGATCCCCTTTTTCACCATTTTTTTTTTTATAATCCATCATTAGTAATTAAATGTAGGCTTTTGCGTGTTGAACATGTTTGGAAATAACTTTTCTTACGACGTACATTTGTTGAAGCCTAGCAGGCCGCGGGTTAGATTGAACCATGTTCAAGCCTCCTAAGCCACCATATGCCACGTGTTACGCAGTGTACTAAGGGCACTAAAAAATAAAATAAAAACAAAAAAAACACAATAAAGGTCTAGAAAGGATTATTATTATCATGATTATGTATACATGTACAAACCTCTGGATGTGGACTGTGAAGGAGGAATAATGTTTGGAAGATTATCTTCTCTGCCTGTCCGTTCCATCTTGTCTTCACCGACTTCTCTGAAACACGTGGAATCGAAATTTCCCGGTACTGAGACTCCGAGTCACGTCACTGGTCAAAATTTTAGGGGACAACCGTTTAAATTAAAAAAAAAAGGAACCGGGAGAGACTTGAAGGTGTTTAATCAAAATATGTATTTGTGGTATTTTATTTGGGGATTAAATTATTAAATTTGACATCGGCTATCATCGGCCAGTGATCGGTTAAATATCAAATAAGGCAGCAACCATCATGCAAAAAAAAAAAGGGGGGGGGGGGGGGGGGGCTATGGATATTTTTCTGAGACCAACTAATTTTCAAATTGAGCCTAAATAACTCCTTATCTTTTCTAGGACCAACCATACATATATAAATATATATATATATATTTAAGTTATAATTGTATTGCCAAATTTAACAAAAAGTACGAAAGCAGCATTAACCATGAATACCACGCAACAAGAATCTAGAAACAACTTAAAAACACACAAAAATAATCTATCCAAACATTATATATTGGGGTTTTATATAGCCGACTATATTCTACTAGGTTTTCTCATTGTTGACGGCTACAATTGATACATTCACTTCATTTCAACTTTGGTGGGTAATTGTCTCATTGTCAATCATACAACATCTCTTTTTTTTTTAAATATGAAACCATAGGCTTATCTGTCTTATTCATGGCCCAGCGAGGAACAATCGGTTGATCGTTGAAGCATATCTGTAGCAGACCCCTTCCTATGGCTGTCAGTCCAGCCCCTATAAATGCTATTTTAATTTTCTTCTAAAATATCTGTCACATTATATACTGTATAATGTGTCAAGTTTGTTGCTGCTTATATTCATTATTGTAAGCTGTAAAAGTCCCTCCTTTGGACCCTGACTAAGAATATCAAAATTGATAGTTATAGTTATAGTTTATATACACAGTTATGGAGCCGCCACTGAACACATACATTATCTATGTCTGTTCGTGTGATTTGGAAGACGAGGCTTATATAAGTAAAAATCCTACTTGTGTTACCCCTTATAATTTTCACAAGCAGAACCCATCCTAGCATTTGTAGTTTTTTTTAACAAGTTGGCTAATGATAATCAAGGGTGAAAATATAAATATGAACCTTTTCCCTAGCCCTCACTTTTACCCTCCTCCCTACTTTTCTGTGAAACTTGAGGGGAGAGGTCCACCTATAAATACAAATTTAAAAGCATTCCTCCTCTCATATAGCATAGGTTCCTTTTCTAAGCCATCCCCACCAATATGGATACTAGTAATATATTAAAGTATTGTAGTAATAGACCATATTATTTAAGACGTTTCGGCCATTGGCCTTCTTCAGTTTCTGTATCTATCTTTACAACTACTAGTGGTATTATACAAATATAGCCTTTGTATGAGGTCGATACAAGGATATATTGACCTGAAAGAAGTATATTGACTGAGGACGAAGTCCGAGGTCGATATACTTCTTTGGGTCGATATATCCTGTATTGACCTCATACAAAGGCTATATTTGTTATATTTTTAATTTCTGACCATATTTGTATTAAAATCGTCATTTAGGTTTTGTTGGAATTTTATAGATATTACATTGTCTCCTTGACAATAATAACATATTAGTTGTTATTTCATTTACTTTTTTTTTAATATCTTATGATGATTTTTTCTCGTCAAATAATCGATTACAGATATCATGTGTTTCAAAACGTTAAACAATATCCTGAAATTCATTACATGACGTCACAAACTATATCGGTTTTTAGATATTCTAAAAATAACCGTGCGATATGCTTTTTGCCGGTCAATATGCTTTTTGCTATCCGCCGTTTTCTCTCTACCTTAGAATATATAGTTTAACATGTGACTATCCCTAAACGAATAAATTTGTTGAAATATATGAATTAATAATATACAGTGATATTTTATCAAGATATGAGTCGTTGAAATTTGACAAAATTTTCTTTGAGTGATCATTTAAAAAACGCTGCTTTTTTGTGTATAAAGGTAAAATAATGAGGTCTAATTTTGAAATAAATTGTGAGAAGATATGTTTTATAACATGGTTTAGGAAAATAAGAAAACAAAACTGGTGTCATCGAACTTGTTTTCATCCTACAAGTAAAAAAATTAAAAAATCCACATCAGTCCTGTAGAAATTTGTTACGAACAGAGTTATCTCCACTTAAAGAGCTTAGTTTTTAAAGCACAAATGTTTGGTATATGTTTAGATATTTTGAATATTGCAATAAATCAGCAAGTTTTCTTCATATAGATAAACAATTTAATCAGTAAAATTGCATATTTGTTTACAAATTTACAGATTTGGGCAAATAACTAGACTGAGAGTGATCTGCAACAGTACAATCCAAGATGGTATTATACCATAAATCAATATTAAGCGATTGCATTGATTGTCAAAGTTTGTGTAAAATTTGCAAACGTTTGATAGAAACAAATGACCAAAACATGTGCGCGCTTAGTCGTTTATGATAGAAAGAAATACACTCTAAATCTCTTGCGTTTCTCTGTACTACTTTCATGTAATTTTTTTTCAAGATTAGAAAACTGAATCTTTATCATACATGAACTAGTTGTCCATATATCCTACATGAGCAGGATCCATTATTATGTATATGGTAAGCCGAACAATTTAGGATCCGATGGATAAATCTGTTGTAGAGTTGTCACTGGTTCAGACGTTCTAATAAAATAAAGTTATTTCTGTGACTGTATCTTACATTAATTTGTAGGATCCTTTACTATAGTTAATTTAGCTGATCTATAAAAATAACACCTTCATGCCTTATATATTATCTACAGTAGTGGCCGGATGTTACCTTTCCTTGGTCAGTTTTAATCTAGCGTCGTAATACAGTACATGATATATAAGGCATGGAGATGTTATTGTTACAGATCAGCTAAATTATCTATAGTAAAGGGTCATACAAATTAATGCAAGATACAGTCACAGAAAATAGTTTTATCTATAGGTTCGTCTGAATCAGTGACAACTCTACAACAGATTTATCCATCGGATCAACAGCAATGATTGTGATACATGGATGTGTATAATATGTATATATGTAACTCGTCTAAACATCTATCCAACAATGCAAGATCTGTAAACTTGCTTTCGAAATTTTTTTGTTCTTCCCTCGCCGGGATTTGATCCCATGCTACTGTGATATCGTGACAACAAATCGCCTGCACTGTATCCGGTGCGCTAGACCACACAATCACCTTGACTTCACAATAATAAAGCTTATACATATATATGTATAGATTATAACATGGCCTTTTCCATATTGGCCCTGGTATCATCCCGAGACTCCCATATCGGCCTCGAGGCTTTAGCCGAGGGCCGATATGGGTCGAGGGATGATACCAGGGCCAATATGGAAAAAACATGTTATAATCTATTTATCACATATCTAAGTTCTGCAGAAAAGAGACACAAAGTTCAATTATTACAATTTAATGAAACATAACAGGTAAAATTTTAAATTTTTTACACAAAAGTGTCGTTAAGGACGCATTGACGTGACGTCATTTGGAATCAGGGCACAATATGAATATCGTCTTTTTTGCCCCGGGCAATTTTGAGGTTATTGCATATGCAAAACCCAACGTATTCGTAACAAATATGTGATAAATATATATATAGTGATGTTGTACCCTTTTTGACTTGTTATAAACAACTCGTCTGAACATCAACCCAACAATGTTAAATTTGTAAACTTGCTTTCGCAAATTTTTTGCTCTTCCCTCGCCGGAATTCGAACCCATGCTACTGAGATATCGTGACACTAATTCGCCTGCATTGTAGCCGTCCCGCTAGACCACACGACCCCTTGGGCTTCATATATACATATCAGCCCAACAATACATTATCTAAAAATTTGCTGGGATTCGAACTCATGCTACTGAGATATAGCGACACCATATTGCCTGCACTGACTCCGATGCGCTAGACCACTCGACCACATTGGCTTCACCAACAATATAAGATTGGTTAATTTGCTTTCGCACTTTTTGTTCTTCGCTTTCCGGGAAATTATGCTACTGAGATATCGTGGCACAAAATCGCCTTGCATACCCGACGCGATAGACCACTCGACCACCTTGGCTTCACAATAATTAATCTGTCGGTGGCTCTTCCCTTTCGTCAGTTGTAATCTAGCGTCGTAATATATTACATGATATATAAGGCATGTTGTACTGTTCTACCAGTGACCCAGGTTAGGGGAGGATAGGGATCCCGCTTACATGTTTAACCCCGCCACATTACTTATGTATGTGTCTGTCCCAAGTCAGGAGCCTGTAATTCAGTGGTTATCGTTTGTATATGTGTTACATGTGTCATGTTGGTCTCTTGTGGACACTTGTCTCATTGGCAATCATACCACATATTTTTTTTTATTATACATAATGATTTAATATATCAAATATATATATATTGGGTCAGTAAATTCCATATGGGGTGAGAGCGAACTAAGTAAGAACCTACTTCCATACGTCTATACAAAGCAAATACAAACAATAACAACTTGGAAGCTATAAATGTGTTTATTGCTCTTGTTCATCATTAATTTCTTTTTCTGTCGAAACATGAAACATTATTTCCTCAACACCTTGTTTTTTTTTTATATTTTTATAAAGGGACACAACACCAATACCAGTCTGATTAAAAGTAGCCCCCCCCCCCCCCTATATATCCACTTGGAGTGTTTAGCAGTCTGATTTAAACTAGCCCCTGCTATATATCCACATCCGATTTTAGCAGTCTGATTAAAACTAGCCCCACTATATATCCACTTCCGTTTTTAGCAGTCTGATTAAAACTAACCCCTACTATATATATATCCATTTGCGTACGTAGCAGTCTTATTAAAACCAGCTCCGCAATTCACTTCCATTGGTAGCAGTCTGCTAAACCAGAAAATTAATTAAAAAGTAAATTTCGTAACATTCACCTATAATTACGAGTCCACCAAAGAAAGAATGCTCGTGTAATTTATTTAATTTATTAAATTTCGACTCCAAACTTTCACTTGCACGCCCGGGCGTAATAACGTTAACGTAGAGCTACGCGCCTGAAATAACAATAAACACTATAGGAAAGTCTTTTAATAGAACTATGTTCTGTACGAAAATAGGCAAACTTAAGATCGTCACTGGAAAATGAGGGTATGTTAGATAGGTGTAGAAATTTTGCCCTGCAACAGGCAACTAACGATTTGTTGCAAGGGTCTAAACGTGCAGAGAACGTGGAACTGTCTCTTTACGCCCCATTATGACGGGACGTAGCTACATGCTCTTTTTTTTGCACAAAATAGATTGTCGTACAATAAATTTAGTATGCGAAATTAAACAAATACAGAACTACTCCTTGATAAAAAAAAATCAAATATCCTGTTTCCTTTTTTCGCTGCTTTAAAACAGAACTGAATTAATTGTCCTGCCAACCCCTAATGTGCTACATATATATAGGGCGTCTTAATTAAAATTGATAGAATATTTTGATAACTTGTCAAAATGAAGTTTTTATCAAGCTTTTTTTTTTTAAATATTAAAAAATATTGGCCATCGGACTTTTTTCACACTACAGGTTGCGCAATATTGTCTTACTATCAGAACTTTAAGATAAAATGTGAAAATATTGCTCATATATTAACATGCTTTCAGATCAGAAAAAGAAAACACATTTATTTTCCTACTACTTATCAAAATAGGTAAATTCATAACACTTTCAATTATAAAAAATATTTTATCTGAATTATCTCCCCTAATTTGGCAAAGTTTATTTTTTTAAAATCAAACACAAACGCAGTTTTCTATATTTCTATTACAAAAGACTTTTACATGAACTACATACAACTCTGTGCACTTTTGATCAAATTTCTAGACCAAAGTTATCTGCTTCTTCCAAAGTACAAGATGGAGTAAGACTGAATCACCTTCTATACAATTGTGTATAATAAGAATATTTATTATTCCAATCCACCGACCGTGCAAGGGCTGTACAGCCAGTCAAGGTCGTTAAAAACTTCCATTTGTTGTTGTTCCAATCAAGGGCCCTTGATGGGCAGCATAACATGTACACTTAAAACAATATATCACGATTTGTAGCAGAAAAAACATTTTTATATAATTAAATGAAACATTAAAAAAAGTTCAGCCAGATGTTATTATCTTCATTCTATAAAAATCATAATATAGCTCCCTAAATATTTAAGTACAGACAAACTTTCATTAGTAAATAACCAAACAAATTTTGCCTCATTTGAAAGATGTATAAAATTAGAAAAAAATACAGTTTATCTCCTTGAAAAAATATCTCCCTATTATTTTTGTATGCTGGACAACTAGTTATAAAACGTTGTTCATCTTCAACCAGATATATGTTGTTTTCACTCTTTTTTTAAATTTCTGGATCCGCACCTGAAAAAAAGTACCATTAATGAAATCCCTCGTGCAGATATCCGAGTCAAGTACATACATTATAAACATATACTATAAATAACCACATGTAGAGATTGACAAATTGACAAATTGTTTCTGCTTGCTGAGAATCGGTTTTTCTTTTTCATTTTTAGCCATTGCGTTGTCAGTTTATTCTCGATGATCCTCGATTTATGAGTTTGACCTCTTTTCGCAACAATTGAAACATTGCAATAATTTATGAATTTAGAGTACAAGGTGATATTCCGTGCCTATGGAATAAGTTACCGTGAGGTCATTCCGATGTATTGCTATCGCGGAAAAATATGAATGGCTTCGCATATCCTATGTTTTAGAAAAAATAATCGTTTTGTTTAACAGAAGAGTGCCTCTATGCACGTGCTCTGCACTATAACTAGAAAAGTAGAATAGGAAAATATACAAATGGATGAAAATTATGGACCATGCAACCGTAATATTAATATAATATATAACAACAAACCAGTGTACAGTATTCTCTTGAACTCTAATTATATAAGTATAATAGTCCTCGGTATACTGATTTATATCACTACAATATAATAGTTAATTTATAATAACGTTGCGGTTGAACTTCCTGTTACATATTTATCATCAACGCACGAAAATGTATCAGAAAAACATATCTCTGTAAATTAACCTCAGTTTCAGGTTATAGAGATCTGATCTGTTTCTGTGACATGTACTTTTGACCATCCACAATACCTTGGGGTCATCCGATGTTCGATACTTCAGTACTTTAATGCTTTAATTAATGCTTGGATTGAAAACCTTTTTATGAATCAAATATCAAGTTTGAATTTGTCCCGGTTAACACAGCGTTGCCAGAATGAATTAATCTAATATTAGGATCGGGTATACACCTCTTTTTTCATTTTATTTCTGCATATTTTCCTCATTATCATTTCTGCATGGTGTAATTCTGATGTATTGCACACAATAAAGTCTACATTATAAACTTTTTCAATCAGTCGTGTTCACACACAAGAGAAATGCTCGTGACGCAACTCTGGGGGAAAAATCCCGTTTCGATCCCGTTCACTTTAAACAAGCATAGACTATTCATAATGTATTGCCACCCGGGTTTACATAGCGTAGTGTCATACGACTATAGCCTCTGCAAAATGCATTGAAATCTTATTTATAATGTATAAAAAAAACCAAGGAGATATATATTGTTTTTCTGTTTGTCTTTTTTATTTTAGCCATGGCGTTGTCAGTTTTTTTAGATTTACGAGTTTGACTGTCCCTTTGGTATCTTTCGTCCCTCTTTGATATATATGATATGTCATAATGACTGCCAATGAGACAACTACCCGCCACTGGTCGAATGAAGTCAATGTAAAAAAAATACTATTAACAACTGGCCTGTTTCAACCATTGAAGAATAAGAAAAATAATATGTAGTCTATATAAATGACTCCAACACGAAAATGCGTAAAATTTCAAAACAGGAAATAAACGGTCTTATTTATGACAAAAATGTTTTGATACGAAAAACAAATACCATGTTGTGAAGTGACAGACATGAACCAAAGTGATTGACAACAAATAAAACACATGCGTCTCAATTATTGTATAATTATGAACTAAGTGAAAGCATATAGAGCTGACTGCGCGCGAGATCCTCATCATGTGGATAATCACTGTGGTCGTTAACTTAGAAATCACTTGCAGTAGACTTTGGTTAAATTAAAAAAAAAAGAAATCTTTAAAAAGCTTTCGAATGTAATAGTCCCAACTCTTCTCACCTCTCATTCCACTGAATCTTAAAATGCAGTTACAAATGATCACATAACTTTCCTGACCACTTTTCTTTAACCGTTATACTATATTCTATTCATAAATAATCTTGAATTGAGACTTGAGAATAAAAATGTGACTTCAAAATTACATTTTCTAATTTTGAATTTGTGTAAAGCAAAACTGTGTCCGCCCCGTAATCCGGGTAAAATTTGATCTGGTAGAAAAAAATGTCATAGCAGTTCTATCTGGGCAGTTGAACCTTTTAATTACTATACTATATATAAAAATATTAATTTTCGCGAACCATTTAGGTCACGGAAATTCCAAAATATGGCATCAGTAAGGAGAGTTGTGCAAATAATGTGAATACACAGAACCCCCATCCAAATTATCTTTAGCTAAAAGTATTCATCATTTTCTATTTTATATGTACTAACAACATTCCATTTTTCTATAATTTCGATTAAAATATTCCAAAATCTGAGTTAAAAAAAGTCAAATGCCCAAAATAAACATTGTCTGATTGGTTGAAGTACTGTGGCGTCAATGATAAGCATAGCAAGCCTCGATGTAAAGCACACGCTTCACATGAATAAGGAGAGTTTTACAAATAATGTGAATACACAGATCCTCCATCCTATTTATATTTTGCTGAAAATGTTGCAATGTTCATCATTTCTGTTTTGATTCTGCTAACAACATTCCATTTTTTCTTTAATTCCGATTTATATATGTGGAACCCGCAATAAAAATAGATGGCCTCAATGATTTAAACGCAACGCAAAAAATTCCGTTGACCCTGAATTCAACGGATCGATAATAGCATCATCACCGTCAACAAAATGTTTACCGTTATCTTTGTGAAATTTCAGTTATATAGTTCTTTAATTAGAGAAATTTTGGTAAGTATTACTTATTAATGTTAAGGTTCTACTGATGTGCTCCTCTAGACCTTTTTGACGGTCCGTTTTATCCCATTTATCTCAATATTATATATGTCTCTGACCCGACCTATTCGTGTCAAAAGTGAAAATCGCATCGATTTATTGAACTAATTTCTTCTTAAACTGTGCATGCATTATTTCTGTATTATATGATAACCAATCACATTCACGTTGCATGTTTGCATGAAAATGGTCATGTATTAGTGAATTGTAAGGGCGATGCAACTTGAGGTCAGTGCGCGATCACGTGACATTATTATTTGTAAACAAATTTAAAACATGCTCCCCGCGTAACACGTGTCTGAATTATCCTTTCAAAGTGTTATGAATCTTTCAATCACTATTTTATGAAATATTTCTAGGTTTGCATATCAGTAGTCAAAGTGAATTAAACGTAGTTCTTAGTTGTGTTTTTTTTTATATAGAATTAGAAGGTAAATCTACATAAGGGGGTCTCATTGGGGGGGGGGGGGGGTAGGTGTTCTGATCCCAGATCCCACTTACTGTTTTGTCAGATTCCCATATCCCGCTTACACTATGTACATGAGCAATTTTCATTTTTTTGTCATTTCCGGGTCCTGCAGAACCCCATTTCCCGTTTTCACGACAGACCTCATTTCCCGTTTTCATGACACAATAATTTGACTTTCACGTTTCACGCTTGCGAAAAATTGTCAATATTGGTCACGCTTAGACCCAATGAGAACCACACACTAGTCAGTATTTAACTTCACCCAAAAAGATGACTCAACTTCCCTCTATATTTAAAACCTGCATACTAATTTAAATAGCATTTGCTCCCCTTGAACACTATTTGGCCCCTTCCGTGTCTTTTCCCTTTAAATTTGCTGAAAAGTCATACTTTAAGTCCATTTACAGTAACGGCTAATATTTGATTTTACCATCTTAATTTCAATTTTCATATTGAACACATTTGACCATTCAATATGAGTTCCCATGTATTTTTGTCATATATGAAGGAGGTTTTAGGTCATGTTTTCCTAAACACCTTATTGCTATTTGTCTGTCTGGATTGTTAAAACCACAAAATCAAATATTGATGAATATGCAAGTTTTCAACAATCCCGGAACATTAACAAAGATGTGTGTGAGAGGGTGAAAATTACCCTTCTGATGTACTGATATTTTTAGCACCCCAAGTGAGAATCTAACTCAGAACTTTCAGCACTGTAGCCATCGGTCTTAACCACAAGATCACGAAATTCACATTTGATGAACTAATTTCTTCTTTATTAACTGTACGTGCATAAATTCTGTATTATTTGATAACCAATCACATTCACGTTGCATGTTTGCATGATAATGGGTTCTGTATGAGTGAACTGTAGTGTATTGCAAAATTAATGCAAATTGTGACGTCAGTGCGCCTTCACGTGACATAATTATTTGTAACCAAACCGGCTTCTCATGTAATGTAACGGTTTATTTCGTCCTCTGTGATATTTTATCCTGAGGATAATTTGTCCCGGTAATTTTTTTCCAGGCATGGTATTTCATTTCACAGGTTGATTTTTCCCAGAGGAGTGAAAATCTATCAGATTTCTGTGTTATGCGGATAGTATGTACGGGTATATATTTGCCGTATTATATTTCACAGAACCGTGTGAAAAAGAGTCCCATTAACTACTATGTAAGTTACTCTCAATCAATATATACCTGACTATAATTATAAAATGTTTACAAAGGTAAGCAACTGTCTAGGGCCAGGTAAGGGAGGGGAAAAATTAGTATTAGTACTATTTCGCAGAACGATAAACAGATGCATAGACAGACCAAGGGGGTGGGGGAAATTTAGCTTATGACATATATGTAAGAAATCATTGAAGCTTGATGGGAGTGGGCAACCCTCTGGTCCATCAGAGCCCCCACACCTTTTTGAAAAGTTCTGGATCTGCCACTGAAATTTGCAGGTTTTCTTAGTAAAGATACCTTAAAATATCACAAACTGTGTGCTTTCCAGACCATAGTTTACATTTTTTTTCATATTTTGCCGTGTCAAAATGACCTAAATTTAAAGGACAGTATATAGACCCAAAAATGGTATATCACATTCTACACATCAAGATTTTAGCAGGAAAGACTGCCATTGGAGTTTTTAACCATTGTGACTTTTTAATTTGATCTACTCCACTAATTAAAGTCGTTGAAGTAGAATATTTAATGTAGGTTTGTCCACATTTTGGTATATATTAATACATGTTTAGAAATAATGTTGAGCCTGTTCCTAGATGCCTGTTATAGACTTCAATATTTATTGTTTATTGAAAATAAATGGAATCAATTCTTTCAGAAAAGTTTAATTCTATGGAAATGTATCCCCCCTTTTATAAGTTGAAAAGGCTACATAGAGGTCAATATACAGTCTCCAACAGAAAACCAAAAAAGGAAAAATAAAGTGAATTTTGGAGAATTATTAAATGTACATGCATTTGAAATATTTAAGATATATTGTTTCAATTTTTTTAGTTCTAGGTTCCACATAACTACCATTTTAGAAAACGATTTCAATGCTAAGTCTATTAGAGGGATATTTGATTTTCATTGGTTGTAAATATGGAATCTTATTCAGTGGCAAAGGAAATAGACACTGACAAGTCTTAGATAACATTTTATATAGTTTTGAATTTTTCTTCGTCAGTTGACTAAAATTAGATGGAGGTGTGTTCTAATTTCCAACAGAGGAGCAATCAACCTATATTCATATGTGCATGAAGCAAATTGATAGTTGCTAGATACTGAATGATTATATCCACAATAAAGGTTTAACCTGTGCATATATACTTAAAACAAGATAAAAAAAAGTCATGTCTTTTTCAGGACTTCTGAATCCAATCATGTAGCATGGAATGTTATTGAGATATGGTTTGGGTGGATGGATGGTCATGAAGGACCTGTAGTACAAAGTATATCACTGGATTTAGCTCTTTGTCTAAGTGTATTATTAAAGTACTTTGCTTTGAGCTCAGTTCATTGTTATGCAATTCATTCTTTGTGAAATTAAGATTTGACAGACAACTCTAATGGACAAGGATTTGTCAAAGTAGTATCATCTCTATGTACAATGTAAGTATTCAGGAGATAAAAGCATTCTATTTTGATTTGAACCATACATTTTATAAAAAAAAGTGGGAACAAATTTACCGGACAATGCTACTCCCACTACTAGCAATATGATGCTAGGTTGTTTTAATACATCTGTATTGCCTGCTGATGACTCGGCCCTGAGTGTAAACGGTCCTTCAATTAGGAGGGAAAAAAATTATAAGGCCTATCCAGTCTAAGGGAGCTACCATTTGATTTTTATGGGGGGAGCTAGGATGAAATTTGAAAAAAAAGGCAGGACAGGATTTTGAGTAAAAAAAAAAGGCAGGATGAGTAACTTGGCAAAAAAAAAAAAAGGCAGGATGACAATTGTTGTAAAAAAGTCAGGATAAGCTAAGAAAAAAAGAGGCAGGACCGAATAGACTGAAAAATAAAAAGGCAAGACAGAGATTACAACTAAAAAAAAAGGCAGGACAAAATTTTTCATCCTAGCCCCCCCCCCCCCCCCCCCCCCCATAAAAATCAAATGGTAGCTCCCTAATCGATTTCTAAAACTATACTTCATTGCACATGTTCAACATGTTCAACATTTTTATACAACCACAAAAAATTTGGGGTCGTAAATTGGTATCCTGTCCGAAAGATGGTTTCTGGATAATAACTTTATTATAAGTCAACAGAAATCAACAAAATTATAACACAACGTTTATAACCACAAAAGGAAGCTTGGGATTGATTTTGGGGTTATGGTCCCTAAGGTTTAGGAATAAGGGGTACAAAGGTGCCCAAAACAAGCTTTAATCTAGTGTCGGTTTAAAAAGTTGTGTATAAGTATTTCAATTGTTCTGAAATTGTACCACAATCTTTAATACCATAAGTAGAAGGTTCGGATATATTGTGTGGGTTATGGGACAAACAGTCTAATAATTACGGACCAAAAACAAACATTTTTGTAAATTCAAGACCCTTAATTGGAGTTTGTCCAGAATGGTTCTTGAATTACCTAATACCAATGCTTTATGAAATCTTCTTTGAAAATTGGAGTTATCTTTCTTTGTTCAGTCAACTTAAATCAATTATACAATATACAATGCAATATTCACTTTATTACCAACTGATAAATTAAAGCAGTCATTAATAACCATTCAGTGATTGCAAGCACTTTCTAGGGTATGCCCTTTTACAAATGGAAAAATTATACATTTTTTTAGTTTCTGATCTCTTAACTGAAGTTTGTCTCCTCTAAATGTTTCTCATTTCAGAAATTAAAAAGAAAATTTCTTTAGATATTTTTGTTTGAAAGGATTAATATTCAGCAGCATAGTGAATTGCTCCTAACACAAAAGCAAAACAAATATTTAAGTTCATTAGACCACATTCATTCTGTGTCAGAAACCTAAGCTGTGTCATCTATTTAATCACAATTCAAACTCAGAGCTGTTTCCAGCTTGAATGTTGTGTCAATACTAGCCCCAACTGTTCAGGCTTCGACCTCTGCAGTCGTATAAAGCTGGGCTCTGCGGAGCATCTGGTCCATTCATTTGTTTATTTTTCAATTTGTGTGAATTAACATAGTTACAGTAAATGCTAATTACTGCACTTTCATACCACAACAAATATTGTATTGGTACATGTATCACTCAAATGTGTATCCATATAACAAAAAAAAAGGAAAAGAAATAATTTTGCATTACCTTTTGAATACTATGACTTTTTAGATATGTAGACATATTAAGACTCATTAGTAGATGTTGATAATATTGGCTTAAAATGCTTGAAATTCTATCAGATTACTTTTGGAGCAGTTATGAGTTTTAAAATTAGAAAGATCATATCATATGCAACAAGTGTAGTAAGTTTCAAGTTGATTGGAATTCAGCTTCATCAAAAACCACTTTGACCAAAAACTTTAACCTGAAACTCCCACTTCCATTTTCTATGTTCAATGGACCGTGAAATTGGGGTCAAAAGTCTAATTTGGCTGTAAAATTAGAAAGATCATATCATAATGAACATGTGTACTAAGTTTCGAGTTGATTGGACTTCAGCTTCATCAAAAACTACCTTGACCAAAAACTTTAACCTAAAGCGGGACAAACGAACGAACGGACCCACAGACCAGAAAACATAATGCCTATCTACTATTGTAGGTGGGGGCATAAAAAATTTAATAAATAACACTCATAATGCTCAGATTTGGTTGTCATCGTGCAACATAGTTAATAACACCATATAGAAAAAACACAGAACTCATTTTGTCATAAGACACTGTCAAACATCCATACATACTATCCACACTCATCTGTGTCCACACTTGTAGTTATTAAAAAATATATAAATCTTTTTACAACTACTATGAAATAATAAAAGTGTGCTTCTTGGATTCATAGACCGCACGAAGTAGTTTCTCTTTCGGTTGTGCCCATTGTCCTTTCTTGGAATAAGGGAGATAACTTGCGTAATTAACGACGAACGTTTTTAATTCCGTATTTCGCTAGAGGCGTGCAATTGCGTAAACTACGTCAATTATGTGGTAGATGAGAGATAACTCTTACAGTGTAATCTTACAGTCTGCTCAATATATAGATACAAATTGTCAGTTGTCTAAAACACTATTACCACAATTTGTTCGTAAATGAATGGAAGGCTCATATATTTAATGCGTCAAAATGTTTAAATTATAGAATGAACAAGTCAGAGTTTGGGTTTGAAGATTATTTAACTACATTGCCTTTTGATCTAAGAATTAATTTGTGTAAATATAGATGCAGTTGACCTATTGAATGTGGCAGCTTTTATAGCATTGATAGATCAGAAAGAATATGTGATTTATGTAACAGCAATGTGCTAGGAGATGAATTTCATTATATATATGATTGTACTTTCTTTAATGCTGATAGGCTGAAATTCTGCCTGCAGATAATTGTAAAGTTAAAAATACTATGAATTTCTCTAATTTAATGAACAGCAAAGATACATTTGTTTTTGTTTGCGGCTTAGCCAAGTTCTGTAAAATTGTAATGTCAATTTACAAATGATATTTACCTTCCCATTTAATTATTCATGCATTTGTAAAATATGTTTGTTCATGCATTTTATATTGTTGTACTATCATGCCTCATTTGAGGCCTTTAGTGAAATAAAATGTTTCAAAAATGATTCAAATGTTTCTTTGGTCGGGTTGTTGTCTCTTTGAAGCATTCTCCATTTCCAATTCTCAATTTTATAGCGCATTACTTTCTGTTTGGTGGCATAGTGAAATATAAGTTAAAATATGCTCTTGATCAATCCTGTGTCGCTTTGAAGGTGTTATGATTGTCATCCTCAGCCTAAGCAATGCGTAACTGTTATTTAAATTTCAAAATGACTGAGGGACGTTTTTTCTACGCACTGGTCAACTCCACCATAGCGAATCACATGACTTTGACAATCAGTAAATTCCAGTTAAAAATGTCTTTAGAAATTAAAGAATTGTCGCATAAAATTAAATACTAGAGAACACAGGACATGACAAAAAAAGTCCAAGCAAACATCCCTCTTCGCCCACCTCTGGATCCGTCACTTGCTGCAAATAGAAATTAACCTGTATTTATAGTGCTAAATCATTTTACAAGATATATATATCATTTGTTCCAATCTCAACTTGATTGTATTCGACCTTTAACCACTTCCTTTATCACCACACAGTAGTAACATTTTCTTTCATGCAATCAGCAACAAATGTACACAGTGTGTATTTATATCACCGTTATGGGTTAAAAGATCGAATAAAATGTATACATTAATACACATTAAATTTTATTTAAACAAAAAACACGTGTCAAGAATTTGAAATATTTTTTCCTACATGCGAGACCTTAATTTTTATACAAAATCGGCCTAATTAGTAGCATAGGGAACACTCAGGCGAATTTAGCGGGTGGCTGAGGGCCATAGTCCACCCTTTTTATAAAGGTATTTACATTAAGAAAAACATTTATTTATGGTTATTTTTAGTATAAAAGTAGTTAAGAAAGCGAGATTTTGATTGGATAAAACAATTAATTAAGCATAAGCTGAATTCATTTTAGCATAAGCTAAAATCCTTTTAGCATAAGCTAAAATCATTTTAGCATAAGCTAAATTCATTTTAGCATAAGCTAAAATCATTTTAGCATAAGCTTAATTCATTTTAGCATAAGCTAAATTCAACTTTAATTTAATATTTATGACCTTGATTCCGCGCCAACATTTATGTATAAGCTCAACAATTCAGCATATGCTAAATTGATTTTAGCTTATACAAAAATGAATTCAGCTTATGCTAAAATGAATTAAGCTTATGCTAAAATGAATTAAGCTTATGCTAAAATGAATTTAGCTTATGCTAAAATCATTTTAGCATAAGCTAAATTATAATTTAGCATATGCTTAAATGATTTAAGCATATGCTAAATTCGATATTTATGACCCTAATTCCGCGTCATATAAATGTGCTTTTATTTGTTACAGATTTTAAATTTTAGAAACATTTTTTACAGTGTAGTTTCCTTGGTTTTCCTTTGCATTTAATTTTGACTGAATGTTTCCTTTATCGAGAAAGTGTATACTGTATACTCTATCATCTATGTCATATAAAATACAAAAACTGTTGTGTTGTCGTCTTTATAAATTCAGCTTTTTTTCCTTTTGCATTTACTTGTATGTTTGTTTGAATTGTTTTAGTCTTTATATGTGCGATGTATGTTTACACAGTTGCTGCATCCAAATGATTTTCGGTTTGACTTAGTGCGTCTGTTTTTTTTAGCACTATCAATTTTGTCTATTTACCTGAATTATAAAAAAAAAAACTGTCATACATTTGGAAGGTTTCAACACACAATTTACCTTCGACAATGTCTACACCAAATCAAGAAAAAGACCATATGGTATATTTGTTGGTAAAGTCTGACCTTTGATCGTTTTACTTAAATGGACTTCCTCCTTTTTGAATTCACCTTTGTATTTGTGTCTAAAACTGGATCTATGATATGTGGAAATTATTCTTAGACTACTAGTACTCACCAATACTCCATCCTGTTCACTGTACTTAGAGCATGTCGTACAGTCAGGTACTAAGTGAAGCGAAAAGGTTCCAACAGAGAAACAACTGAAAACGACTCTGTCAACTTGAAACAAAATAAAGAGAAGGGGCTATAAAAACAAACATTATCGAAAGCGGAAATTTTCGCTAGGATCAAGCTGCTAAACACATTTTAAAAAATAAAAATACACCATTTCTTCTAATTTACAACCCATCTCTAGAAATGGCTTATGTGTCATTCATGAGCATTGGCAAACTCTTGACAAGACTTCCAAACTTTCCAAGATTTTTCTTGAGTCAACTTTATAGTTTTTAGGCACCACAAATTGTCTGTTCCATTTTGCGAAAATTACTTGTGAAGAATTTCGTTTTTGTGAAGAAAAACGTTGCAAATGCTGCCGACAAATACATCACTTATCAACTGAAAATAACCAGGATATTTTTCCATATAAATTTCAAAAGTGAATATGTTATTGACATTATTGATGGTTTGGTTTGTACAATACGTATAGATTATAACATGCCCTTTTCCATATTGGCCCTGGTATCATCCCGAGACTCCCATATCGGCCTCGAGGCTTTAGCCGAGGGCCGATACGGGTCGAGAGATGATACCCGGGCCAATATGGAAAAGACATGTTATAATCTTTTTATCACATGTTTAAGTGCTGCAGAAAAGAGAAAAAAAGTCAATTATAACAATTTAATGATACATAAAAGGTAAAATCTTAAGCAATTTATCACAAACGTGTCGTTAAGGATGCAATGACGTCACGTCATTTGGAACAGGGCACAATATCAATATCTCTTTTTTGCCCAGGGCAATTTTGAGGTTATTGCATATGCAAAACCTAAGGTATTCATAAAAAATATGTGATAAAAAATATTTGTAAATTAAACCAACCTTTTTCACAAACGCCTCATGGCCATAGAACATGTAGAAGTGATATATGTATATATTAAAATGTATATTTACGCAGCAAAGATTATAGAATATTGAAGTTTGTTTTGTTTGATGATGTCCAACATTTGGTTTAAATCAAAAGTCAAGTACGTACTTGTATTACAGGTCTATTTTACACAAACAACTAGTGTGGTGTTGATAAAATTCTATTTGTTAAACAGAAATATTTGCCACCACGATCTAATAACATCGTCTTCGTAAATTACAATCATCTGCGCGGACTCGTCTATCTCCATAAATTTGCTGGTTACTCCTTTTTAAAGACTTATATATTTATAAGTAATATACATGATATATACAACAATCTGCCCAGAGTCTCGAAAGACCATATTTGATCTCAACCAGAAAGGTCGCACATATTTTATTTGACAAGACTCAACATAAGCTCGACCAGTTACAACTCATTCTTGGAATTTAAATTTAGGCTCGACTGGTATTGACTCTGTCTGAATCATCCAATCTATCTAAGGATTTAATTTTTAAAAACTCGAATTTTCAGTGTTGACCCTATTCATATAGATACCCTTTTAAATCTTTACTTTTAACAGGAAATAAATAACTTTAAAAATCAACTGGATTTTGTAAGATCAAATTAAGATAGATGTAAAATTTTATCAAAGTCCAAGTAATTTGAAAAATTATACATACTTTTGAACGTGATTATCGGAATTTAGTCAAAACTGTAAATTCTAGCTTTGTTTTTTTTACCTACTAAATACATTCTTATTTGACAGAATGCAACATAACTACCGTATAACCTGGAAACATTTAAGATCAATTTATAAATGATATAATAATATTTGATATATTAACTATACTAGTTTGTCATAACTGGATACCTACCAATGTTTTATGTCAGAGAAAACTCAGTCAAGCTTGAAATGCAAGGTAAAGATAACTGGATAAACTGATGTAAATGTGTATGTAAAATATTTCCTGAACGCAGTACAAGCCAGTAGCTATAACGATAAAACATTAGTTTTGAAGAAAATCAAACATCTCAATGTACATGATGTAATTGATGAAAACAGAAGGCAACCTATTTACTTTCAAAATGTTCTATCTACGAAAAACATGTAGTGTTGACTTTTTTAAGCTCAAAATTACATTTCGCACAACCAAATCGTAAATGAGAATTATGAAATTATTATTAATAATATATGTTTAAACTGAGAATCGATATCATCGACGTGAATGTGAGAAATTACAAGTCTTAAAAAATGAAAATTGGAACTGAGAATTGTCAAGTTGGACCTGATAATGATAAAAATAAAAATAAAACAGACAATTCTCAAGCTTGAAGTTAAAAATGTCACATTGTAAGTATGAAATGTCAAAATCCTTATAAGGAATTGATGAAAAAAATCGAATGTCGTAGGAAGGCAATTGTTCATAGGTTTTTTTTTCAAGAACTATGCAATCACATTTAACACAAATGATTATGCACTAGTGACTGTTTGAGGTGATTAATTAGTATATTTCAGTATAGAAATATGTGAATGCTTCCCGCTTATTATCATCTTTTACAATTGTTTACACTTTAATAAATTAATCTTTCTTACAGTGCGAGAACTTGTAGAAGAAAATGAAAATAAAAAAACTATCAACCATATAAATAAAAATCAGATATCTTTCTTACTATAGAAAGTTGGGTTTATGGTGTGTAGTGTTATGGGCGTAGTAATTTGTGTTTCTGTTATAGCTTATTTTTCACTTGGTATAGGATCTTTAGTAAGTACCAATATACTCTTTAGTTGAATTTTTATTATAAAATTCAATACTTTGCATTGTGTATATAAAGATACGAAATAAGGTTAATTGAATGTCTATTGCATATAATTAGAGTTTTCGTTCAAAACTACAAATGATCTTTTATAGAACGAACAATTATCAGGCCTATTGAGAAAAAATAAAGGCTTCAACATTTTGTATTTTCAAGATAAACACAATGCATTATATCAGATAATTTCAAAAAATCAACTCCATCCAAAGAAACTAGTTTCCGATAATTTTGAAGAACTTTCAAGTATTTTTTTAGTAGGAACGTAAATAACACCTGAAACTACATGATATATCTTTTCCGCTAAGTTGGAATTCCTAGTTGTCAATGCTAGTTTTGTCGAGACTAATTATTGCGCTGATCGTATGTTGTAAGTGTCCCTTTTCAGTATACATGTACGTCTGTTCTTTATAAGCTGGACATGTAACACTTCAGTTTCATTTAGCGTAACATCCATTCATTCGCTAGATGAAAACGAGAAGATCTAAATTGAATCATCGCCAGATTTTTGTACGCAAAGCATTGATAAAAATTCTAACTAGATGCATTGCAAATAAAACGCTTTAAAATTATAAGCAATTCTAAAATACCTTAAGGTGATTTAAAAGGTCAGAAATCATCTACACTATAGCCTTATTTTACTTTTTCAAACATAAGAAATGAATAATACATGAGTGTTGGCCATTGTTTAAGGTCGTATGTTGACCTGTAGCTCTTTACATCCCAATCCTTTACTATCTGGTGAACAATTTTCTCATTGGCAATCATACCAAATATGCTTATCTTCAAAACTCAAATTTAAGGAGCTTGTATAGAAATCGTTGATAACAAAGTTTTGCTAATTTTTGTAACCAGTGAAACAATGCGGAAATCCTTGCAATGCGTTCGCTCACAAATAAAATTGTTGCTTCAAAATGTAATACTAGTAAAAGCAAGAATGTCTTTCTAAAATAAATATAGTATTGTACCCTATACCACATGTTTTCTGAATAAGTTTGAATTTATAATGCAGAAACCGAAAAATATGTCTGTATTTATTTTTCCTTTGCTTTTCTGTTTTATTTTGGGTCTTTTTAAAAGAACGAATAATATTGCTTGAAGAAGTAGGGGACAATTACTTGTAGTCACCACATTATAATGTATCTTCAATCAGTAATTCTTCCTCTTTCCGATTTTTCCAACTTGAAATTCGAAATATTTTGTCATTGCAGACAAAGTGCCTATCAACATGAATAGTCGGGATATTGATTAATGATTAAAAATAATAAATATGTACACCCGTGACAAACATTGAAAAAGTATTTTGACTTAATACAGTATCATTTATTATAATAATTGATTCACATACACGTTTTTAATATATATATTTCAGCGAACTCTTGATAAGTCTAGTAACTGGAATATTTTATCATTTTCGATAACAGTATTATCTGGTGTCGTAGGACTAGTTGCAATAATTTCAACTTCCTACTGTTGCTGCTGTTCGCCTTTGAAAACACTAAGTTAACAGGTAGGGTTACAACATTTCTGTATTGCATTGTTTATAAAGAAAATTATTATTTGGAAATGTATATATTTTATACAAAGTGGCAATAAAATGAAAAATCAAAGAAAAAATATCAAATATGGTATCAAGGCAATTTTAATGAGACAATATTCAAACTGAGATGAAAAATTTGAAATATATGAAAGTTTCACGAACATTAAAATCAACACAATTCCACATCATCATATTACTTTTCACCAGAAGTAAAGAATCATTAAAAGAGGAAAAAACACTATTGTTAGCACTAAACATCAAGTAACAACAACTTCAATAGTAGACGTAACATTTTAGGTAGGATTTCTATATTGACTTAACTGTCGGATAAAAATGTTTCCTTAATTTTCATGCTATTTTCACATTTCCTGACCGGTGTGAGAAAAATGAAAGATTTGTTCTCAGCAAATGATTGGTCGAAATTTTATTGTGACGTTAAATTTTCTTTGTTTCTTCTGAATTTTTCTATTGTGACGTCATGAAAAAAAGGCGACCATGCCTGATGACGTCACATAAAAAGTACACAACTTTCTTCAAATCTTTGTAAAAGAAGGATAAAAATCATTAGATTCCACCACTATAACTCGTGTATTATGATATTTCTCCACTCTCGACTGTTAAATTTTAACTATTTAAAAACCTCGGCAAAGCCTCGCGCTTTAAATATTAAAATTTAACTGTCTCGAGTGGAGAAATATCGTAACACACTTGTTGCAGTTGTGGAATCTATATATATATATATATATATATACACTGTTCTACTGCACACACAAAAAAATAGGTCTAGAAGAATATTGTTTTTATCGAAGTCACATACGCACTTTTTAAGACTTTATGAACAAAGTGTGAGCGTGCAGAAGTAAGTGACAATTTCTAGACACATGGAACCTTTTGACAAACGTAACCCTTACGACCAGACATAGCGTCACTGTAATACATCCCACATATATCATGTTATATTACGGATTACAAATGTGTCGAGGTTTGTGATTGGATAACAACACAGAGATGTCAGTATATATATTCAGGAAACTTAACATTTAATGTTAAATGTGTTATTATAAATTATAACATACACGATAAAATTATATTCATAGCAAATTATAAAATCCTTCACGTATGTCGAACATATCAGGTTGGGTTTTTCAATATATGTGTTGTAAAAAACAAAGCCACACACACATACAAACACAACATATGATATCTAAAAACTTTATTGAAACTATTTTTTAACAGAATAGAATTGTCAAGATAAAAAAGGTGCATTTAAATGGATTTCTCAAAATATTAAAGAAACAATAAACATGTAATGAATATGCATGCTGCATTGTGAATGTTCAACAAATACCTGCACTGGAAAATAACATTAAGTCAGGGTAATCCGTAATATATGTGTAATTCAGGTCTCAGACAGGGTATATAGTGTGACATTCCCGGCTTAGGGCTGATATCCCCTTCGACTTCGGCTCAGGGGATATAAACTCTAAGCCGGGAATGTCACAGTATATACCCTGTCTGAGACCTGAATAACATATAATGCCCCGTCCCAATTTAAACAAAAGTTTAACAGCCGCACAAAAAAAGTCTTTTGATGACCATATTACATCGTTTATTTTATGGATTGCAATAAATTATTGTGGCTTTCGTGTATATTCATATATATATTCAGATTCACATAAGAACAAGCATTGCAAAATAGTATGCACAAGCAGCACATGTATTGTAAAAGTAATGACCAATTAGCGATATGCAAACTGCCTACATTTGGAATTGCTCTCTTTACCTATGAATTTTATATATACGTAAGCTTACAATATCTTCAGTAAGATTAACTTGCAACAGATTGATGATGTCATGAGTCCCTCACAGCATGAGGTAAATTTAGATACACATGAAAATCAAATGCAAACACCAAATATGCCGCCATTGATTGATTCGTCAGGATATACAGTACTGCATCCTAGAGCACAACTGTACTACATTGTTGGCGTAACTGATCAAGCGGTTGGTTATACACAGAATCCAAACGTTACCTGTCCTTATCCACCAGTATATATAAATTCCCGAGAATGTAACTTTGATAAGCGAATGATGATTTTGTAAAAAAACAATTGTTATATTTTATAGATTCGCGCAATGTTTTGTTAGACACAATCCTTTCTTAAGACGCGTTTAGCAATTTAATTGAAATAGTATGATAATAAATGTTTGCAGCTTATAGTATTTTTCAAACAGATATTGTTATAGCTTTTTGCATATTTTGCTGTTAAAATTGTGTGAATTTCAAAATGTATTGCTTTACTTTAAGATAAAGCGATCTTTCGTGTCACTCATTCAGTTCATTAGGTACACGAGTATGTAGTAGGGCACCCAAAATATTGCTTTTTGTTATCTACCGTGTGTGTTCCGCATTCGGTTAGCCTCTATCATGTGAAAGGTAATATTTTCAAAAGATGTCGTCCTGTTTTTAAAAAAGGTATCCTGTAATTAGGTAGTTTTTGCCTTTGGTGGAATATAACCGGCGATCTTTGCGAGAACACTTAAGGTTTCACGACTTTATAAAATTGCTTAGTTTTGGGAATATTTTTGGAAACAAGATTCTCGGTATTTCTTGAAAATTTTCGATCATTTGTACAGGTAGTTATCAATTTTTTTGATACGGTAACTGTATGGAAAGCCAACACAATACATTTGATATTTCAACAATCGAAGTTCTTGTGTGAATCGGTTAGGAAAGAAACAAAAACTATTCTGAACTTTTATAACGTGATATTTTGTTTTTCAATCATAACCTAGGAAACATCTCGGAATTTAACGACAAGATATTTCTGTTATCAATATTTCAGTCGGAAACACAGTGATCGGAAACACAGTGGTCGGAAAGCGGAACAGAAGCATGTTCTATCAAAATGTTCGATTTAATTGAAAGATACTAACAAACCAAGAGGATTTTCATTCAGATTATTAATATGTATGTTCAGGTATATATAAAAGTTTTAACTTAAGAAATAATTGATGCAAGCTATACTTTATTGTAGTTTTAACACTATCGCTCGGGCAAAAATAACCACGAAAATAATGCCTACTCATGTTAAAACTACAATAATGTATAGCTTGCATCAATTATTTCGATTCTGATTAGGACCATTAAGGTAATTTGTATGTCCGGTGTGTATAAGAGTAGAGCGTTTGTGTAGGCTCTTCCATGAATCTCCCCTTTTCGTTTGAAAACAAGCAAACGACTGGCAATGTAATTTTTCATAGGGAAGAGTTTTGAACAGCCAGCATGAACGGTTGTCGTATCTAGGTCAAATATGTCAATTTCGAACTGCAACACATTACAGTCATAATGAATGAATTAGTAACATCATGTGCATCATTTTTAAAAGAGTTTGTTAGTGTTTTAAGTTAATGAAATATATATTTTTAAATGCATGCCAATTTGATAAAATTCATTATTCTGCAGAAGTCAATATCCGCATATGAAAACAATTTTATTGGATTTAGAGCATGGTTTTATTCACAAAGCGAAAGAAGCACGTCATATTAGAATTGGTCTCAATTTATCCTCAATAGAATTTAATTGAAAATGTTATATATACGTATACAGGTTTGAACAGTGAATATATGTTTGTATATGCAACATATGAGCACCAATGAGCAGGAATGGGTATACATAAGATTATATCTTAGTTTTCGACAGCAGAGAACGAAAAAATACCTACATTGTTTCATTCCTTTCATCTCACAAAAGCAGTAAATAAAAGATACTGACGTGTGTGGGTATTGAAATTTTATTCAAAATTTTCGAAAGAGATTTTTTAACAGGAATGTATATGCATGGTCATAATTAAATTTCAATTCTTTTTTTCTGCTAAATAGTTCAACCTTGTATATGTAGTATCTAAATATTGGCAATATGGGACGATTTGGAAAATTGTATTTATTGTGTTGACAGCTAACCTAATACACGTCTTGATTTGAGTGAGTTTCCTGTTATAAATTTTGACATTCTCTAATTGCTAAGGATATTTTACCGCATGAATAGTGTTTCTTAGATGCTTTTGGCAAAACCTTTGTTTGGGTTCTCAATTCCTTTCAACTTCGTACCTTATTTGGATTGCTAAACGTCTTGTTCTAAATTCACGTATAAGTTATTTATAGTCCGGCGTACAATGTTTTCATCCTGCTATCTTAGTAATCTACATATCTTTTAATATAAATTGGTTTATTTAAGGGTATTTTCAGGAACATGTGTTTATAAAACTTCTGAAAAAAAGGTTTTCTGTAGATCATAGTCATTCCGTTCCCTACTCAATTATAAATCCCCATTTCGTACCCTTTCAAAAACCATTTCGTACTCTGATAGTTCGTGCCTTGACCTTTTCATACCTCATGGAATATTAAAATGTATTCCATTTAGTACCTCTTGGACGATTTGTATGTATACAATTTCGTACCTCATAGAAGATACGGGGGTTATAAACACATTATAGACACCACGATTACGATCATTGTTATTGTCTAGAAAATGGTCAGTGGCAGTCGATTCAAACAAGCTGAAAAGGACAAATAGCACAAAGTTGGAGAGCATTGAGTACCAAAATTTAAAAAGGTTTTGCTAGAAAAAGCAAAGGTAATCAATATATTACTGTGGTAGAAAATACCTAGTATAGTTTTCTTATTGGCAATCATTCGTTCTTTTATATATTGACTTATATATTGCCATGACAAGGAAGAATATATTATGGTTTTTGGGCGGTAAATAAAATCTAATAGAATGAAATTCAAAACAGTGTGGCTGTGGCCATTGATTGACACATTAAATTCATCCATTTACTGGGACAATTTAGGTGAACATTTGTATGTAACGACCATTGCTCACTGTGTACTTTTTAAAGACAATTTAACTATGGGGTCACAAAAGGTTCTCAACACCTTAATAAAGTAATTCGAAAAAAATAATCAGAAATAACACGATGTTTTGATTTATATCAATTATATAAATCAAAACATAAAGGTTATTTCTGAATAATTTTTCGAATTATTTTATAATTAAAGGCGTTAAGAAACCTTGGTGACCCCACAGTTTAAATGTCTATCGTACGTCGTGAACAGTGATCATTACAGACAAACGTTCACGTAAATTGTCCCAGTCAATGGATGAATTTAATGTGTCAATCAATGGCCACAACCACACTGTTTTGAATTTCATTCTATTTGTCCTTGACCATTTATTTGACCCGAAAGACATGTCAGCTAAAAAATGTAATTATACTCAATTCAATATAGTCTTGTTCTTTTATGTTTATCATAGCTTTGCTTTCTGGTTTTACATATTTGATTTAACAGACATTCACGATTAAATTTTACAACATGCATAATGATGGTGGATATCTGTTATCGGAAATCCATTTATTGAATTTTGTATTTCCTGTTCTTTTTTGTAATATTCATGGTGAAATTTTTAAACACGTTTTTTGAATACCGCAGTTTTTATTCCACAAGTATATTTGACTTTCAATTTACCTAAACGACATTTACCATGATTACAGACAGTTTTAAGAAGGCACCCGAGAAACATAAAAGTAGATATGAAAGATTAAATAGATGCAAGCCTGCCTCCGGATTTTCTGTCTGTGTTGTCCATTTTATCCATAGTATAAAGCGAACTGATTGCTTAAATTCATGTTACGATTGGTTCGTACAATATGCCTGTGACATCTTGATTGAAGAAACTGGGATTTGCAATGGGTTTAAAAAAAAATCGTGTACGCTCCATTGTCGTAAAAGAATAATAAAGCATCAATTGGTTAATTTAAATAGTAAAGCCTTGTTTAACTGATTTGTATAGTTCGTTCTTATGTTCAACTGTTTCATAACTGACCCAGGTAAAGGGGAGGGTCGTGATCTAGGTAACATGTTTAACCTGGCCACATTCTGTATGTGCCTATCCCAAGTCAGAAATTCAAATGGTTGTCGTTTGTTGATTTGTTACATATTTGTTTTTCGTTCATTTACAGTACATGAATTAGGTTGTAAGTTTACTCGTTTGAATTGATTTACATTTGTCCTTATCGAGGCCTTTTATAGCTGACATTGGGTAAGGGATCTGCTCTTTGTCGAAGGCCGTACGAAGAACAATAGTTGTTAATTTCTGTGACATTTGATATGTTGTGGAGAGTTGTCTCTTTGGAAATTATACCACATCATCTTTTTTTTATATAGTTTATATACACTTTTCTATTTACAACTTAAATCCAAGTTAGTGCAAGAATCTACTCACAATAAAATATTTGCATTTTGCAATAAGTAGTTTTAGTATTACTATTACGATACTATATACTAATCACAGTTAATTATTTCAAATCGAAACCAAAGAAATTCAGAAACAACATTTTGGTGACCAGTCGGCGGTCTCGGGTTCATGGTTTGCTTTTTTGTTTTATTCAAAAACAAAACTTGTTTGACTTGATCAGTCGTCATTTTAATTGCATGGAAGTCGGCATTAAAACATATAATTTATAAATGTGAAATGATTGGAAAATCCAAGTTTTAGACATTGATTCGCCTCTAAAACATGTATTATGAACACGATAAAATATGCAGACATAATTATGTTTCAAAGATTCAGACATTCAGTTGGTATATAATCAGATGTAACTGTTTTTATAGATAAAACATTAAGAAGATGTCAATTGGTTCGTTTTTAGTAAATCAACTCATCATAGATACTACGTTCACGCTGGAATATAAGAAAAATTTAAAAAGCAAAATAATAAAGTACGAAGTGGAAGGGAGTAATTGATAAAGGATAGTAGCTATTGATTTCAAGTTCGCTGTTTTACTGATATTCTCATATTTGGTAATAAGATATAAGAAGATGTGTAATGAGTGCCAATGAGACAACACTCCATCCAAGTCACAATTGGTAAACATTATATGTCAAAGTACGGTCTTCAACACGGAGCGTTGGCTAACACCAAACAGCAAGCTATAAAGGACCCCAAAAATTAATAATGTCAAAATAGCATACATAATCACTTATTCAAATTACAAAAGGTCTAAAAAAAACATAAAAAAACAGTTACTCGTTCTTGTGTAAATGCGTTTCGTGCGTAATTCGTACTATATAAAATCAAATTTATTATCGTAATGACTTCGAAGAATCACGATAGTCATATGATGATGATCTGACGTTAACAAAAATGTGTAAATTAACACATAGACAAGCACGTGCAATCGTATAACGACGACTTCTCTCAAATCTGTTTGATTTCTTGTCCTAGACGGTTTTATTCTTTTATTAATTAACCATGCCTAAAACATCTCAAGCTAAATAAAATTGAAATTCGCTTGGATTAGGTTTAAAACGAGTTGTTCTTACTGACTTGTAAAGCAACAATACAACAGCGACTTATTTGACTTATTTTGGCGTAATTGAACTGAATAGAACGTCAACAGCAAAAATATTTAACAATTCCGTTTTTTTATGTCTAATGTTTCAATGTATATTGTAAATCGTAGCTAATGCCTATGAAAAGGTAAGAAATTCAACAATTTACTCCAAATTTTAAGGTAATGAATCTAAAGCGAAATGATTTATAATTTACTTTTTTTTTTATCTAAAACACAGTCTAAAGTACAGCTGACGTAATCTGTGACTACGAGAGTTTTGGACTAAATGTTAACAAGTGATATCCATGAAGTAGAAATAAAGAATTACAATTTGAAACCTAGTGTTCTCTAATTTTGTTACTTGTTTATTACGCAATCATAGAAGGAAATATCAAGTGACTCTTTGTTTTCTTTTTAATATGTATGTAGTGTACAAGTTGCGATGTTGTACATGTTACATGTATAACTAATACAGAAGTATTTTAAGTATTATAACTTGTACATGCGAAAATGTTACAAATAATTCGCAAAACTATAACTAAAGTAACAATAAATCAACTTGATTCAAATCGTAAGGTGACTGCTTAAAGATGTTACTGAATGACATTTTAATTTAACCCTATTACCGGGAATACATTTTGGAAGATTTGAATATTTTCTCATCGGTAAGTAAACCAAATACATCAAAGCGAACCTTAAAAAACAACAAAAAGGATTAACAAAATAAGATCAAGAACGAGAAATACGTAAACATTTTTAAAATCTTCAAACACGTTCTAATCAGTTTAACGTTTAAACCCATTTTCATTATTTCCTACAATTTTGAACACTTGTTGACTGAACACGTCAATACTATTCTTATTTGAAGTGCACATAGATAAAGCAGAACAAAAGGTTAAAGGCTATATCCTTTGATTCGTAGTACATGTATCATTGTGAAGTACCACGAATGTAAGTAATCAATCGACATATAGAAATATTATTTATTAATGTTGGTTTATAAAATGCCCGATCCCAAACATTCGAAAAAGTTTGAGGTACAAAATATTTAGAATCTAATGAAAAGCTGTAAAAATGTATTTTAAATCGGGACTGTAAATAAACCTTCGCACTATGGTACCTTTAAACAAAAAGAAAATGCGACAGATGTTTTACTCTCAGCTTAATAACTGTTTCACTAACCAACATTTCACATCCTCAAAGGAATTGTTTCAGTATTGTTGACTGTATTAAGTTTCTACATTTCAACATTATTTTAGAACTTATATATAAACTGATATTTATGCTCAGTATGTGTTTGTCATAGACGGCGGAATAGAATGGACAACCACTACTTTGACAGGGGACGAAAATGGGTAAACGACCATTTACTAACCATGATGATCTTCTATGTTAGCAGGGAAGTCATTGAAAAAGACTATTTGTTTACCTTTAAATATTATTCAGCCTCAATTTATCATATTGGATCAAATATATCATGTCTTATATGCAATTTCAATCTCGCTAATTGAAAAATATGATCTGTTGCCACTTTTTACTCCGTCTTTAATGTTTAAATTATATGTTAAATTTTCCTACACTTAATGTGCTTTCAATAGATATAACATTTCTTGAAAAAAGATTTTCTGCCGATTGACGGTGGTTCTCTCTGAGCGCTTCGGCTTCATTCACAAAATAAAACACCACACAATTAATTTGAGAGAATACTTTGATATGCATGGTCTCATTTCTTTCCTGCAGACACACTATGATACCAGTGATCCTATTGGTACTGGGGGTATTTACAAAGGTATATTCAACAAGTAAGTTTTGGTGAAATAATTTATCACTGTGTTCGTCCAAATTTCTATGTCAGGTAAACACGGATTAGAATCAAATCTGTACCTTATCTACTTGTAACACCTTTATTTGTATTTCTGTGCACTTTTTGTTTTTCGCGAAATCAATCTTACAATCCATGTGCACACTTAAATCCGTAATAAAGTGTTGCATTTTCATATTGCCAAGACTGTCGTTAGTATTCAAATCTGAATCAGTTCATACGAATATTTCAGGCCGAAATACGTAAATTCCAATACAAGGGAAACATGTATGGCGAGAATCCATCTGACATGGCATTTGACGAAAATATATGCAGCTAAATAGCTTGCCGTAGTAAACATGTCTCTCAAATGATTAGATGTAACAAAATTGGTCTGCCCCTTACATTGCTTTAAAGACAGTTAGCAAAGTATCTGACTTGAAGTTATCTATTCGCGTATTCCGGCCTGAAATATTCTTATGAACTGATTCAGATTTGCATGCTCACGACAGTAATTTTTTTATTGTTTCAAGTGTGCATGGATTGAAAAAGAAAAACTCACGAAAACAAACCATTAAAATTCATTTGGTTACAAATTCGTTTTAAGTAATTCGTATGACTTCGTAATTCGGTATGTTTCATAACAATCAAAGAGAATGTTTGGGAAATAACACTTTTTAATAAAACAACAATCGCTATCTGGTTTGTAAACCTGTATGTGACTTCGTAATTCGGTATGTTTTATAACTCTCCTCAAGAGTTATCGGGAAGAAACCCTTTTTAATAAAACAAGCATCGCTATCTGGTTTGTACTACGAAAACGCACAGCAACAGTTAATCTAATAACTTTGTACAGGTATCATAAAAACAAACCATACTGTTAAAACGTTTAAACCCGCTGCATTTGTATGCACCTATCCTAAGTCAGGAACCTCTTGTTCAGTGGTTTTCGTTTATTGATGTGGTTTATAAGTATTTCTCTTTTTTTCCCGGTTTTTATATAGATTACACCGTTGGTTTTCCTGTTGGAATTGATTTACACTTGTCATTGTGTGCTCCTTTATTGCCTGCTTTTCTGTGTGAATCATGGCTTAGTGTTGCAGGCCGTAGTTTTACCTATAATTTTATATATTTTACACATTGTGACTTGAATGTTTCATTTGTTCATTTTATGTCTGAAAATATAAGAGATCTTGTCATAGAAAGCGCAGCTTGTGATGTCAAAGTGACACAATGAAACAAACCACTCATAGCTTGTGTTGTCATTTGAAATTTGTTTAGAGTGAAACTAAAACATAGTTTACAGAGTCTCCATAGTATAAAAATAAAACCTAAAACAGGATCTTATCATCCTCCGTCTTTCTATAAATTTTTGAAGATGTACGGCTATCCGGAGGTCAAGGTCCTTGGGAAGGAAGACTTGAAATATACCATAATGGTAGTTGGGGAACAGTATGTGATGATGGATTTGGTTTGAATGACGCTAAAGTTGTTTGTCGTATGTTAGGATACCAGAGGTATTATTTATAACAGTAAATATTAAAGATCCATCATGAAGTGATGTCACATAAAATTAAAAGATATTTGTATTACAAATTGACAAATGATTAAACAAAGAAATATAATGTCGATGATTTATTGTAATCCTTATTTCCTAAAAAAAAAAATCTACCGCTTATGATTTTGTACGCTAGATGGGCATTTCGTCTTCACAAAAACCACTTTGACGCTCTAATTCAAAAGGTTAAAAGGCCATATCAAGAACGAAGTCCTTATATATATATACATTTATAGTGATGAAGGGAAATGGTCAAATAAAACATACAAAAATACGCACAATGCGTTTTTCTGGACTGACCATTATTTGGAACGCTCTTGAAAGTTTAAAAAAAAACGCATAAGCAAAGATGTACAAGTACTTCAAAATGAAATATAATTTTGTTTTACAGCGGATTCCATTGAGTGTGTAGCCAAAGGTAATATCTTTGGTTAGCTTGCTTGTTTGCTGAACCGTGAAGTCATTGTTAGGTTAGGTAAACTACCCTACTTTATAAATAGACTAGTCCTACAGAAAACCAATCTATCTGTCTGTTGGACTATGCTACTTTGAAAGGAGGGTAGTATACCTCACCTAATAATGACTTCAAGGTTCAGCTAACAAGCAAGCTAACCAAAGATATTACCTTTGGCTACACACTCAATGGAATCCGCTGTAAGAATACTTTAATGTTAACGTAAAGATTTTATAAGGCTGATGAAGATTTAAGTCATGTAGGAAAACATCAGTTCCCCAAAGCATATTTCTATAATTATTGGTTAGTATCAATATAGAATGTGACCGTGTGATCAGAGAATGTCTTACTTGTTTATTGATTGGTCAATTTAATTGACCCGGATTGACTGATAATCGGAAAAACAAATTAATTGCTTAATCCGATGATATGCTAAAACTCGCTCGTTTCTGTTTTGAAATCTCAATTCTACTTCATATCTAGCTTTACTATAATGTGTTACTACTTTTAATATGTCAAAAGTAAGTCCAAATGCATATAATCTACTTTATGTTTGAAGAAAAAGAAATGTGATCTGCTATACATTGTACTTTACGATGTCCACCAATCTATTACAAAATTTTAGCGAACTATTTTACAGAATATCAGTAGATAAACTCCAACTGTAGTAGTCTCCGCTACAAACAAAAAGCAATCATCCATCTTTATTTACTGAAATATTGAGGGAAAAATTTATAAAAGATATAAAAAATTGTAAATGTATGGGTGATGTAATTATTAAATGTGTTAACTTCAGAGAAATATCTGCTTTTGGTTCGAGTCGTTTTCATAATGGCGGTGGACAAATAATGCTTGATGACGTAAAATGCACTGGCCATGAGGATGATATTGCAAACTGTCCCTCAAATGGATGGTATATATCTAATTGCGGTCATGATGAAGATGTAGGACTTAATTGCGTCAGTAAGTAAATAATGTGCGTTGGATTAAGAAATAAAAATAATAAAAAAGTTATTTTTATAGTCATGCAGATTTTGTCACGAAATTGAAAAAAAAAATGAGTTTACATTAATTAAAATGTGTTCTCTATTTTGTTCTTTGTCTTAAGAGTTGTCAAATATCCTTATGTTTGTCACATCCAATCTTTTATGGTAATATTCTTTACAAAGCACAAAAATATCGGCATTCACCTTAGAAGCTAACAAAACCTTTAAAGCGACTTATTAAGAATGGATATAGTTACGATCGTATTGTCGGGTCATTAAAGATAGCATATTTTGGCTTTAGTATTAATTCACTTATATAGGGACTTTGCATCGGAAATAAACAAATTTATTCAAAACCAATTGTTGACATGATACGAGTTATGTTCTTCTCATATATTTATAAAACCCCTAACGGGAGTTATTGTGCTTGATATTCATATGATGAAGACATAATCATTCAATCAGTTTAATTGAGGTCTGGAGCTGGCATATCAGTAACTGCTAGTATGTATCATTGGTTTTTTTCTACATTGGCTAGAGATATAGGAGGAGGGTTGAGATCAAAAACAAGCATGTTTAACCCCGCTGCATTTTTGCTCCTGTCCCAAGTCAGAACCTCTGGCCTTTGTTAGTCTTGTATGATTTTTAATTTTAGTTCATTTGTATTCAGAAGTTTAGTATGACGTCCATTATTATTGAACTAGCAATATATCTGTTTCGGGTCTAGCTGAAGCACGTTTTCGGGCACGGAATTTTCTATATTGAAGACCCATTGGTGGCATTCGGCTGTTTTCTGCTCTTTGGTCGGTTTGTTGTCACTTTGACAAATTTCCCATTTCCATTCTCAGTTTTATAAAAAATAAATAACGACCTTTTTTATTGGCGTAGATTTCCTTCACAATATTCTACCTTTTCATATGCAAATGTAATTCATCATAAACAATTGAAGTTAGTCTTGTACATTGATTTTTTGTAATTATAATTCCTCATGTATTTCTGTATTTCACTTTGTACAGGGGAAGGAACAGAACCAGTTGAAGGTATTTCTCATAAGGTCTCGTATACATTTTCTACTAATGATATTTGTTTAAACCTATTGATAACGGTTAATTAAACTAAAAATAGTCACGTAAGTAATGTATTAGTCTAGTGATAGATTACTACTTTCATATGATACAAGGGACAACAAGTAAAGTGTACACCTTATGAATTATGTCTTCAAGGTTAAGCTAATGACCATGGATCAGATAAGGAATCCCTCTCCAACGGAATGATTTTTTGAAAGAATTAACAACCATAATTATTTAAAAGGAGTACATACGAGTCTTCTGTATCATTCGAATCAAAACAGCTGTATCAGGTGTAAGACCATATCAAATATGAAGTTGAAAATTCTGGGAAATTGTGTCAAATATGAATCCAGTAATCTATGATTTCAAATACATAAAACCTGTTTTAAACAGTAAATACATGTGCAGAAAATATTCATATCGATGATGTTTCAAAGCTAGATATGAATAAGCATCAATTTGTTTCTTTCCACGATACAAGAGTGTTAATGATTTTCAACGTGTGGCATTTTGTCTTTGCGATATGATTTTCCAGCACTATTTTTTCTCTTGATTCTCCAGCACTATTGATTAGAAATAAATATTTGAAATGCTACAGCGGCATCGAATTTTCTTATTTGTAAAATGTAATTTCTTAATTTGTAAAATGTAATTTCTTAATTTGTAAAATGTTATTTCTTCATTTGTAATATTGTTTTTGTCCATCTTTTACATAAGTTTCTACATTTCGTGATCTGTGAAATGTAATGTGCATGTAATGCAACGTACATGTATTGTCTTTGTTCGTTACATGACATTCTACATTTCTTAAATTGTTAAATGTAATTTCTTTGTATGGGTCACGTTTTTGGAGAATGTTTCAGTGTAACTGTAATTGATGCCAGTCAATGAGACGTTCTGTTTCTCGAGAAAAATAAAGAATGAAATAGGTTTTCACATTATTCCGCTCCAGGGTACTATTGTTAATGTTGTTTGTAATTTTCTTTGTTGACCTCAGAGCACCCTGCTATAAGATAGCTATAGATTTGTTACTGTCGGTATTTGGTTGTAGTGTATGGAAAACAAGGGATTTCTTTAACCATACTATTAACAGTCTATAATACATTATAATATTTTTTTAATTTCACCGCCCTGATATTATGTAATTCAAACAAGAGATTTCTATTGATCTCTTCTATGTCCCCAATAAGGTAACTTCTTTGTCTATTTTCCAAGCTTTGTTAAGATTGAGTAATTTAGAATATAGTGCGAGTTGTTAAATACCTCAGCTGCTATTTTAGTGCTAAAATGAGTGGCCAGTCCAGTGACCCTAATTTTTCATTTTGTTTTGTGAAAGAACATTTCAACTATCTGGTGTTCAAAGTATATAATCTTTACATAATCTGACATATTTCCATAACTTGTACTTTATAATACTCCCCTTGATCCTTGTTGTTTGTTATATATATTTGAAAAAAGCACAATATAAACTACATTTAGGGAATTTCAAAAAAAATTCTCTCGATTTCAATTTAGACATCCCATCTATCTTAATTTCTCTTTCTTACTTCAAACAGTGCATACAATGAGAATGTTTCACCTTTGATTGGTAATATAATATTGTAAAACTTAAATGTTTCTACCACATTTTTTTTATTTGAATGATTAGAAATAAAATACGTATTTTCAGAACATCAGTTTCATCAATTGTTTATTTTATTAATGCATTTCCTATTTTGTTTAAAAGCAAGAAATAAATATGCAAACCAATATTCTTCTAAAAATGCATATTATAATTGTTTCGAATGTCATTAAGATATTATATTTGTGATTTTTATTCACATGGTCCTTTGTACGTATAATTAACATAAGTGCCGTTTTTTAGGTGTTAGGTTGATAGGTGGTACTGGACCATATGAAGGCACGGTGGAGTTAAAGATAAACGGAGTATGGGGAACAGTTTGTGATGACCATTTTGATATCAATGCAGCACAGGTCGTGTGTAGAATGGCAGGATACCCAAGGTATTAATGACATTACAGCACTTGGTCTCAATAACAAATTATGCATCAACCATGACAATTATCAATAAACATAAATATTAATATCTTAATGCCAGGTACATCTTTATCCACGAAATTCTTGAAAACTAGTACCTAACGGATAATATTTCCACAGTATGATAGTTTGACTTTCCTTTATTTAATAAGAATTCTGGTTGTTTCAGGCATGTTGAAATGCAGACATCGCTAAGTGTGAACAAAGAATTTGCAATTTACTTTTCCTTGTAAGAGAACGCCATACTTACTACACTTGACAATATTTAAAAGACGACATACGCATGTGATTTTATTTCCAATATTTGTAGATGCGTAAATAACAGTCCAAAGTTAGAACATGCAAATTCTAAATATACTTAATACAATGTCAACAGTATTGATGATATGAACATTAGAAAATGTATATCGTTTTTAAAAAATCATTCATCATCATTATTTCAGGGCATTGCAGGCATTTGGCGGTTCTTATTTTGGACATGGAAATGGTTCTATCCTATTAGATGATTTAATCTGCACTGGTCACGAGAAGAGTGTTGACAATTGTAGGTCAGGAGGGTGGTACAAAAGTAACTGCGGTCATTCGGAGGATGCAGGGGTAGCCTGCGTAGGTAAGGATACAAATCTTAACATGATCCATATTTAAAGTCAAATCAATGATATGAGATGTCGTCGATGTGAAGTGTACATAAATAACTTACTAAAGATTAAAAAGTATTTTTTTAAACCAAACTTTCAACCTATTATGATCTTTAAAGATACAGAATGGCATAATTTTAACTAGTCTCAGAAGGCGAAATGCGGCAGTGCAATAAAAACCTGCTTTTGTTATCAAATCGGTACACTGCTCTTACAATGTACCAGCACTATTCTTTGGTTTTTCAATTGAAAACGGCCAAAGGAGGGATATGATAGTATAATAACATAGTATACGTCCTGTTTATGCACACGTCTTTATATATTACCAACAGCTAAGTTCTTCTGAATTATGTGCGTTACTTATGTGACTTCTGGTGAAGGAACACATGATAGAAATCATAACGGAAGGTTACATATTGAATTGTATTGTTTGCTGCTTGAGCAATTTCCAATGTAACATGTTAACTTGTTCATTAAAAAAAAACAGAAATGAAATATAATATTTTTATATTGTTTGCACATCATAACTGTTTAATTTGGTGGAGCAAATCATAGTTTGGAGTACTGCAACCGTTATGAAACTCTTGGTATAACCTACCAGTTAGAAGATGCATTTAAACTATTTAAGCATCGTTACTGGTGACGTAATACACAAGAAGTAATAAATAATCCATTATTGCAGGAACATTTTATGTTACATTTTGCGTGTAACAATAAAAATACTTGTAAGCAAATACAAAACTGAGCACTTAAAAAATCATAAAGAATGTCGAGACTTAGATTTAAAAAAAATCTTTCAACATGTTTAATTATATAAGGTCCTGGTAAGCTTTTCATTTTGTAAAATACGGAACAGAATACAACAAGAACATCTGCATGTATCAAGTGTGGAACACAACTAGAAAATTAAGTTATAATATGAACACACATTTGAAGTCATCCCTTTGAAAAATGTTACGAAAAATCTTACAAACGTCATCACGAGCTAGTTGCAGTCAGGATTCTTCTTCGTCAAAATGATCTCCTCATTCCCAACCTAATTTTTAAATCGAAAAATTGGACGTCATTGTAGTGCTGACGAGCTGTCAATTTAAGTCTTGAAAACCGATAAATTTATCCACATAGTATCATTACGATCCTTATATGCCAGTTGTATTTTAAAAGACATATATATCTACTAGCTATTGATCATCCTTTAGTGAACTTTTATGCATTTGATCAACTGTTGTCAGGATAGGTTGTCAGTAAAAGTTTTTGAAGCGTAACAATGTCAAAGAAAAAAATACCTACATGACAAATATTGAACATTAAACCTTGATCATAAAATCACCTCACAAAATAAAAAAAAAAAATTTCAACATGGTTGCCTTGTTAACAACATACATGTAAGCATAAAATACTTAAGGGTATTGTTTTTTCATTATCAAAGTCCTTTAAATTTCTTTAATACTATTATCCGCATCCCTAAAATCCCTAACAACACAAATGTTATGTCATCATTATATTTAAATATAGCTGGTAATTGTCGAAAAATATATTCATTAACTAAAATATCTTAATATCTTCATCCTTATTTCTCTGTTAGAGGTCCGGGACAAAACTATAAGGCATCTCTGCAATGTATATGTCTAGCGTTGTTTAATAAAATCAGTGTTTGTCAGTATCCTTCTACTCCTCCTTCATTGTCATTCTCCATATAATTTTTTATCGTCCTGAATATGCATGAAATATTTGCCACTGGACGTTAAGCAACCAACAATCAATCAATCAATCCATATAATTTTAGTCATTTCTAATATAATCCTTTTTTTTATTATAATATCATCAGACCTATATATAGTTGTGTGCTTTGAAATCCGTCTGTTGATTCTTAAATACATAAAAAAAAAAATCTCTTCAGTTTTGTTATGAATTTGCTCTTATTAGTGTTAATCGAACATCTACAGAATTTATCAATTATTCACTGCATCACGGCCGACACTCGGCCAACCGAGAGATTGGTCGGTTAATCTATATTGAGTATGCGGCTATATCGGCGGTTGGTCTGTTAATCGGGTTGGCTAAAGTCTGTTAATCAGGTGTTATCGAGAAAATCATTGAAAGTTTAGCATGTTTCATTGTATAACTTTTTAAATATATTTTTATTATAAACATTATTCATGTCTAACAAAACAATTCAATATACTTAATCCAGTGGTGTAATTATTATTTTTCTAGCTTCGATGTACGATCTAAAAAATGAAATGGCGGGTTACTCATCAATAAATTTATACACATTTTACACACACAAAATGTACACAAAATGACACGTTAGTTGATTTTACTTAATTGCATGCAATATTTTGAACATCGAAAAAAGACAGGCATTATGTTTGTTAACCATATTGATATCTTTGTGTGAAAAATCTACACGAAAATCTGTATTTTGGTGACATAAATCAATCTTTATTTAAAACCTAGTCTGTTAATGGGTCGGATGTATAAAACCCGGTCTGTTAATTGGTCTGTTAAGAGTTATGAATGGCAATACAAATATAATTTTATTGCTATATGGGTATGTTATCGGATCAAATGGGTAGGCTCAAGACGAGCAGCCAAAATATACGGAAACAACATATGAGCAATGAAACATAAAATATACGATAGCAACACATGAACAATTAAAAATTTAGAACAATGGAAATTGAAAATTGATAAAAATGGTTTCAAAAAGTGTTATATTAAAGTATAACACTTTTTGATTAATATTAATTTCATCCAAGAATGGTAGCATAATCGTATGGATTCTGTTTACATAATGAATGACACCAATTTGTCATCTTCATTGGTAACCAGTATATAAATCAGAGATAAACGTCGTAATGTAACTAAACATCAGAAAGTAAAATATATTGGGATGCTAAAATATAAAGAATAGAGAAAGAATAATATACATTTATTTCCCGTGCCTCAGGGAGATATGAAAATTTGTTCAATGACACGTGGGATAGTCTCAACCAATCAGATATTGATTAAACTATCAATGTGTATAAACAGTGGAATAATATACAATTATAGCCTTTGTATGAGGGCAATACAAGAATATATTGACCTGAACGAGGTATATTGACTGAGGACGAAGTCCTAGGTCGAAATACTTCTTTGGGTCGATATATCCTGTATTGACCTCATACATAGGCTATAATTGTGATATTATTAAATTTCCAAACATATTTGTATCAAAATCGTCATTTTGTTTGAATTTTATAGATATCATATTGTCTCCTATACATTAACGATATATAAATAAACCGTGCAATATGCTTCTTGCTGTGCAATATGCATTTTGCTATCCGCCGTTTTTGGTCACCTTCGAAAATATAGTTTAACATGTGACTATCTCTGAACGAATCAAATAAGTTAAAATATACGAATTAATAATACTGAGTAAGATAAATAAAATGTAGAGAAAAGTGACATAACATTGAATTTAAAGAATACAGAAATAAACACCACCCCAATCCGGACCCTCATGGTATACACTAGAATCTGGATGGAGACGCAGAATATAGAATAGATAAGGACAGTAGTGATTGATGAATTGCTAAAAAAGAGAGAAAAAATAATAATTGTTTAAGAATACAGACATAAAACACCCCTGGGTGTTGAAACAGTAACGGATTGCGATGTATTCATATTGGTGACGAATGCTAGAAGTTTACATGCGGACAACTGCAGTTCTCCTCTGCACTTATATAGAAAGGAACTAAATGGAATAAAATGAATTAAAACTTAAGTTTTAACTTAATAAAATGTAGCTGCATTCGCTCCTTTCCATTTACTTCTTTAGAATGATTTGAAAACAACATAATATGATTTAGTAATAGAAGAAAAGAACTAATTGGATGATGCTGACGAATTAGGGGTTAACGTCCAGTGGCAAATATCATGTGCATATGAGAACGACAACACGTTATATGTACCCCTGTGTTGTATTAGAAAGACACTTTCAGTCGGATTTGAGAACGTGCTCCTTTGAACAGATTCCAAAATCAAGGCTGATTGAAAACGTTGATATTAAATTCATGCATATTCCAGCGGCCAATCCATATCATGCTATATTGAAGTGACACACCCTTCAATAACATGCAAAGAAAGTCAAAATAAAAATGCTCTTAATAGAACTATACTGTTGCACCGTATTGTCATTTTTTTTTACTCAAGAACATCTCATTCTTTACTTTTTCAATGGGAAAATATAAATGTAGCAAAACTATTGTCGTGGCTAAATTACTCTTAACTGACACAATTTCAATTGTCCAACCCATTAACAGACTTTATTCCCATAATTTTCACTAAAACGTGGTATTATTCACGTTATATTACAATTATGAAATATTTACTAATGTTAATTTATTTTTTAGAACCAAAGTACTATTTTGTGTCCTTTAAATGATATCTATAATTGTTTGTTTCGCTTTTTATTAAAAAAAATTGCTATGCGTATAAGCATAAATTATACATACTTGCGCCACGCCTTTTAGTTTTACTGAAAACTGCGCAGACTATGAAATGTTTTTACAGGTGGAAAATATTCTATGATTGATATCATTTTGTCAGACACTTTTCTTTTTTTGATTTTCTTCTTATAATATGCTAAAAATCTGTATATTTAATAGAGTTTTACATAAAATTGTGCGTTTTACTCTTAACAGACGTATAACCAACCCGATTAACAGACCAATCGCCCATATAGCCGCATACTCAATATAGATTAACCGACCAATCTCTCGGTTAGCCGAGTGTAGGCCGTGTACATAGGAAGACTAAAACGTTTTTTATCAGGTCAGAACATTTTTAATCTTTCTTTAAAGGAGATCAGAGAGTGGGAACAGTTCAAGGTAATGTTAACAGATCGAATGTATCGGATAAGGTCATTGATAACCTCACTTTAAGAAGCTAGACCAGAATAAAACAATAACACCCTTCAAGGTCAAATAAAATACATGATCAGTTCGGGATATCTTTGTGAAACTTATATAATGCGTTTAGATCAAAGCTTTAAGCAAACTATTTCATTTTTTAAACGAAAGTTATCGCTTCTTGTACATAGTGTCTTTTCCTTCCTGTAGGAAATTTAACATACACGAACTGAAAGAGTTAATTTAGGGCTTAGGGCAACAATAGTTTAATTACCAATATTCAAATTCGTCTAAATCGAACAGGTGTCTTCCCGATTGTCCCACTTTTTGAAATTACGGGTAAAAAGGTAATGAAATCTTGTGGGACAATCGGGAATATGTTTGTGGGACAATTGGGAAGTTTAAATGTGGGACAATTGGGAAATGTTTTTATAATGATTAATTTGTTTTTATAGCGTGTTGCAGTTAATCAAAGGTTACTAATCAATGTAACTTATAAAATATGAACAAAATAAGAACAAATAATAATATTTACATATTTTATTTTGCTCATAGTAGGTACAATTGAAGTATCATATGATATAATATGAAGTCTTTTAAAAAAACATTTTTTTTAGTCTAAGATGCATATTTTTATTGGCTTTGAACTAGCAGTCAGTACTGTGAGTACTCTCAGATCTGTACTTAGTGTCTTTGTTGTGGTTATGTCCCAAGCCAGGAGCCTGTAAGTCAGTGGTTGTCGTTTGTTGCCGTGTAACATATTTGTTTTTCGTTCATTATTTTGTACATGAATTATGCCATTAGTTTTCTCGTTTTACATTAGTCATTTTGGGGCCTTTTGTAGCTATGTGGTATGGGATTTGCTCATTGTTGAAGGCCGTATGGTGACCTATAGTTGTTAATTTCTGTGTCATTTGGTCTCTTTGGGAGAGTAGTCTCATTGACAATCATACCACATCTTCTTATTTCTTATGGAAGTCTTGCTCTTCTTTATAATTGGTGAAGAGTCCTGTTGACTGCAAACACAATGGGAAAATTGGAAAAGCAACCTTTAATAGTGATTCTTTGAAAGGCTGATCTGGAAAAGTTCTAGACAGCAGCAAATTTAGAGAAAATGGATGGGGGTACAAGAAATGATTTTTACCAGAAGCATGTGCATCCCATATAAAAGAAAAATCTTTCAAATTTTTCAAATATGTATTTTTTCAATCAATTATAACAAAGAAGTTGAAATAATAAGATTTGTGTTCTAAAAAAAGAGAAAATACCAAAATTGACAAATTGACATATTGACAGAATGGTCAATAGTGATTCAGAATAGTCAATAGAATGGTCAATTTGACACAAAAAAGCAATAACATTTTATAAAACTTTCTTATATTAACACCTACTTCAAGGTTTTTTTTTAAGTTAGATCTATTCAGATTGGTCCAACCTATCTTTATTGAAAGTATAAAAAAATAAAGTTTAATTGTGAAACTGTGATTTTTTTCATGATAATAGCCCAAAAATGGATAACATTTGATGAAAACTGACAAAATTATCAGAATTGGGTACTTTCAAATGGCTGTAGCAAAAATAAGTGCACCACCATATGATTTTCGTCACCAATTATTTTTCTAGATTCATATATAAACCCAAAAAATCAGGTTCAGAAAAAAAGTTTAATTCAAGACCTTAAAAGATCTATTTCATAAATCAGAAATATTATATTTTTTTAATCAAAAGTGTATCAATCTAATGATTTAAAAAACATTTTTTTTATACTTTTATAAAATTAATATTAAATGTGCAATAATTAATTCTTGTTTATTTAGCAAAACAAACAACAGTTACCTTGTTTATCTAAGAACATTTTACTACATAAAATAATGTGGGACAATCAGAACTTTTCATGTGGGACAATCAGAACTCTAAAATTTTAAAAAGTGGGACAATCGGGAATAAACCATCGAACAAGAGACACAATAGTGTAACAATTTAAGTTAGTTAAGATACAGACATGTCATATAGTGAGTTGAAATACAGACATATCATATCGGTCAATCAATTCGTGATAGTGGCCGTTTAACTGATGTACTATTTATTTTAGTCGTTTTTCCTCAAACTCTGATTAAAGTCAAATGAAACGAGTGACCGTTCAAAATTATTGTTAATCCAATTCTTTAACCAATGCATACAAGTATTATAAACGTAGTCTTCTGTGCGCGATTTTTTCATTTTTATTATCCTTATTATGTTATCTCCTGTGCTCGATTTTTTCATTTTTATCGCATGAATTTCGTATAATCGTCAAAAAATATTTTCAATCGGTCGATTGTCACCCGTTTATAAAAAAACAAAAAAGAAGCATGGATAATCAGATTAGCATGTATAACAGGTACAATAAGGTATAGTTTATCTTGATGACGGAGCGATGTTTACGTTGTGTTTTCCTTTCGCAATCACCGGAATTTTACGAGAAAGGTCACGCTGCATATGGAAAATATGTCGGCAAATTGTTTGTTGAAAGCAAGCAATTAAAAAACAGTAAACCTCTTCTAAATTTTGACAAATTATAGAATTTTCTTGAGCAAAAAGTATATGTACATTATTTTTATAATAAAAATTAGCCATTTTGTTATAAAAAACATATGCAGATTTAATTTTTTTAATTTTTTTTAAAAAATTTTTAATTTATTTATTTTTATTTTTTTTCAAATGACTTTAAGCGGTGTATGTGTTGTTCATGTTGTTAGGAGCACATCTCTGATTATTAGGTTCGCATAGTGTTACATATACGAGCGTTACGTATCAGTGGAGATATGTAAACTCAATGCGTTGAACACGTTGAAATTGAGGGTAAGTTACCGCTGAAAATTGGAAAGTTGACAATTTGAGTTAACCATTGATTGTATAGTTAATTGATATGTAATTTAAAAGCAGTACATTCAAGCATTTCGATAAAATAAATATTGTTGATAAATTAAAGTTTTGCAATGAAAAATATTGTTAATTGATTCCGGTTTTACACTAGTTAATAAGTCAATCATTTAAAAGTAACGGTTTCTTTGTAACAAAAACTGTAATTGAAAACATGTACTTTAGTTTCTTAACATGTATAAACACGATCACTTTTATTTGCATTTATTACAACATTCAGATGTCAGACTTGTGGGAGGCAATGGGCCACATGAAGGAACCATAGAATTAAACATAAACGGTGTATGGGGTACTGTGTGTGACGACTCTTTTGACATCAATGATGGAAATGTAATATGTCGTATGGCAGGATATCCTAGGTAGTACATTGTATGATGTTATACGAATTATATGTGACTTGTATGTTCTATTTGATTTTTTTCGCAGGTTGAATTACAATTAATGACATTTTAATATTTATCAAACAAATTTATAATTTTTTTAATTTTCAACAAGAAATTTAAGTTTTTTTAAAGAATAGGTGTATAACGCACACTCTTTCAGTACATCTATTTTATATCAATCAATATCTAAAAATACCACATTTCAAATACTAATTAAACAAGCACAAGCACACATATAACCTTAAATTGGTGTACAGCGAAGCAGTCCATTGCTTTTTAGAAAGCTAAAACTTGTTTGATTTATTGTAATGTTTTAGAGATTATTCTTTTCGTGTCATCATAGAAGTGCTGACTACTAGGCTGGTGATACTCAAGTGGAAAAAAACTACGCCAATAAAAAAAAATAAGTAAATAATGTTCGAAGTTGAAGAGCATCCAGAACTCATAATTGCAAAAGGTTTTGCTAATGACAGCTTATGTAATCATTAAACCACATTCATTAAGAGTGTGTATCTATATTTCTATGTATTAACTTGAACTGAAAATATAGAAGTTTTGCGTTTTTAGTTGATGGAAAAACAATGGATTGATTTTATGCCAAATCTTAAATTTGTATTGTGACCTTGCGGGATTGTTTTGACAGCCAATACAAAAATTTATATTTTTTGGTTTTGTTTACGCCTTTGTTAATACTTTATGATCTACCGTGTTATAAAAGCATTCTAGAAACCTGGAATTGTACTAACAAGACCCTAATCGAAACTTTCATATGTCAATCTGTTTTTTCATCTGAGATTAGATCATTTACAAAAATTATACCCTCATTACACTCATTCTCATAATAAACACATCATAGACACCTGGATTAAATTTTGTATTTACGCCAGACGCGCGTTTTATCTACAAAAGACTCACCAATGACACTAGAGTCCAAATAAGTTAAAAAGGCCAAATACAGTACGAAATTGAAGAGTATTCAGGACCAAAATTCCTAAGAGTTTTGCCATATACAGCTAAGGTAATCTATTCCTGGGGAAGAACAGTCTTAATATTTTAAAAATTCAAAAGTTTTGTAAACAGTTATATAATTTATAAATATGATCATATCAATGATAATTGATGTCAGCACAGAAGTGCTGACCACTGGGCTGGTGATACTCCGGGGAATTTAAACTCCAACAGCAATGGCATCGACCCAGTGGTTGTAAATGAAGTCATTAAAGACACCAGGTTTAAACTTTGTATTTACGCCGCCAGACGCTCGTTTCGTCGACAAAAAAGATTCATCAGTGACGCTCGAATATTACAAACGGGTCATCGCATCTTTTTATATTAATATTCAGCAGAATCGGTTGACTCAAGATGTTTGTGGTATTTTTTTCTATTTCATCAATTCTGGTCAATTTGGAAGGATTCAGAAAAGGGATTCACCATTTATGTTTTTTGAGTTTTCGAACCCTCTTTAATTACAATGTAGCTACATGATTGTATCAACCCCATATTCAAAAATAAGAAAATAAAACTGGGGAGAAGCTTTAAAATATAAGTCTAATCCACTATCTTCTACGTAAGAAAATGCATGTATCAAGTCAGGAATATAAAAGTAGTTTTCCATTCAATTGATGTGTTTCCGCTTTTAATTTTGCCATTTTAATCATGTTCATTTTGTTTTTATGCCCCACCTACGATAGTAGAGGGGCATTATGTTTTCTGGTCTGTCCGTTCGTTCGTTCGTCCGTTCGTTCGTTCGTCCGTTCGTTCGTTCGTCCGTTCGTTCGTCCGTCTGTCCCGCTTCAGGTTAAAGTTTTTGGTCAAGGTAGTTTTTGATGAAGTTGAAGTCCAATCAACTTGAAACTTAGTACACATGTTCCTTATGATATGATCTTTCTAATTTTAAAGCCAAATTAAATTTTTGACCCCAATGTCACGGTCCACTGAACATAGAAAATGAAAGTGCATGTTTCAGGTTAAAGTTTTTGGTCAAGGTAGTTTTTGATGAAGTTGAAGTCCAATCAACTTGAAACTTAGTACACATGTTCCCTATGATATTATCTTTCTAATTTTAATGCCTAATTATATTTTTTATCCAATTTCACGGTCCATTGAACATGGAAAATGATAGTGGGAGTGGGGCATCCGTGTACTTTGGACACATTCGTGTTGTTTTTTATTTTCCTTAGAGCTCGGTAATTTTGTGAATTTACTTTGTATCTCTGGCATAAGCTGGACTGATGGTTTTGTAATTTTTATCAGAACCTGCAACACAACTGGAATATCAAAAGTGTTAATAACAATGGTCCAAGCAATCTATGCCAAGTTCCTCTATGCCCATAAATTAAGAATGTTGTTTGTGTTTTTAATTGTTTCTGTATATTTTTCATGCTTCGTCACCTTTTGAGAAACGAATCTTCAATAGTTTTAAAAGAAGGAAAAAATATACCAGAGGGACAGTAAAACTCATAAATCGAAAATCAACTGACAACGCCATGGCTAAAAATGAAAAAAGACAAACAGACAAACAGACAAACAATAGTACACATGACACAACATTCATGAAAGGGAAGTGGATTGTAGTTACGACGTAAGGAACAGATCCGATATCATTTGTGAAACGGTTATTCCATACCGGCCAACCAGCTCGTCATGGCTTTGTTCTCCCAGAGAATTGTCCGTTATGTCGGTTGTTGTAGACTCTTGTCCCCTAGTGTGACAAGGTGTCCAGGGCAGAACTGGTCTTCATAGTTTATGTAAAGAACCTGGGTTAATTTGGTTATTTCGTGGCTGCGCTAGCATTAAGTAAAAAGGTATCCGGAAAACGTTACTTTCACTTGAATGTTAGATCAGTCCGTTCACATTTCAAAATTTACGAAGGGATGATTTCAACTTCATCATTTGCAACTCTTGGTTTAAAAGCTTCCTTGTAACATTTCTGATGTATTTCATTATAATTTGTTATGTTTAATGTACCACTACCACTTCATTTGAAATGTTTCTATAATTTGTTTATGTTTCAGAGCATTGCATGTCTATGGAAGCGCTTACTTTGGTCAGGGAAGTAACTCTGTTGTGTTAGATGATTTAGACTGTGGTGGGTTTGAAGACCGACTGGATAGTTGTAATTCAGCAGGGTGGTACACTTCTGACTGTGGCCATTCGGAAGACGCTGGAGTTGAATGCTTAAGTAATAAATTTTTCACTGTTATTCTTTACAAATCTTTTAAATCAAATCACCGGTAATCAATGATTGATTTACTTTCCTTATTATAGAGTTTTAGAGTATTATAAGAGTGGTGAAAAAATAAAGTTTAAAGATAAGACAAGAAATTCAATTTTGATTTGAATAAGTAACTCCTTTGCTAACTTTTTTTATTATATCAAAGAGACTAGTAATCAGATCAGCTCTGTGGATTCAGGTTCAATGCTTGCGCATTTAATGTAGGTTCACATTAGATACAATTGAAGTTAAAACTTTTGCAAATACCGATGTTTTCTATTGTTCAGAAATGCAGTCAACCTTTTGAGAAGATTTCCTAGGGATAAATGTCCCCAAAATATGTTGTGATAACCTAATGTTTTACCTTTATTTGAACATGATGAAGTAATTGTTCTTTTACATAAGTCTCCGAGCCTGATGACCATGACAAAGACTAGGTTACAGTGACCTTGAACAAACTTGTTTCAGTTTTAAGCACTTAGATTTATCAAAACATACATAGCAACCGTAGTGTTGTGGATTCAACAACGAGACATCGGTAGCGACCTGGATGTAGTTTTTCCTCATTTGTATCGAAATAAATTGCAATAAAAATTAGAAAAGTTTTATTAAACGAAAGAAACGGCTATTTAAACATGAAATTACTGCAAGTAGTATCATTATAAGGTCTTGTCCCTTTTGATTGGCCCAAAGGTCCAAGCGATCTTTTCTCAAAATTTGCCAGTCGTCGTCTGTTATGTTTCCTCTGATGCTACTTAGCCAAATGTAATCAATATGTCGTCACAAACATCAAACAAGCACCTAGTTGTAAAATATGTATCCACTGATCCCGCTTGTTACCAATCATAGCTGGCATGGCTATATATAGAACAGAGTCGAAAATTCAAGTTTTGTCCATTATCTTGAAAACCGCTATGAATGACATGGAAATAAAACTTTTAAAATGATGAGATAATCATATTGTATGTGCCATCAAAACTGTCAAACTACTTATAGTATTACGTTATTGCCCATAAATGAATTTTTGTTTAAATTTTGTTTTTTTGTGTTTATCTTTTATCTAGATAACAACCAAAAAATAGATCAAAACTTAAAAAGCAAAAATGATCAGTAAGACAAGAACTTCAAATAAGTTCACGCTGCTGAAATCGATTTATTGCTCTTCAATGACGATGTTTACTTGTAGTATTTATTGGAGATGTTGTCCTTTATTGACAATTTTTTTTTCGTTTTTGCTGAAATCTTATTACGTACTGCAACAGATAAATAAAAACTGTTTAGACTAAAATTATCAACAAGAAAAGGTCGACAAAAGTGTCTGATTGACATTTATTTTAAAAATTTGCGATGTTCAACATATCTTCCTAATATTTTTCATTCAAATAAACTCCAACTAATAACTAGTAGTAATTATAATCTTTGACTTTGATTTTAATTACTAAGTCTTGGTCAATTCTTCTTTAAGCCTATGTACCTTTATAAATTGGTTGATTTCATTCTTAAATATACGGATTTTTCAATCGGACTTATTATTTTTTTTAAGACATAAAATAACAATCAGACAGCATATAGTGTAGTGGTAGAGACACTGTCAAAGATACAAGGCTTAAAATTTGGAATGTTAATCACGTGTTTCGTCCACAATGACACATCAGTGATACACTAATCAAAACAGAGGGATGGTCACATTCATTACTCATGATCAGAAAAGCATTTTAAAAATAATTGAGAAAAATACCAGTCTTGGGACCAAATTTCCCTCGCCTAGCAGCTTTGGAAATTCCACAGTCCCTCGACTGGTATTTTTCGCAAATACCCCTCCATAACATGATTTATCTGATCAAAATTATCAAAATTTGGATATAGTCATTAATTTTTTGAGGTAGACAAACGTAACAACTTAGTTGTGGTTAAAAATCACTATACGCATCATTTTTACTTTTTTTGTCATACTCATCATATTCATACAGATAAAAAGTTATATAGGGAATGTTATATGACGTTTTTTATGCCGCAATCGTCGTGTAAACCCGAGACACCAATGTAATTCCAAGAGTTCTGCCGAAGGTATTATTATTATCGAGGGTTGATACGATGTGTGATATTTGAAAAAAACACATATCATCTAACACTTTATTATATACTTCAAGTAAATGTTTTCACGTGAAGTGATGTAACGTAGATTAGGGGTTTGATAAAGCATTTACAATCGTGATTGGTATCGAGGGCGTGACGTCATACATAATATAGGTTTGATATCATCATGGATGCTGATACAGTACGATTGTCACATACACTTAACTTTCATTTACTACTAGTAATGTAGATGATAAATTCATATTTATTCTACTAAGACTATTTGAAACCAAACATTCCGAATACATGTGCCAAAATCATTTTATCAATAGATTACACTGATTGTCAATTCAAAATGTATATTCAGAGAGGAGGATACTTGTAGAAGAATAAAATATGAGGGATATAATTTAAGAAAATAGCAACTTAACTACACAAGAACTAAAAACAAGATTACATGTCATCGATCGACAATGGTCTTTATGATGTCAAGTTCTTAATCGTCCCTAGTTAACAAAAACTTATGAATGATATTTTTCAAGACTATTACTAAATTGTGTATCTGCTTTTTTAAAAACAATATATATTGCCTAAAATTAGCTATTTTCTTTTGTGTATGTACCCAATTAGTTATCTCCATTACAAAACTTTTTATTTTAGCTCCAATGTATATTTCACAAGATCTTTAAAATTAATTTACTAAACTAAAAGGGGCACTTACTGTCAAATTCATGTTCACCGATTTAACTCAAATTCTAATATTTGATTTATAACAAAGTAAAACATTTTATCGAAATTATAAAAAAGTCTTAGCAGGCTAGAATAATCAGTTTACAGGTCTTGGGCACGATAATTGGTAGCTTAAAATTATTGTCGTGTGTTGTTTTTTTTCAGTCTAGACGCCATCTAATTAACTATCGAGTTGACCTCCGAATAGCTTCGATGGCCATATAAGAAATATAAACATTGATATAGATATAAATAGAAACTGGAATCGTGCGATTGGATTTTTATATGTATGTTTAAATTCATATTATAGATTAAATCAAGAATGTGTCCATAGTACACGTATGCCCCTCTCGCACTATCATTTTCTATGTTCTGTGGACCGTGAAATCGGGGTCAAAACTCTAATTTGGCATTAAGATTAGGAAGATCATATCATAGGGAACATGTGTACTAAGTGTCATGTTGATTAGACTTCAACTTCGTCAAAAACTACCTTGACCAAAAACTTTAACATAAAGTGGGACGAACGTACGAACAGGCGAACAGACGAACGGACGCACAGAAGAACGAACGGACGCACAGACCAGAAAACATAATGCCCCTCTTCTATCGTAGGTGGAGCATAAATATATTTTAATCATCGATTTACCGGTATAAGAATGATTTTATTTTGTGGATCGAATTAGTCAATCAAATATTTTACCTTTGTTTCACTTTCAATGTTGATGTTCTTTTCTTTCAAATAACTCAGCACGCACAATTGATGAGTTATGTATCTCTTGCTAATGAGTTAAATTGAAGTCAACATTAATACGGATTCAATGAAGTCGAATTCACAATAATTCATCATCTTGGCTTATTTTGACAAAATTGAACCATACTGACTGCTAAAAGCGAACTGTGTATTTCACTATTTCACTTTCATTAATAATTGAACAAAACAAATCATATTTTATATTTTTCATCAATGTGTTCTTTGTTCAAAAACAGTTTCGTTTATTTTCCAATTTTGATAACTGACGGAAGGAATGTTTCCGATTTTGAAAATTATATTCATCGCATACCTATGAGGTGTAAATTGACATATTCCGACTATTTTTTCGATGCTGTCTAAATTATCTCTTCAACATATTCTTATTATACAATGCATGTAACTTTATTTTATCGTAAGTGTGATCCAAAATGACACATGTCAATCACCTGTTACGTGACCAAATGCATTTCAGATTAAAATCAGAAATCTGAACAGGTTTATTGATTTTCGTTTTAACCCTAGCGACGGGGCGCCGAATGGGACTCTTGTGGTTTTGTACACGAAATTCAATTTTGTACGGACAAAAGTGAGTTTTGCTCAACAAAAATGAGTTCACTTTAACAAAATTTGTAGCATACTACAAATTTAAATTTTGTCATACAAATTAACTTTCAGTGGACAAAAGTTACTTTTGTCATGACAAAATTAATTTTTGTAACACAGACTTTACTTTTGTTACCTAATTTGAAAATTGGGCGAAAAAACACAATTTTGTATGCAAATTAGTTTAGTTTGGATTCTGTGAACTAATTTGCATATAAAACTGAGATTTTGTAACAAAATTTAATTTTGTGTTTTGTTTATTTTTGTGTAGACAAAATTGAGTTTTCTTAAACAGAAGTTAAAATTTAACTCAAAAGTCAGTTTTGTGTGCCACATCAGGTAACATAAGTCAACTTTGTATGCAAATTAGTTTATATTTGCATACCTATTTGACAAAATTTCACATGACAAAAATGAATTTTGTCATGACAAAAATGAATTTTGTCATTACAATTTTGAAGTTCTCATAAAACAAGTCTGTATCACATAGTTTTGTAAGACAACAATGATTTTGTTATGACAGAATTGAATTTTGTGTACACAAAATTGATTTTGACTACAAAAAGTTCAAGTCCAATTTGGCGCCCCGTACTAGCAGTAGGTAAAATATCTGTGACATCTGATCAGAAAAATCGTCTCACTGCATTCAATGATTGTAGTTAAAACAAGGGATAATGTCAAGTTCACATGCATCAACCAGTTTCTTATACAGTGTTTAGGGGAGGTATGAACATTGGGTAATATTAAAACTTTCAGGGATTAGGCAGTCCAAAATCATTTCATAACCTTAAGCTTGTGCAAACTTTTTTCGTGGTATAAAATCATTGCCGTCAAACTTATTCTGAAATTATAAATATCTAAAATGAAATGATCCATCGACCTTTCTCAAAAAGTGGTTCCAAAAAACCTCAATAAAGAATGGTAAAGAAAATATCTACCTAAAACTGTAAAAGAACTCTGGAGTGCAGTAATTTTCAATGACGAGTGCAATATAGTCATTGTTTAGGATTCCCGTGTCAGTTACTGTTAAAAGGTCGGTAACGAGTGGATTACAGATTATACCTAACCTTCGCCAAAGCGCAAGTTTAGTTTTATATGGTCTTGGGAATGTTTTACATACCATAGTTTCGGAACTACAACTGGTGTTTCAAACAACATAAATACTGAAAAATACATCGACAATGTTGACAATGACATATGGTTCGTGGATTTTCTTCATTTACCCGGTGAATTTTCTTTAAAAATATTCATTTAAAAAAAGAATCATGTTCATGACATACACATATAAATACAGTGATACAATAATACTAAGGGATTCGGAAACAAGGTTTCCCTTCCCTTATATTAATCCGCCTCCCTGCCAAAAAGATAAAAGGAAAAAAGTGCAAATAAAAAAGTAGATTTTATTTCGTCAGATCTTTCCTATATATATGTACCGGCGGCGGTGTGTGTTTCCAGGACTTTGTCAAGACTGGAATTTTAAGATTATAGTTATTGTAGTAATGTCCTCGGCCATCGGTTCTTATGCGCTCGTTCGCTGTTTTCGTAGGGAAATTGATATATGAAGCATAAACTTGTCGACTGATAGACATGACATCAATATTATGAGAAATGTATGGGTTCTTAAAAGAAACGCAGAAACAAACTTAGAACAAAAATTAAAGATTTAAAAACTTGGAACATGAAATTCGTGGTATATGGACACAATTATCAGCTGTGACTAACTTATATCGTTACATTACAACTTTCCTTGGCAGTTTGTAATGCCGGCGTCACACATTGGCGTATAGACCGGCGTGCACCAAATGACAAGGTATGATAAGGGCCGTTTCTGGTCCCCTTTTTCCAGAATTTTTAAACTTTGAAGTTGAAACCTATCACGCCTGTGGAATGACATGTAGTATCTGCTCGTCCATGTAGAACCTTATTTTTAGGTGTTATGTACTCAAATGTGTTCAAACTTATAGACCTTGGAAAGGCTTCAACGACGAAAAGTGTAGAAATTATACAATTTCGTCATGTTCGGAGACGAAATTTGACATCAGCGCCAACGTAGACCATCTTGTAATTTTCAACCATCAACTGTTCTCTTCTGTATCTTTCACATAATAAAATATCATGGTGGTCTACGTTGGCGCTCATGTCTAAAAATTTGAAAAGTTCTAATCCACATGTACACATGATGTTTACAATTTTGACAAGTCATTATAATACGTCAAAGGGACCGGCACGGGTACGAAATTATTCCGGGATACATAATTGATCAGAATATATCACGTACGGATAGTTTTACGTCGTATCCAGTAATCAAGACATGTCACTCTCTTAAAGAAATATATGTTGTACATGAAATTAGACCCACAATGATCAAAATAGTCTAACACTGTACAGACAAATACAAGAGTTGTGTCCCTTGAAATATGGTGAATTAATTTTTATTCATTATTATTTTCAAATATTCAACGAAATCTTACATGAATTTTATAATAAGTTCTCAATACATTCAAACTCTTTTTGTAGTTCTGAAGAAAATAATTTCCTCAAAACTTATATATTTTGCACTTTGAAATTTTCTATTCAACCATCTACAGAAAAATAGATTTATATATCATATTTATTTCGTGCTTAATTACGTATGTATTTCTGACCGACCGTGCAAGAGCTGTATAGCCAGTCAATGTCGTTATTAAACTTCCAATTGTGAAAGGATTTAGGACTCTCAATGTGCATTAGTTTTAGTTAATAAAATACTTGAACAGAGAATTAAGAATACTAAAATGATTTGCTGATAGACAAAAATCTCTGTCTACAGTACTAAAGTAATGCGCTATGCATGTGCAGGTATTAAATCCAAGTATGATATGTAATTATAAACATAATTCCATGTAAAGAGCAGTTGATACTGAAATTAAGTTCACGACACTTAAGCTATACTGTGAATTATGTATTACCAGCCTATTCATATATTGGTACACTAATGATTTTTCTTATATATGTGTCAGAGCACTCTTGTGACTAGCAATCATAAAATGAAAGTACAAAATTAATGTAGCATTGAATTGAATCTTTAGACTTTCAAATAAAACGTGTATTTGTTAGCCATTTCAAATATGTATTTTGTTTTGTCTGGAGTTCTATGTACGTAACAAACTTTCATGCCAAACCTATACCGAATCCTGGAGTGGGCTGGTACTTCTGACCTGTTCAATGTACTGGTAGTTTACCAAACTATGCCCTCTTAGTTTTATTTCACATTTGTTCCCCTCCCCCACGTGACAAAATGTCGAGCACGTTCGTTAATTTAGACCTGTCCGTCCATCCATCCGTCCGTTCGTCTGTTTCTGTCCGGATATATATGGGCGTTTTTCAATAAAAACGTATTTTCTTGTCCCATACACTTTAAAAAAAAATGTGTTTGATCTTTGCAAGTAATTTTTTGTGCAGTCAGTACATTGAATTAGATTTAACATTTTAAAGCAAAGAAACAGTTTATTTTTAGAGGGATTGATAAGATATTGACTCCTGAATGGTCCAAAACAACCAAAATGGCATGTCCCTAGACCGCCTGTTCAACATTCATACTCTAAAATATCGTAAAAAAATGAAGAAATAAATGTTATTTTTACTTCACATAAGTTCTTTAATAACTCAAAAGTATGTTCAGAGCCAACATATTTTAATAAACAGCTTTCAATATAGGATTTTTAATTTCAGAAGGTGTGTCCCTCACAAAATGTCCACTACGAAACGAAGTCATTAAAATTTGCCAATAAACAGTTTTATAAAATCAATGTAATTTTTGTTTGCAATAGATATAAACATTAGGGTCTTACAAAAGAAGTGATGCTTTTAAAACGGCAATTAAATTGTTGGTAAGAAAAATTGAGCACATCAAATGGACCAGAGTGATACCGTATTTTTGTTAATGTACACTACGAAACGGGTCAAATCTCCTTCAGTATCTGGTTTTAAAATTATAAAAAAAATATCAGTGTACAGCTTAATGAATGCTTTGATGAATACAATAAGTCTTGTTACTATTGCAATATAGGGATTGTGGGAAAAAAATAAAACATGCGAATACGTCCCCTACGAAACGGTCCCCTACGAAACAAGTATGGGAGAAAAACGTTTCGTAGTGGACACTGCCACTACTATGCAGTCTTTTTTTAATCTTTTTTCAATTATATTCGTGCAAAACAAATAACAAGGCTTAGTTCATGTAATTTTTATTATGTTTTTATTAACACATAATAGGGTTGATGTCAACTACGAAACTTTTTGTCCACTACGAAACGGTTTTGTCCACTACGAAACGCATCAAAATGTCCACTACGTAACATGAGTTGTTCCTTCATATGTGAAGTACTGTCTAATCTGTATCGATAAAAATGGTTCTCCAATTCAGAAAAAAATGAGATTTTTAATTATGAAAATAATATCATTTTAAAGAATATTTAAGATTGCACTTTTTGTTTACAAACAGGTCTACAATAGAGGTATTCAAAATAACTTGTGAAATTAAATTTTATACAGGTTGATTTTCCATTTTTTTTAGGTCTGAAAGTTACGCTTTTATTGAAAAACGCCCATATACGTATAGCTATCTCCTTCAGTTTTTGAGCTAAAAAGCTTTTTATTTATAATAAAGGTGTGTATTTCTACAGGGTTTTGATTTTTTTTATCAAATTAAATGTCCGGTATTTTGACACATTAACTTTTTGGTACAAGCTATACTGAGCCAAAAAAGTTTAGCAACACTTTTTTTTCAATTTTTCTTTTGTTGTTTCTGGAATTATTTTTTTTTAAACATCATTGATATCATCCTTAGTTTTACCTGTAATTTTTAAGAGTCTTACTTTTTTTCTGGATGATTGATTTCGCGCCATTTTAGCTTTCCACGTGTAATTGATGTTTTACCTTCTATACCTGTACTTTTAAAACAAAATTTAATTTTTTTTCCACTAATGTTCAGAAACACACCATTGGTAAGAAAAACACAAAAAAGTTTGAAAAAATTGCATGGGGCGTCAACCTGGCCTCTCCGAAAATGACCGTCAGAAGGCTATTGGAATGGTTGATGCCAGAATGAGTGTTTCTGATGTCGTGGCTTGATTAAATGTGCATAAGTCAACAGTTTAGAAACTAACAAACAGACATCGACAAATTGCAAGTGCACGGGATAGGTCGATATGTCGTAGACCAAGAAAAACTATCGTCAAGGGAGGAGCGCTACTTTCGCTTTACATCAACACGTGACAAGTTTTTTTCAAGCCACAAGAGTAGTGCATTGACTAAGGGCAGCTGCTGGTGTGCCTGCCAATCTTTCATTGATACACTTAGGGCATGGCCGAGAAATTGATTTTGAATAACACTATATTCACTTTCGCATTTTGACCCTCCCGCGCTCCATACAAAGAAAATCGTAATGAATGTGAGTGATAAACATTCATGTTGCTTCTGACATGTCATAATTTCATTTTTTTATTATTAAAATCATATGTTGTTACAATTTTGTAATAAAATAAAATTTCATATTTTTGTTGCTAAACTTTTTTGGCTCAGTATATATAAAGAGTCGGTTATCCTCCTACAGTTTTTGAGCTACATCTTTAATACCTAATAGGTTTATTGTACACATTATGGAAGCATGCATTGTCACAGGATTTTTATTATTCTTCAAAATACTCTAAAAATGTCAGGTTTTTGGACTAAGTCAATATTTCTTGCTACTAAAAACAATTAGGGTAGTTGTTGAATATTCACCAAAAACGGTAGTTGAACTTGTTTTCCCTCTCACTTGCTATATATATAATTGAAGGCATAAATTGCACTAGTAGTACTACAGTTTAATGTCCCTAATGCAATTAATAAGATTTTTTAGTAGTTTCAAATATTTATTCAATACCGGAAAGGTTGAACCTAGTAACTTCTACAGCCGATTTCATTGAGTGTGAAGCCAAAGGTAATATCTTTAGTTAGCTTGCTTGTTACCTGAACCGTGAAGTCAGTTAGGTCAGGTGAACTAACCTCCTTTTAGAAAAGACTAGTCCAGCAGATTACCAATCTATCTGTCTAATGGACTAGGCTATTTCGAAAGGATGGTAGTAAACCTGACATTCTTTCCCCGTGTGCCAACCACTATGTTTCATAAGCACGACAATTCGTCGCGGATCGGATACAAAGATACAAGCTAATGCTGTTGTTGGTAATGTTTCAAAAAATAAGGCATTCTATTTCATCATCATTGTATTTTACAGGAAGTAACAACAGGAGCCATATAGTAGAAGGTACATGTAATATTTGATTTTTTTTTCTTTCTTTCGACAATGAATATCGTAAGTTTAGAAGAAGATGTCGTTATTCTATGTTTAAATCTTATAAAATAAGAAAATGTTGTATGACTTAGTAGTTAGCAACTATCGGTCACCGTATGACCTTCAAGAATGTACAAAAACCATGATAACACGCTGTAAGTATTAAAATGCCTCAAACAGACAAGTGTAAAACAATGCTATCGAGAAAATCTAACGGCCTGATTTATGTACAAAACAATTAATAAATATGATAAACCAGCAACATGCGACAACCACTGAATTGCATGCTCTTAACTCTGGACAGGCGTATAAAGAATGCATGTGGCGGGGTTAAATATGTGTGTTGGCGTAAGTCAAATGCATATCATTTACATCTGCATTTAAATTTGTTCATTTATTTGTGATTTTTTTTATACATATAGTTGCTTGCTTAAAGTTTTCTCACAGAAAAACAGTAATTTGATTCTTTACTTTGTACAGTGATCCATAAGAAGTTTAAATAAATAAATTTCTGAAAATATTTTGTTTGAACAAATTAATTTTAATATAACAAGCTTTCAAGAAAGTTATGACTTTATCATGTTTATGCAATGCAGACATATATCTGATTTACAGGCGTAAAACTTGTCGGAGGTGCCTGGCCATGGGAAGGACGTGTTGAATTATTTGTGAATGGAGAATGGGGTACTATATGCAATGATGATTTTGACGTTAATGATGCGAGAGTAATATGTAAAATGGCAGGATATTCACCATCAGGGTATTTAACATTTTTAACTTACAAAACAAATGACCTGCAATTGAAATATGCAACGAAAATGAAAATAAATAAACTAAGTGAAACTTAATTTGACCTAATAAAGAGCATAAATAATTCAGAAAATATTCAGATTTTTCAAGTCCTTATACAATCAAAATAGGTTATCAGAATTGTGTTTTACTAGAAAAAATATCGATTCCCAGTTAAAATCACATCTTCCCTATAAACTACAATAAAAATAAGATGGTCAATGATAACCCAGTGCATGGGAATCATTGAATCTTCGCTTCAGGTGTGTATACTAATATTTGACTGGGTATGAGTGGAAAAGTAAATTTGTTGTATCCGAGGGAACAATAAACTTATTTTTTCACGAATATCCACTCAGTAACGGACGACATCAAAAGATCAATGTAGGATAAAAAAACCTTAAATCAAATAGTTTGGGGACGGGGGTAAAAATTCTGCAAGTTTTGTATATCTAAAATCGATTTTTACATATATCCCTATTGGTAAATCATTTTTTCCCTAATTAAGTTAAGAGGGGGGGGTCAGTGACAAAACTATGTGAATTAAGTTTATTTTCCTACAGTATTCTCAACGTTATCCAATCCCGGAGCTGCATTTAAAATTCCGTGAAATACAATGAAGCTTGCGGTCAAATAGTTTCACCGAGGTCCAATAGTTGGAAACTACGTGTATTGACCGGTCCAATAGTTCAACGCTAGCAACTTGAAAAATATTGAAAATATTGTATACTTGTTTTATATAGAAAAGGATTACTGATGTATTATAAAGTCATCTAGAAAATGAAAAGGGTTTGTAATAACAATCTTAGGATCATTTGTAACTGAAATCTTTTAAATTACACAAATTTAGTCACATACAGGCGTTTGTTGACAATCATTTTGGTCATGGTAAAGGGAACATATTGTTAGACGACCTTCAATGCAAAGGGTTTGAGACCAGTATAGAGAACTGTACATCGGCAGGGTGGTATAATCATAACTGTGGACACACTGAAGACGTTGGTGTTTCGTGTCTCGGTAAGTCAGTTTAAAAAGCTTCAAAAGACAGCTTTCAATTAGAAACAACAACAAAAACTAGAGGCTCTAAAGAGTCTGTGTAGCTCGCCTTGGTCTATGAAGGACACAGATGTATTCATGACAACATTGTGTTTGTAGATCTTACTTTACTGAACATTCTGGCTACTTACAATTTTCTCTATCTATAATTACCTTGGCCCTTTAGATACAGAGTAAAACATTTTGTAAAAACTTACAAAATTTTGCCAAATTAATGAAAATTGTGGTCATGATGACTTATTCTTTTAGATCTTATTTTGCTGAACAGTTGTTTTGTTGTTTACTGTTTATCTCTTTCTATAACAGTATTCAAAATAATAACCAAAAACGGCAAAATTATTACCAATTTGGGATAGCAACCCAACAAAGGGTTGTCAAATTCATCTGAAAATTTTAGAGCACATAGATATTGACTTGATAAATTGGTTAATTTAACCCCTTGTCAGATTTGCTTTAAATGCTTCGGTTTCAGAGTTATAAGCCAAAATCTACATTTTACCCATATGTTCTATTTTTAGCCATGGCGGCCATCTTGGTTGGTTGGCCGGGTCACCCGACACATTTTTTAAACTAGATACCCCATTGATGATTGTGGCCAAGTTTGGTTAAATTTTGCCCAGTAGTTACAGAGGAGAAGATTTTGTATGTAAAGATTTTTCGCATAATCTATGGGCCATAGGGGCGGGTCCAGGATTTTGGAAAGGGGTGAAGTAAATAATGTTTGCCGAGCGGAGCGAGGCGAAAAAAGTTTTGGACCTTATTTAGGCTAAAAAAACCCCATAAAATAAGGGTAAAATGCACTTTTTAAACGGTTCCTGACTTTGGGCATGTATATTTTATAGTTGATGTAAAGTGTAAGGGTTAAACATTTTTTATGCCGTTTTATCCCCATTAATTATCTATTATGTAATGATTGGATAAATCCTGAGCTATAATAGACTAATATATATGATGTCGGACTTAAAAAAAATAAACATGGAAAATTCGCGTTTGTTGTATGTTGTATATAGATATAGGAAGATGTGGTGTGAGTGCCAATGAGACAACTCTCCATACAAATAACAATTTAAAAAGTAAACCATTATAGGTTAAAGTACGGCCTTCAACACGGAGCCTTAGCTGTATGTTTAGTTAGTATAAACTCATAGATATCTTGTTGTACAAACAAACTATACGCCGGGCGATTCAATGAAATTTACAATACGACCGACACGATGTAAGAAAGACAAACAAGCAATTTATATCAAAATGGTTGGTTGAAATGTTTCACACAACAAGGGAAGTGAGGGGTTCCAAATCAACAAAAGGCTACAAATGAGTCTGAAATGAATGAGAAATTGAGACATAAAGGCCACGCCCAGCAGACAGGTTGCAGTCGGGCCTTGAAAAAAGTATTCAATATATCAGTTCGGTGAAACAGACAGCCTGTATATTTTAAATACGTGCAAAATATATCGAATTGTCGCTTAAAAACATATTACACAGGAAATGGAAAATTTCACAAAGTTTAGTCTAATTATTTATTAAAAAAAAAAAGTCCAAGCAAAGGGTACGCCCTCTTCGCCCCCTCTGAATCCGCCACTGGGCCAGGGGTGGTGTTCTCGAAGCTATCTTAGGATTAGGACGTGTCCTAAGACCATCTTATGACAAGTCTTTATCCTAAGTCGTGTTCTCGAAGCTCTCATAACTTAGGATTTATCACATTTTTCGTCCTAACTTTAGGACACCTAATTAAGTGTCTTAAGATCATCATATCTACATTTGTACATCCTAGCTTTGTGCATGCTTTTTTCTCTCTTTTTTTCACGTGAAGATGAACATAAAATGAAATGCACCATCGGTTATTAACTTGTATAAAGAAACGGTGCATGATTTTAAACTTTGAACTCCGTGTTTTACGATACGATGACACTTCGAATTAAATAATCTCTGACATTTCAAAACAAATTGTTATCCACTTTAAATCACAATCCTTTTTGATATATTTTTTATAATTACATTTGAAATCATGCATTTGATTAAATACATATTATTTCAAAATTTCGTAAACAATTTTATCACTTGGTTTTGTTTTTAATAAATGTTTTATCAAACAAATACTTTAACAATTAGAATTTCGCACATAGGATATGTTTAATACGTCCTAACCTAAGATGTGTCTGAGATAGCTTCTAGACACAACTTAAGAGTGTCCTAAGTCGATCATAAGTCCATCCTAAAATTGTTCTTATCTATGACTTAGGACGAATCTTACGATACTTTCGAAAACACCACCCCAAGTGAGCTAAAAAGAAGATTATGTATGATTACCATAGACCAAATGACGTGGATGTAAGAAATTAGAGGTCCCCGTATGACCGTCGACAACGAAATTAATAAAACTACATCTAGTCCATCAGCTGGTAAGGCAAAATTTCAGTTCTGTGTTACACCCCAGGGTACCGCAATTTTTTGGTATAAGTCTAAAGAGTAATGTCTGAAGAATATTTTAAGAGGTGTTAGACTTTTGAAAAAGTGTCCAAAAGGGGTTAAAGGGGTCTTATTTAAGAGTATATCAAAAATTTTGTTTCACACATATATACAGAAAAAATAAAAAATAACCAAGTATTCGGTACAATTACCCTTATTAAATTGAACAAATCATATCTTATTAATACGGAGGCTAATTTGTATTTAATTTTTAAATCGTATAGGACAAAGAAAAAAAGGGGGAGGGTAATATCCAAAATGCATGATGCTGAATGAACCAAAGCATACATTCTAGTTTTCTTGATAAAAAAGGTAAATGTTTTACATTGAAACATAGAACATCAAGTAACTAAAGGCAGTTGAACAAAATTCAAAGGTAAGAAAGTGAAAAAAAAACATGGAATCAATGGCAAACACAAACATAAACAATGAATATCACAGTCATTATTGAAAAACACACATAGTACTAAAACAATAAAAGAACTGTCAGAGTTTCAAGATCTATATTAAAGATCTTTTAACAACAAAATCACCACTTTTTAAGGTCATGAAGAAGGTCAATCCATAGAATCATCTTCATTTTCGTCATTGCCATCTACCGAATCATCATCATCATCATTATGTTTTTCATCTTCGTCGTCATCGTCAGCCATATCAACGATTTGATTATTCTTGTTGCTACAATCACTTGTATATTTGCAGCCATCTGTACAGGATAAACCGTGTGGAATACATGAACATCTTTTAGTGGCACAACCAGCGCAGCTATACATGAACAGCTTATCAGTATCAATAAAGCATCTAACGCTGGCGGTTGGTCTATCCAATTGATGTTGATCAAATCGTTCTTAACAATCCAATCATGGTTGTTTGGCGATGGAACAGTGTTGTGTTATAGAGTAGATTTCCAAATCTTTGCATGAATGTTGAATCGTTTGATGTGCTTTAACATTGCATCTTTTGTTGGGTCAGTAGATGACAATGAATGTTTTTTGCATTGCAAAACAAATCTGAAATTCATTGATGTTATTATAATCGTATCCATATATAGCACACAAAAACCTCTCGAGTGTTTTTGACAGTTCTTCGCCTATCTCTTTCAAATTTTCACCAAGACGGGATAGACCTTCTGAAAACTCCAATGAACGATTCAAAACGCCAAATGCTTTGCTTTTCCCTTACCAGACAAAGCACTTACTGAATCACAACCACTAAAGGCGTGAAATCCTGTCAGTGCTCTACAAACATTCTCCCCTAATTTTGCGCACATTGATTGCACATTTAATAATCTGCATTTGGAAGACGTACCTATCAGAAGAATAATATTTGAACTGATGCGATTCTGAAAATAGCAGGCCAATACTTCCACATTAGATTGATTTTATTACAATGGAATCGTAACCTTTGTCAGCTGCGTGTTTTGCACGAAGAAACATTTTTGTGTCGGCTTCTTCCTGTTTGCTTAGAAGCTCAGTGCATTTTACACTTGTCACTATTTCATTTTCAACAGTGATACAAATAAATCAATTCCTTCAAGTGTATAATATCTATAGGATTGTTTACTCCATTCCGACACAAGGATTAAACAAGAGCAACTTTGTTTCTACCAACTGACAACAATTTCTTCTATTGCCCAGGACACGATTGTGATGGTCTCAAAATTATTGTTATGATTTGCCCTCCCAAGGACCTGCGATCCCGTTCTAATTTTTTTTATGGATATTGTTGGATACTGATCAGTGACAAAATCAATGCGGGGAGCTCTATTTGAAACTGAAAGGATGGTTTTAAAAACAACATTTGCCAAACAGAAAAAGTACCTGGTATCCTTGTGATGGATTGAATGACTGCCATGCCATCAAATATCCACATGCTTTCATCAGGAATATCTTGCATTTGTTCAACGCCCTTTTCTAAAAGACCAGCAAGGACAGATTTATTTGTCTTTACTAGTGTACCATCAACGTTTGCAAGAGACTATGGAAGAGGACCTTATTCAAACTTGAGGACCTCTCGCATATCCAACTGTCTTGTTTGTGCTATTACTCTATATCTACTTTCAATGTGTTGTTGTTCATATATCAGTTATTAACTGCTTACCTTTTATTTCCTTTGTTGAAAATGTAAGCAATGATTGTCTTTAAATTGGTTTGAAAATACCGATAGACTTTTGAACAAGCCGTTCACTGATGAAATTGTCTGATGCCAACTTTCCCTTTTTATAGGCGTCGCACATTAATTCAGAGGAAGAAACAGTGCCCGAGGACAAGCCTGATAGCTGCTCAAATGTCTCAAATGGGTTTGTCCACCTTTGCAGTGTTTAAACCAATTTCAAAACGTCAGTTTCATCTCATTTCATTCGAGTTTTGTCAAGTTCTGTTTGTGTGGATGTTTCAGGATTAACTATTCATGCCAAATCTCGACATTTTGATGATATTGAAGCTCTTTCATGTGCATTTAGCAACCAACGTTTAACAGAACCTTTATTCAAACAGAAACCAACAACGCCATCTCTTGTTTTGGTATCTCTGTTCAACGTTTGCTCGATTGTTTGGTCAACTGGAGATCTAGAAAATCCATGAGAGCTTCTCTGAACACAAAAACCACCAGATGAAAGATATACATGGGCATCAGGATATGTATTTGGCAGATTTTGCATATGAAGCAAATAGACTGACATGTATCGGGAATAGTTTTGACGTCATATGCGAAAAACCATGGTAACATTTTTTTCAACACATGCCAAATGTAGTTCCCAATTACCTTCCCTTGTTGCTCTTATAAATACCAATAAAAGTTCGACCATTTCTATGTAAGAATTCCAGAACTTGTTCATTAGTTCCTCACTTAGATTGCAATAAACACTAAAGGCCTCAAATAGTTTACCAACATAAGGTGAAATTAGCAAGGTTTTTAAGTTGTTTTCTGTTAAATTTTGTCTGATTTGAGCTAAGATTGACAGAACAGATGCTGAAAATTAGGATCGAGAAATTCATTCTCATCATTTGAATTAAGCCAAGAACCAAATGCTTCCCAACGTAATCGTTCAAAAGCTTCAAAAACAATTTTGAGCAATCGCAGCACTCGATTATAATGTTTACCTTCAAATACACCAGTCAAAGAACATGACCCAATAACTCCAGACTCCAACAGGAGAGCGCCCAGCCCTGCATCGCCAAACCGTTTCCCAATGACTGCTATAAAAGCACATGTAGTGTGACAATATGTACAAAATTTATAAAAGAATAGTGAAGCAATATATCCAATCAAGAAGGAAAGAAAAATGATAAAAAGCACTATCAAATGAGGAGCAATGTATATATTACAAAAAGCAAATAAATAATAACCAGATGGTATGTCAAATCGGCATAATTGTGTGCCAACGAAAGTAAAAAGTCTTAACAAATTCCCCAACTGACTATTTTACCTACGTTCAAAGCAATGTTTATCGATTGAATGACTTAACAATCTTAACTCACCACATAGCTAAAACACAAAATGTAAACAAGGACACCTTTATTGAGTTCGATAGAGTGCACCTTTTCAAAACGCAAAAAATTAACTTTAATTTGTAATTTTTTCATAAATATTTTGTTACACATTTACTTTATAAAATAATTTGTCTCACAAAAACAACATAATCGACAATTATATGTTTGTTTTCAGTTGCAAATTGGTAAGCTTAAAAGTGCGTATATGTGCACTCAGGTATGAATATATTGTCGACTGAATCGAAGACGGTAATTTGATGATTTCCGGTATTTTACGAGTATTTGCACGTACATATGTTTTATTGAATAATTCATATTTTAGACCATATATACATACTGTAAATAGTTTAAACATTGCATACTGGTCAATTTTAAAGTTTTATTCACAAAAACGGATAATTGTATTACGAATTTCCTCATGAAATGAGAAAATATGCCTTAATTTTAACCCAAAAAATCGGATTGTTTGTAATGTAAATACACACTTTTTTTTAAACAAAAAATCTTTAGTTTGACATTAAATATGATAGTTTTATATCTGTTTTAGTTGTTTTAACCTATACTTTATTTTTTTTTCAATCGCTTTATATTAAAAATTTTAATTAAAAATTACTTAGTCTCGATAGCTAAATAAGGGGACCATTGTAAGGGACGTTTTTAAACCTCTTTTGGACACTTTTTTTTTGGTTTAACACCTTGTATTTTATTAATAAGATACTGAAGTTGAATTCTATCAAAAAAAAATCGCGGTACCCTGGGGTGTAACACAAACTCCTTAACTAGAGCGCTTTTGAAAACTAGCTGATGGACTAATCAGTCCATTTGATAAATCTTCAAAATCAATCTTGTGAAATTTATCATTTTATAATTTCTTCAAAAAACAAATGCAATCAGCAATTTTTTGGTTTTTTGAATATTTTTTTCCATTTGTAAGTTGACGGAATCCACAATTGAAACATTGAAACAGCCATTGCTGAACCTTTAGAAAAAACACCGTGTTGTCTTATCTTTACCGTATATAATGTTTTGTAGATTAGTATGTTTGGTTTTTTTTAAATGCTTATGTATGGTAAAATCATATGTTTTCGTTCGTCATTTTAAGAGCAATTCTCTGTAACCACCAACCATTTTATATAGGGGTGCCGGCACGCATAGTCACCGATTTTCATGAAACTTAACCAAAACATGTGATCATGTAAAAAAGTAAGAAAAATACCCACCCAAATGTTGCTAGGTCATGGTTGCCATGGCAACCAAGTGAATGAGATTTCCCGCAAATTTTGAGGTATTTAGCATCGAAAAAACAACTACTTTGCAGTCATTCGTAATCAAAACTAGGTTTTATTTAATGATATTTGTAAATATTTTTTAGAAACATGAAACTTAACAAACAAAATAGCAATGTCATATATAAAAAATATTTTGGCTGAATATTGTCACAACCGCAGAAGCAGAGGTCATTTTTCAATATAGTTCAGAAGACAAATTTTACACATTTTGTGTGAACAAAATAGACATTTTTGCATCCACCTCCATTTAACCTGTGGTTATGAATGAAAAGTATCAATGTTTCTAATCAAAAAAATATAGCAAAATGTTTGGGAAATTAGGTTCTAGGATGGTTGCTATGGAAACAAAAATGTGTCATTTTTGCCTTTTTACCTCTAAAATGTAGCCATTTTATTAAAATAATCCACAAAAAGTAATTATTATTGAATGACTATGATGTGCAAACTATAAGCAATTAAATTACCATAAATTTTTCCAAAGGTCAAAGGTCATTGATGACCTTGACCTTTGACCTTGTGTATATTGATTGAATTTTGAAAGGAAATATAATAGAAAGAGGCTAATATACATGGAGAAAACAATCAGGATGTTTTAAACCACTTTTTATCAGCATATGAAAAAAAAAGAGTCGAGGTCATGTCAAAAGGGCTTAGCAACCACCCTTATTTGATAAAAAATGTACCTAGCAACCATACATGATTTCACTCAGGACTATATAAACTACACGTTTTTCACAGACCTAACTTCAAAGGTCTAGAGGGTGTCATCACATTAGTTGTAAACAATCATTCATTTAAAATGTAAAACTGCCTAGAAAAATGCCTAGCAACCATCGATTTATATTGAAAAAGTGCATAACAACCAATTAATTACTTAGAAAAACTGCACAGCAACAGTTTATTTTAGATTTCATTTGGACAAAAATTAGAAAAAAATAATATTAAAAACACATGTCTAATCCGGAAAAGTAAATAATATAGCAAATTTAATTTCATGAGACTGATTACACATATATACAAAAATTTGAAAGATGTCGCCTGATGAGACAACTCTCCAGAAGACAACCAAATGTTATTTAAAGACAAATTATTTATATCTACAAGAAGAAGAGAAAAGGAATATAACTGCTAAGAGATCGACCAGTTTATTTTGGTTGGAGTTGGCCTTTCAAGCAAAGAAGTTATGCATAGACAATATATTCCACAACTTCCATTTAAGACTAAAAACATTTTAAAAATGAAATGTAATAGCAAATTTGATTTATTTCCACATTTGAACTTGAATTTAAGTATTTGTAATGATCAAATCAGTTCAAATCTTTAACACAAACTGATTGATTCAAGTGAAGTAAATGTAATATTTTTGGAAAAATTATCTTTTAACCGGACTTCTCCACAAACCAGATTTGAACACAATCATCATTAGAGTAATAATATACTTTCAAAATGTATCCTATGATGGCTTACATGGCTTGAATAAAATAAAGGAATACAATGCTAGTTTAAATTGTCCATCATCATAAAAATTGTTATAAATAGAAAACCCTGAAAGGACCTTTAATATTCCGAGTGAAAGGGTCTACCTACTATCTATTTACAGGGGAATTTCTGGCCTGAAAGGATGAATGTTAACCTTTTTATGCCCCGCTGAAGCAGACGTGGCATTAAGTATTACCCTTTCCATCTGTTTGTATGTTCGTCCGTCCGTATTTCCCAAAAGTTGGTATCCGTTCTCTTATTTTAGTTTGCCTTAGCCAAATATTGTTTTAACCTTACCATGCTTATTGCCACATAAAACATGTCAATTTGAAAATTGGGTGGCGTCACCTATATCGTTTTGGAGTTATATGCCTTTATAAACATAATAATAATTGCACTTTTACAATTCTTTGGTTATGTCCCTTTATAATGTTATAAAAATGATATGCAAGCGAGGGGGAGGGGGCATTATCTGTGTACCATGGACACATTCCCCATTTATGTTTTTTGCCTATTATCTTGAAAACAATAAAAGAGAAAGAGAAACATTTAATTTAATAGATTATCATCAGCACTAGATCTTTTTCGTCGAAATCGTCAGCTGATTTTTATTGCAATTATTGCCCTATAAAGACTGTGTGTGCTTTTTTGGCTAATATAAAAAAAATACCATATTATAGCAGAAGGAAACTAGAAATTCAAAAATTATCAACAAGACACGATTACAAATAATTTAACGTGGTTAAGGTAGATCATAAAAATAGACTTTTTTAGACAGAATTTTCTTATTATTTGCTAAAATGAAGATTTTACTTTGCTTTTTTAGCTCACCTTGCCCAAAGGAACAATTGAGCTTTTCTCATCACTTGGCGTCCATCGTCCGTCGTCGTTAACTTTTACAAAACTTAGCCACAATCAGCATTGGAGTATCTAGTTTAAAAAATGTGTCAGGTGACCCGGGCAACCAAACAAGATGGCCGCCATGGCTAAAAATGGAACATAGGGGTAAAATGCAGTTTTTGACTTATAACTCAAAAACCAAAGGATTTATAGCAAATCGAACAGGAGATGCAATTGTTTATCAGGTTAAGATCTATCTGCCCTGGCATTTTCAGATAAATCGAACAACCCGTTATTAGGTTGCTGCCCCTCAATTGGTAATTTTAAGGAAATTTTGCCGTTTTTTTTTTTATTATCTTCAATATTATTATAGATACAGATAAACTGTAAACAGCAATAATGTTCAGCAAAGTAAGATTTACAAATAATTCAACATGATCAAAATGGTCAGTTGATCCCTTTAGGAGTTATTGCCCTTTATAGTAAATTTTTAACCATTTTTCGTAAATTATAGTAAATTTTTAACCATTTTTCGTAAATCTTAGTAATCTTTTAGAACAATCTTCTTCTCTAAAACTACTGGGCCAAATTTAACCAAACTTGGCCACAATCATCATTGGGGTATCAAAGTTAAAAACTGTGTCTGGTGACTCGGCCAAACAACCAAGATGGCCGCCATGGCTAAAAATAGAACATAGGGGTAAAATGCAGTTTTTGGCTTATAACTCAAAAACCACATCATTTAGAGCAAATCTGACAGGATGTGAAATTGTTAATCAGGTCAAGATCTATCTGCCCTGGAATTGTTAGATGAATCTGATAATCGGTGGTTAGGTTGTTGCCCCTGAATTGGTAATTTTAAGGAAATTTTGCCGTTTTTTTTTTTTATCTTGAATATTATTATAGATAGAGATAAACTGTAAACAGCAATAATGTACAGCAAAGTAAGACCTAACAATAAGTCAACATGACCAAAATGGTTAATTGATCCCCTAAGGAGTTATTGCCCTTTATAGTCAATTTTTAACAATTTTCATAAAATTTGTGAATTGTTACTAACAATTTCCACTGAAACTACTGGGCCAAGTTCATTATAGATAGAGCCAATTGTAAGCAGCAGGAATGTTTAGTAAAGTAAGATCTACAAACAAACACATCACCATCACCAAAACACAATTTTGTCTAGAATCCATCTGTGACCTTTGTTTAATATTCACATAGACCAAGGTGAGCGACACATGCTCTTTAGAGCCTCTAGTTTAAAAATAAAATAAAAAGGTTGGGTCACCGTGCTATTTTACAAGCTAAAATTGAAAATTGCCTAAATTTGGTTAGATTGTTAACACACTTGTGTGCATACAATTTTTTTTCTTTGAGATAAAATTTTGAATATTTGTGGGAAGATAGGTTTCATCATATGTTTTTAGAAATTAAAAAGAAACAATGGTGTCACTGAACTCGTTTTTTCGCTACAAGTAATAATAAAAATAAATCCCTATTAGTCCAGTATTTTTTTTTACTGAAAGAGTTATCTCCCCCTAAATGGCTCATTTGAAAAGAAAAAATTTAGTAAAAAAAATAAGGACAATTGCTTTTTTATGAAATTTATGTTGCTAGATTCACACTTCAGAGGACACAAATCACCCTTTATTAACCGTTGCTCAGGAATATTTCTGTTGCTAAGTAGTTGCTAAGCAATTTGTGAACTCTAATTGAAGTGACTATTCATTTGTAACTTCAAGTTTTTCTCAAACCAACCATCTTATCTGGAAAATATGGTTATTTGTACAGACACATCAATTCGTATGTGCTAATTATATTATGTAGTAAAAATGGTTGCTAGACAACCTTCTTTTTACCAGAACAAAAAACAATAATTTTTTCTAAGTTTCTATACTGAGGCTAGCAATGGTATGAATTAAGACTTCTTTTAAGAGGGGGCCAAAAACTCCCCTTTTCATAGGTACCTTCTCCTTTGCCAATTTAGGCAAATAAGTAGACCAATTTGTACTGTGATTGTGCAATCAAAGATGGCGGTATACCATGAATCTACCTTAAATTTATTTGACAACCCCTAATAAGAGTAAATACCCTTTAAAGTCAATTTGGGGTAACTATCGTCATTTAGTATTAACATAAATATATTAATATAGAATAAGCTATGTATAGCTACAAGAGTAACTAAAGAAGAGTAAATAATTGGATAAGGAAACAAAAGAAAATGCTGTTATTTGAATTTTTCTCCTTTAATACTAGTATTCATTAAAAAACAAAACACCTATATGGAGTAAAATGAAATTTTTGAATATTTTGATTAAATGATTGAGGTTTGTTGGTAATGTTTACTATTACATTGTTTATTTATCCAGATAAGTTTCAATAAAAATAATGTTTTGTTACATTACTTTTTTACATGCGTTGAAGATTCAAGATTGAGAACATAAAAGTAAAAAACGAGTCCCCTAGTTAATGAAAAAATGATTCAACTGGCATTTTTCCGTAAAATTGATAAAATACTTTGGAAAAAACAGCATTTGTAATTCAAGTAAGAACAGGAAACAAAGTTGCTTGCGATTAACCTAAATTTACATGAGTAAACTCATGTACGTGAACTATTTTAGAAACACAATACCTGTTCTTTAAAGAAATTTGAGAGTCTAAATGGCAAAATGAATTACAACTTTAGTAAAGCACCAATACACGGATGGTTGCTATGCATTTTCGGATTATATGAAAATGGCTGGTAAAGTTTATGTTGAAAATATTGACCCCTCAACTTTTAATTAGGATGTATATCATAGTTCTGAACCCAACTATGTATGGTTGCTAGGTACTATTATATCAAGTAAGGGTCGTTGCTAAGAACTTTTAACATGACCTTGACCTCTGGCATTTTGCTTTCTTACGATATGTAAGCATAATTTTGTTTAAAGACTTTTTCTAAATACTTTTGGGGTTTATTTGATAAAATTTCTAATACAATTAAATAAAAAAAAGACCGAAGGTCAACGTCAAGGTCATAAATAAACTTTGACCTTGAGGTAAACTTTTAGGTCATTGAATGCACAACATGTCCCAAGTGATTTTTATTTTGTATTTGTCACTGTTTTTAAACTATTCAAATAACAATGTCAAAATTTTTCTTCAAAATACCAAAAATGACACTTTTATGTTCCCACGGCAACCACTCTAGCAACCGATTTCCCAAACCTTTAATGATGAATTATTCCTAGGCAATAATTTACATTTATCACTTTAGTATAATTGGTTGTGGATGCAAAAGTGTAAAATTATGTCATGCAAAATGCCTATAATTTGCCTTTTTGAATACATTGAAAATTCCACTATTTGAACCAGTGCTGCCCCCTTTCTCCCCTATTGTCAGAAATAATTTTTTTCTTTCATCGTACTCATAAAGTGTTATACTTTAATTAATTATAGTCAAAATATTCATAAAACTTGAAATGTATGCATAATAACTGCTTAAAATGGGTAATTTTTTATCCTCAAAATATGCATTTTTGAGGCAAAATCCAAGGGGACCCGTAACCATGGCAACGGGGGCATAAACAAATTTTTTGTCAACATTTTTCTTGTTAGATTATCGATAGCTACCAACAGACCAAGTTTCAAGAAAATCTGAGACTATGCGTGCCGCAACTTGGTTGGTGGTTACAGAGAATTGCTATTAATTGGTTCTATGCGTGCTTAGTGATGTCACAATGCATAATCTTAATAGAATTTGTGTATCTCAGATTTTTGCATTTTTGGTGTCACCTTTGTATATTGAGTTAGTTCAGAGTTGTGATATAGTTATCGGATTTCGATACTCAATATGTTTCTAATATTTCGCTGCAAAATGTGCAATTTTTTAACATATCTTCCTCACATTTTTGATTTATTTATACTTGGAAGTTCAAATATGAACAAGTAAGAATTTAAGAGTAGAACAATACGTAATTGTTTGTATTTTAAATGTGCGATTTTTTTTCAGATAGTGTTGCTGCAATTGGTTGATCTTATTCTTGAATAAAGGAATCTTTCAACTGTACCCATTCCTTTTCTCTGTTTAAGACAGAAAAAAACTCATTACGGAGTTTGTCATGATCATAATGCGTGTTTTGTCTAAAATAAAACATCAGTGATTCCCGTTTCAAAGGAGAGGGATGGTCAAATCAATAACTTTGTTGAAAACAATGTCAACCCAAAAATTCCCAAAAGTTGGCTATTGTCATTAATGCTCAGAGGAAGAAAAACCCTACCGTGCCGCTCGAAAAAAATAGAGAGATGATCAAATCGTTTCAAAAATTGAACAACACCAAACGTTCCAAATAGATGTGACTATCGAAATCGTTGACAAGTAAAAGATACATGTACCAGCTGTTAATCAATTCAAGATGAAAATATGCAGGAAATATTAAACAAAACATTTGATAAATTATACTTTAAGAAAACAGGAATCGAACGATTCAACATTCCTATAGGTAACAACTAAAGGCCATCGACCAACATTGATCTTAATATATTCCAAGCTCTAATTCCTCCGTTTTTAAAAACAAATGTAGAGTAATCTACTAGAGAAAATTTTAGATCTGTCATTAAAACAAAATTGTCGAAAAATAAACCTCCTTCAAGATATTACTGAATATAATAGCTGATGAAGTTGAGACATATCGAATAGGTGCATGCATGAATATGTGTCAGGTTTGAATCGTTTATTAAATAATAAAAACTCACTACAGATGAAAACAAACTTTCAACCCCGCCACATGCTGTATGTATGTGACAGTCTAAAGTCAGGTGCCTGTAATTCAGTGGGTGTTCTTTGTTGATGAAGTTACATATTTTTTTCGGTCATTTTTTTTTTTAGCTCACCTGGCCTAAAAGGCCAAGTGAGCTTTTCTCATCACTTGGCGTCCGGCGTCCGTCGTCGTCCGTCGTCCGTCGTCCGTCGTCGTCGTTAACTTTTACAAAAATCTTCTCCTCTGAAACTACTAGGCCAAATTAAACCAAACTTGGCCACAATCATCATTGGGGTATCTAGTTTAAAAAATGTGTCCGGTGACCCGGCTAACCATCCAAGATGGCCGCCATAGCTAAAAATAGAACATAGGGGTAAAATGCAGTTTTTGGCTTATAACTCAAAAACCAAAGCATTTAGAGCAAATCTGACATGGGATAGAATTGTTAAACAGGTGAAGATCTTTCTGCCCTGAAATTTTCAGATGAATCGGATAACCCGTTATTGGGTTGCTGCCATTGAATTAGTAATTTTAAGGAAATTTTGCTGTTTTTGGTTATTATCTTGAATATTATTATAGATAGAGATAAACTATAAACAGCAATAATATTCACCAAAATAAGATTTACAAATAAGTCAACATGACTGAAATGGTCAGTTGACCCCTTTAGGAGTTATTGCCCTTTAAAGTCAATTTTTAACCATTTTTCGTAAATCTTAGTTATCTTTTACAAAAATCTTCTCCTCTGAAACTACTTGGCCAAATTAATCCAAACTTGGCCACAATTATCTTTTGGGTTAGTAGTTTGAAAAATGTGTCCGGTGACCCGGCCACCCAACCAAGATGGCCGCCATGGCTAAAAATAGAACATGGGGTAAAATGCAGTTTTTGGCTTATAACTCAAAACCCAAAGCATTTAGAGCAAATCTGACATGGGGTAAAATTGTTTATCAGGTCAACATTTATCTGCTCTGAAATGTTTAGTTGAATCGGACAACCCGTTGTTGGGTCGCTGACCCTGAATTGTTAGTTTTAATGAAATTTTGCTGTTTTTGGTCATTATCTTGAATATTATTATTGATAGAGATAAACTGTAAACAACAATAATGTTCAGCAAAGTAAGATTTACAAATAAGTCAACATGACCGAAATGGTCAAATGACCCCCTTAGGAGTTATTGTTCTTTATAGTCAATTTTTAACAATTTTCATAAAATTTGTAAATTTTTACTAACATTTTCCACTGAAACTAATGGGCCAAGTTCATTATAGATAGAGATAATTTTAAGCAGCAAGAATGTTCAGTAAAGTAAGATGTACAAACACATCACCATCACCAAAACACAATTTTGTCATGAATCCATCTGCTTCCTTTAATAGTCACATAGACCAAGGTGAGCGACACAGGCTCTTTAGAGCCTCTAGTTAAATAAACTTATTCTAATAGGTTACCAATTCAAATTTTGAATATCCAACCGACTGCTAGCAGCCGTTTTTTATATTGAATATCGAATAACGAATAACGAAACGGCTGCTAACTTCATATACATTACCAATTCAACACTGTAATGAGATCATTGAGTATTGTTTTTATTGGTATTAATATCGATTTTGCTATTGGTATATTAAATGCAAACTAAATTTTATTATTATATACATGATCACATGTACACATTCATAGATCTACAATCTGTAGTTATCTGTATCTTGGCATTGTACAAGGTCATGTTTTTCTTTGACTGTTTATGACGTCTTTACATTAGATCTATTGGATGTTAGATGTGTACTAATTAATAATTTAGTAAAACAAATATTAGTTGTGAGTAGCTTTGAACTAGCTGTCAGTAACTGCAAGTACTCTCGGGTCAGTATTTTGTGTCTTTTTGATGTTTTATTTATACAAGTACCCGGTCACGTCCACTCTGTGTTTTTATAAGATGTATTTCTATTAGTATCAATCTGATGAGTTAATCCTTTTTCAACTGGTTTACAAGTATATAGTTTGTTCTTATGTTGTACTGTTACATCGCTGTCCCAGCTGGTTAGGGGGATGGTTTGGATCCCGCTTACATGTTTAACCCCGCCGCATTCTGTATGTATGTGCCTGTATCAAGTCAGGAGCCTGTAATTCAGTGGTTGTCGTTTGTTGATGTGTTGCATATTTGATTTTATGCCCCACCTTGTACGATAGTAGAGGGGCATTATGTTTTCTGGTCTGTGCGTCCGTTCGTCCGTTCGTCCGTCCGTCCGTTCGTCCGTCTGTTCGTTCGTCCGTCTGTCCCGCTTCAGGTTAAAGTTTTTGGTCAAGGTAGTTTTTGATGAAGTTGAAGTCCAATCAACTTTAAACTTAGTACACATGTTCCTTATGATATAATCTTTCTTATTTTAAAGCCAAATTAAACTTTTGACCCAAATTTCACTTTCCACTGAACATAGAAAATGAAAGTGCATGTTTCAGGTTAAAGTTTTTGGTCAAGGTAGTTTTTGATGAAGTTGAAGTCCAATCAACTTGAAACTTAGTACACATGTTCCCTATGATATTATCTTTCTAATTTTAATGCCTAATTATATTTTTTATCCAATTTCGTGGTCCATTGAACATGGAAAATGATACTGCGAGTGGGGCATCCGTGTACTTTGGACACATTCTTGTTTATTCGTTTTTTGTACTAAAATAAGTCATTAGTTTTCTCATTTGAATTGTTTTACATTTATTATTCGGGTATTTTTATAACTGACTATGCGGTATGAGCTTTGCTCATGGTTGAAAGCCGTACGGTGACCTGAAGTTGTTCATTTCTTTGTCATTTTGTTATTTGTGTCGAGTTGTCTCATTGGAAATCATAAAATATCATCTCCTTTTTTATATTTTAACAACAACAAAGGTACAGTGGAGATCAGTTCTAACCTCTCATAAATTCTGTCAGAATCTGTCAGGAGAACTGTTCTAGAACAGTATGTAGAACTGTCAGCCTGACACCTTTTAGTCAGTTCTAGGTTAGAACTGTTCTAGCTAGAACTGATTTGGTCAGTTCTACCTAGAACTGATTTGGACAGTTCTAGCTAGAACTGATCCTGACAGTTCTACCCTAGAACAGTTTTAGACAGTTCTAGCTAGAACTGACCAAATCTTTGGTCAGTTCTACTTCTAGAACAGTTCTACGGTTAGAATTGATTTCAAATTCTACGGCTAGAATTGATTTATAAATTCTACGGCCAGAATTAAATTATAAATTCTACGGCTAAAATTTATTTATAAATCCTACAGCTAAAATTGATTTATAAATTCTACGGCTAGAATTGATTTGGTTTAAATTAAAGAACTCTTTGTCTAAATATAAAGGATTCGGCAAAATAGCGATTAATATTATAAAGAGTTTTGCTATTTTGCCGGTTTTAACCCCGCCATATTCTGCACGTATGTGACTGACTGTTCCAAATCAGGAGCCTGTTATTCAGTGATTTTCTTTTGTTGATGTGTTTCATAAATTATTTGTTTTTCTTTCATTTTTTGAACATAAATTAAGCCGTTAATATTGGGGGGGGGGGGGGGGCATCATTATTTCATTTATTTTACATCTGTCATTCGGGGAGTCAGGATGACTCGTTTTACATAACAAAATAATCTGACCTTAATGTAATACGTTATTCCGGCCCAAACCACCAGGGACGGGTCCAGCAGTTTAAAAAAAAGGGGGGAGGGGGGTCCAACTTAAATTTATTGTCCTCATTCAAATGCATTGATCGTCAATAAAAAGGGTGCTGTACATTAATTCAGTTATAATTTTAGGTCAAGAGGGACTGTAATATATACAAGTTATAGCAATATTGGAAAACAATGACCTCAAAATTTTGTACCCATGAATTTATAGTGCCAGCATGTCCTCTTTTTATTCAAAGTATTGAATCGTAAACAAATATCAGTAGTTTTCATACTTCAGAGTGAGTCGTGTAATAAAATCTTTTGACCGCATCAATCTAAACTGACCTTATTTGCTCTTTCGTTCTGCAAATCTATATAGCTGTACAGAAATTCAGTTATAATTTTAGGTCAAGAGGGACTGTAATATATACAAGTTATAGCAATATTGGAAAACAATGACCTCAAAATTTTGTTTGCAGGAATTTATAGTGCAAGCATATCCTCTTTTTATTCAAAGTATTGAATCGTAAACAAATATCAGTAGTTTTCGTACTTCAGACTGAGTCGTGTAATAAAATCTATCGACCGCATCAATCTTAACTGACCGTATTTGCTCTTTCTTTCTGCAAATCTATATAGCTGTACAGTAATTCAGTTATAATTTTAGGTCAAGAGGGACTGTAATATATACAAGTTATAGCAATATTGGAAAACAATGACCTCAAAATTTTGTTTGCAGGAATTTATAGTGCCAGCATATCCTCTTTTATTCAAAGTATTGAATCGTAAACAAATATCAGTAGTTTTCGTACTTCAGACTGAGTCGTGTAATAAAATCTTTTGACCGCATCAATCTAAACTTATCTTATTTGCTCTTTCTTTCTGCAAATCTATATAGCTGTACAGTAATTCAGTTATAATTTTAGGTCAAGAGGGACTGTAATATACAAGTTACAGCAACATTGGAAAACAATGACCTAAAAATTTTGTTCGCATGAATTTATAGTGCCAGCATGTCCTCTTTTTATTCAAAGTATTGAATCGTAAACAAATATCAGTAGTTTGCATACTTCAGACTGAGTTGTATAATAAAATCTTTTGACCCTATCAACCAAAACTGACCATATTTGCTTTTTTTTATGTGAGTCTATATAGTTGCACAGTACAGTTAACTGTAGTATATATAAATAACTGAAATATTGGAAATTGAACAAACTTCAGAAGTTTTCATACCTCAGACTGACTCATGTAACAAAAATATGTGTCTGCATCAGACTGAGTTGTATAATAAAATCTTTTGACCGCATCAACCAAAACTGACCATATTTGCTTTTTTTTTATGTGAGTCTATATAGTTGCACAGTACAGTTATGTTTGTTTTTACTGTAGTATATATAAATAACTGAAATATTGGAAATTGAACAAACTTCAGAAGTTTTCATACCTCAGACTGACTCATGTAACAAAAATATGTGTCTGCATCAATCAAAACTGACCATATTTGACAGCATCAACCAAATCTGACCATATATGATGACTGTATCAGCCAAAACTGATCATTTTGCTTTTTTTAATGTAAAAATGTGCGAAGCGGGTTTTTTAATAGTGTGCACCACATTTTTTACGTTATTTCGAATAGACAGAAAAAAATGATAAGTCATTTCTTATAATTTAATTCTAAATTCCATTTTAAACCTTGCCAAACCATGAAAAAACGTTGATGACATAACGGTCACATGACTAACTTATGTCTATGGGTGCTGATAACACAATAACGACAGAAGACCCGTTACATCCAAACTTAAATTATTAAAAAATGATCCGTCACAAAAAGTGACTTTTTAAGTCGGTAGTACATGATGTTTTTTTTTAAACAAAACTATTTAACGGCATCATCCAACACTCACATCACTGATTCATATACTTTTTTTTAAAATGAAAAGTACATGTATGAGAAGTTCTCTTCTTGGAAAGGTATACTGACTTTACTGTTAATATAATTTGAAGAAGGAAAATGATTGGTTCTTTTTGTAGCCTTACGTCCAGTGGCAAATATTTCATTCATGTTCAGATCGAGTATATTTTTCTGACGTTCCAGACTCCCAGATATTATTCATTATCGTTATGGATAAGTTTGGCAACGAGATAATGCAAATCTGAGACCTCAGTGCAAATGTACATAGTTTTCTTGCGTTTAACAACACTGTGTTCATTACTATGATATCCGATAATTCATCCACTGTACAATTTTCGTTTGAACATTTGTCAAAACAGAATCTTAAATCATGAATGTAAATCCAAGGCAAACAAGGTAAATTCAGATTAAATTTACTTGAATATTAAATGCAGAGTTACATGTATATTTACGAAGAGACTGTTAATAACGGGGAACGAAGAAACGTAAACAATGATGTTTCATTTGCAATCTCATAAAAATATTTCTCCGATGAGTTGGATAACCTCCTATCCACTTCGATATTTGTACATGTAACTTTTGATCAGTAAAAAATATAGAAACATCTGCTATTATATATAGTAAAGTAATTGGAACTGCTTTTTTCTTCTAAATTCTAAATTGCCCTTTCTGCAGTGACGTCATTTAGAACTGTTCTACAGTTCTGACTGATTTAGTCAGTTCTGCTGACAGTTCTACGGTAAGAACTGATTTGGTCAGTTCTACCTAGAACAGTTTTAGACAGTTCTACCCTAGAACTGATCCTGACAGTTCTACCTAGAACTGATTTAGTCAGTTCTACCTAGAACTGATCCTGACAGTTCTACCTAGAACAGTTCTAGGGTAGAACTGTTCTAGCTAGAACTGTTCTAGGACAGGTTAGAACAGTTCTATGACAGAATATTCTGACAGTTCTAATGAGAGGTTAGAAGTGATCTCCACTGTATTTAAATAGATAAATATGAGAAGTTATGCCTTTCTGTACTACATGTTTGGCTGTTCTTCGTTGGAGTCCGAGAGCAGATTCATAAAAGTTCACGAAAGCCCAGTATTTTGATATGACCGGAGAAACTCTGTACTGGCTCAATACAGAAACAAGTCTAATTTAAATGCAGAAAATTCACGAAATGGTGAGAATCTAAAATAGACAAAAAATGAATAAAGTCAATGACACTGAGAAAATATATAGTGCATAATTATATTTATCAATACTGAGACATTATTGGAAGGGAAAAAAAGAAAAACACATTTTCCGAAGAAGAGAGCTGTCCCATTAACAATTATACCACATCTTCTTTTTTTATATTCTCAGAAAACGTGTTACATCTTGAATCAAATTATTTCGGTATGTAGACAACCTTTTCTTATACATTTCAAAAGACAATTTTTTAGCAATGTTTAGTATTGATGCATTTTCCACTACACTAATACCCCAGTCCCACTAGGCCACGATCGCACTACGATCTGTGAAAAAAATGCAAATTTTGATGATCGTGGTACGATCGTGTAGGTCGCAGTAAGGTCGTACCACGGTCGTGGTGAGGTCTTCAAGATCGTGAAGAGCGTGGCCAACTTTGAACATGTTCAAAACAATCGTGGTGCGGTCGTGGTGAAATTAGGTCGTAGTAGAGAGCGCACTAAGATCGTAGTAAGATCGCAAAGGTCGCTGTACAATCGTAGCGAGAGCGTAGCGAAAGCGTGATTCTATTCGAAGAGATTGCGCTACGATCTCACAGCGACGTTATCACGACCTTACTACGACCATCACGTTCTCACCGCGACCCAACTACGCTTCCACTATGACTTTACCACGCTGTTCACGACCATAGTACGATTCTAGCACGCCCTTGCCGTCCTCATCACGCTCTTCTCACGACCTTACTACGTTCACACTACGACCATCATTTTTATTGTCATTTTCACATAAAATATATAAAAAAACTTCCTAGATTTTGTTTGTCTGAATGTATTTATCCATTTGCTCTAACGGCTCAACCATGCTTCTCGTTTTTATATAGATTATACCATTGGTTTTTCCCATTTAAATGGTTTAACATTAGTAATTATTTGGGCCCTTTATAGCGTGCTGTTCGGTGTGAGCTAAAGCTCCGTATTGAAGGCCGTACCTTGGCCTATAATGGTTTACTTTTATAGGTTTTTACGTTAATGGAGAGTTGTCTCATTGGCACTCATACCACATCTTCCTATATATATTGACACATCTGTGTCATCTCTGCTATCGTTCACTAAAATATCGTCATTTGAGCTTTATGGACCAGCAATAGGTTGTAATTTAGGTTTGATTGGTCGTTCCGACATCTCTTGATGACAAGTATTATACTACTTATGTGTATATTATCAGTTTAATTGAAGTCTGGAGTTGGCATGTCAGTTAACTGCTAGTAGTCTGTTGTTATTTATGTATAATTGTCATTTTATTTATTTTCTTTAGTCACATCTTCTGACATCAGACTCGGACTTCTCTTGAACTGAATTTTAATGTGCGTATTGTTATGCGTTTACTTTTCTTCATTGGCTAGAGGTATAGGGGGAGGGTTGAGATCTCACAAACATGTTTAACCCCACTATTTTTGCGCCTGTCCACATTTAGGAGCCTCTGGCCTTTGTTAGTCTTTTACTATTTTTAATTTTAGTTTCTTGTGTACTATTTGGGGTTTAGTATGGCGTTCATACCTTGCTCCCTCTGCCTCTACATCAACCCCTACCACCACGCCCACGTGTTCTAATAGATTTTTGTGGCATGACTGTATTGTTTCCGAGAAATCTCCGTTTTAATCAGAAACAGAAGGAATGGAACTATATTGATATGAAACACGATATTGACGGTATTGCTGAGAACGTAGTAAGATCGCGGTATGAACGTAGTATAATCGTGGTAAGAACGTGCTATAATCGCAGTAAGATCGTGTTGCAATCGGATAACTCGTGGCATGGTCGTAGTGAGAACGTAAAGAGCGTAGAAAGGTCTTTATAAGCGTAGTTAGGTCGCAGAATAAGCGCGGTGAGAACGTGGTTTAATCGTAGCGAGATCGTTGTAGAAGCGTAATTAGGACGTAATAGCATCATGAAAGCAACGAAAATTAACATTTTCATGCCGCTCATACCGCAACCTCTCCACGATCTAAATTTATTTTAGATCGCGGTGAGCGTGGTGCGATCGTCGTCTAGTGGGACTGGGGCTTAAAGTAACGGTTGAATGTAAAAATGATCTAGCAGTACGGTTATAAAACAACTTAAAAGTGGGAGGGTGACTATTTACTATTCACGAATTATATAGTTCAGTTTATTTTGTGTAAAAAAACAAATAGTTATCATGTTGATCTTGACACATACTCCATAAACAAACACTTATAGCAAAATCTATGGAAACGAGAAAACTTGACGTCATAATTGACTTTTGACCAACTGAGATCAAACGAACCTCTCATTGATACAGACAAATTTCAATCGTTCTAGAAAAAAACCATAAATCGACTTGAGAATTAACAAAATGTTTCCACTTCAAGATAATGTATCCCAATCTCTAAACAAGGTACATCACATATTGTGGAATAGTCCATTTTCATCTAACCGACGTTTGACTCCTGAATTAAAAAAATTTCGACAAGTTTACTGTTACCTTCTTTATTGTAGAACATCCAGGTACTCTGTCAAGCAAAGACAACGTAAATAAGTAAATTCAAGATTTATTTGGTACACTTTTGAGAGAAAGTTAACTATTTAAACGCTTTCTATACATGACTAAATCATCGGAAAATAGTATCCCCCCCCCCCTAATTGCACTGATCATATATTTGATTTAACTTTTTGTTGGCTGCTTGTAATTGAATGAGTACTGCCCATGGCGTATTTCTTTTATATGTACATGAATCCGAAACATGTTTCTGCATCAGTTTTATGTATCACCAATTTATCTAAGTGAAACAGAAACACGTTACCGAAACATACGCAACATAAATCCTCAATTTTTCAAGACCGAAACATGACCGGAGAACGATGATATAGAAAAATAGTCATTCGTGTTGCATTCATTTGCTTTTTTTTACTGCTGCGGCACCTACATCATGTAACACTAACATGCACAAGACCGAAACCAAAGATGCACAGCTGTTGAACATCAGAACGAATGAGAAACATCAAAGAAATGCACATTGAAAAATGGCAACAACACATCATTTCATAGATTTTTTTGAAAAGTTTATGAATTGAAGAAAGAAAAATAAGGACTACCTTTGGATAGGCGCATACAGAATATGGCAGGATAAAACATGTTTGTCAACTCTTATAAATCTTTGTTTTTGTATATTAATATTTTTAAGGGGAGTAGAATGTGTTGTATGCGTAATTATATATACATTCCATATCGTATTTTTGTAACATTTTGCTGGCAAATAAAGATACCAGCTTTCTGATATTTGGTGTCAAGCCTCATACATTTGTACCTTCTTAAAAGAATTAATGTAGGAATTTGTGTTGGTACACAATAGTGCAACTACGTATACTGTCAACAGTGGGCAGCTCTTTTAAATTTTAGAATTAAGCTCTACGAAAGAAAGTGGTTCCAGTAAAGAGTTGTTTCAAAGTATTTTTGAATACAACCAAATTAAATGACAATACAAAAGGGGGTTAACATATTTCCTCTCTTTAACCACTGTGATTTTTTCTATTAGGTAAAAATGAGACCATGAAATTTAACTCTAAATTAGCATGTAAGTAAAGTAAGTAAGTAAATAGTTTATTAAAGTGTCACATATTGATTGACATAAACATAAGCAACATTATTTAAATATATAAACATAAATCAATCAATATCCAGCCATAAAAACGACTTATGAGACAATGAAAAACTTAAAATTCTATAAAAATTTCAAATATATCCCGTAAAAAACATACAAGTCACAAACAATTCACCATTTAAATAAAAAAAAAAACATCACTATATTCATAAATATATAACTCTGAAGCTAAAAATTTAGTAAAGATTTCATAAAGAGCTGTTAAACAATTTTACGGAAGTATCTGCCAGTTTCGTGCGCTAGCGGTAGAGCCCCGGAGCGAAACCGACCCATAACACGCCTTTCCTGTTTAGAAATGTTTAAAAGCACATAAGGTTCTGTTTTCACACATCGTTTATAACATCTTTAACTGCGCAATTTGTTTCCGTTTTTTACATTACGACGGTCATCAAAAAGTTCATCATACCATTTTGTATTGTCCAGCTCACATAGTTTTTCACTTATCATATGCATTAGCATGGCTATGCGTTCTATTAATGATGATTTATTTTATTATATAAGGGGGTGTATGTTCTTCTGTCAGTTACTATATAATGTAACGACTACTCATAAACTATTAGTTTAAAAGAAATTCAACGAAAGGATTTTTATTTCGCAAGGCCATTGTGTACTCCAATATTTTATATTTTTCGAGTTTTTGTTCCCTTTAATTTTGGTAAGGTCTTATCACTGTTAGACTAAATAGTCATTAACAAAAATAAAAGCGAAACCACATTTTTGTTCTTAATTATTCATTAATTTTATTTGATTGTCTCTAGCACCTATCGCAGACATACGATTGCATTGAATGGCATTGTGCTGTCCAACATCACAATTATCAACTTCCAGGGAAAAAATCGAGGTAATCTTCATGTTTTGAACAGATGTTTTGCAGTTTGTATAAACCACACACCAGTGCAGGAATGAAGGCAATTATATCAACATTTTTAAAACATTGGCTTTCGAACCTACCATGTAAAACGCCAAACGTTTTTTTTTTTAATTGGTTGCTGTTTACTATAGACAAACACTTGTTGGACCGGCTTGCTGGTCAGAAAGCTTACTAGTGGCCAGGTAATTTCTAATAAGCCATTATCCCAAAGGATATTAAGCTTGATCTCCTAAAAAATATGTTCGCCAGTAAGATATTTTTGGATCTTTGGCATATAAAGATGAACTGCAGATCTACAGAATACATATGCAAATTTTCTCTGGTTGTTACATACCGGTATACTCTGTAACATTGTCGAATGATAATCCTACGATTAACACTTGTATTGGGAACATCAAATATTTCTGTAATACCGCGGATTAATTCTTGGTAACCCTAGTGCCACTAGGTAGATGAATTACCTTTTTTCTCTAGAGTAATTGTTTGTATACCAGCTCTGATTGTGTGCATTCAAGTTTAAAGCCATCAATGTAGCAAAGTATAGCTTCAAAAGTTCCTTTAGTCTGGAGAGTAGAAAATACTGGCGAAACTGATCATTGAAAGTGCAATTTGGAACAACTAATTCAACATAGCTACTACATCTTTTTGCATATTCTCAACTGTTCATTGACAGTCACAATAAATAGTGTGCAGTCATGGCAGTTAGAAATTATTTTGTGCTAAAAATTTCTGAAATCTTTGTTGTGCATGAATTTTGCAGATCTAAAAAGGAATGAGCTGCTACATCAACTACAGGTAGGCCTATATGATCGTTGACGGCCGTTTGTTTAAATATAGAAACAGAAAACAGAAAATGTTCTAAAACATATTGTTTTTATATTACATTATATCATGTTTCTGATTTCAAAACATTATACTGAAACATGTTACAGATTTAGGTTAAAGAAATGCACCCCAGGATATCCTACCACAAAGAAGTTACATGTAACCTGTCGAATAAATGTAGAACCCGGAGTCAAAAGTCGGTAATATATAAATGGGCTATTTACCTACATGTATGCCTTGTTTGAGACTGTACTATCCATCTTTTATTAAACATTTCTTTAAAAACAATATTGTAAAAACTGAGGCTTTAGTTAATTTATAAATGGAATCAGTTGAATGAAAAAAGCAGGACACCACAACAAATAACATAACTACATAGTCAATATAATTTCAAAGAAAACTCTTTACCTAGATAGCTCAGAGTACTTATTTTCCAGCAATAAGTCACTTTGGCATTCGAGTTTGGATTATTACTTCTCAAATTTGACACAAAGTATAAGAATAAAAGTTTGATTAATATTCATAAATGAGATAAGTCAATTGCAAATTCAACGAAAATTAATTGCAAATCTGTAAAATTTATGATACCATTCATCAAGACAGTTGTACTGTCCATCACATTTCAAGTTCTATCTATCATAACAATGAATATTTCAATATGTATGATATATATTTACAGGAGGTGCTTTAACTCACATTTCGGTAGTTCTTGTTTTATATATTCTGTGATTGTCATTCTAATATTACCACAGCTTCCTACAATTAAGACTTTTGCCAAACGATGCCAGTCCTTCATCCATTTAAAAGTTCTGCATGTACACATGATTCCATTATTTTCTAAACTCAGACCCATTAAGGACGGAAGATTTAATACTGCTTTGGGTACTGTAGTTAGATTGGTGTTATCAAGTATTAACGATTCAAGGGATTCCAGGTCTATAAAAGCTTCCTCAGATACACTCCTTATTGGGTTTCCAGATAGGAACAATCTTTCAAGCTTCGTTACATTTTTTAAATCCTCTGTCCTTATTTCTCCTATAAGACCATTTATTAAGTTTAGAAAGGTCAAAGCTGTTAAATTTGATATTGTCCTTGGAATACTCGTTAGCCTTGTATTCTTTAGAGCCATAAACCAAACTTTAGAAGAAACGTTCCTATCAAACACACCATCTTCAACATACGAGATCGGATTATTTTCAATGTCTAAGAAGGACAAACTAGAAATTTCAGAAAATGTCAAAGGAAGGGATCTCAAACTACAGTTTACGATGCTTATACTCGAAAGATTGGGTAAATTCCGGAACATATATGAAGGAAAACTGTCCTCCGCCAGAATCATATTATTGTACAAGTTGAAATTCTGTAGGTTTAGAAGCTTTCCAATAAATGTCGGAATAGTGGATAGTTTCGTTGAAATTATTTCAAGAATATTTAAGTGGCTATAATTGTTAAATGCGTCATCGGGTATTTTGCGAATATTCAAGCTGAAGATTGACAGTGATGTTAAATTTGTCAGGCGTTCAAGACATTGTGGCCAAGACGTCATTATTTCGTGACCAAAACTGAAGGACAACAGAGAACCTGATATGTTTCTAATTATGTCTTCATTTATATTCTCCATCGGATTTTCATGTATATCTAAATCAGTTAGATGCTTTAGTCCACCAACATCTGATGGAATAGATGTCAGTTTGTTATTGCTCAAATGAAGAACGAGTAGAGAGTCTTCACTTCCGGTTAATGTCCCATTCTCGATCACATTGATTTTGTTATTTGAGATAAATAACTTGCGTAGTTTCAAATTTTTGAAATCACCATAACGTATTTGTCTTATTTCATTATCGCGTAGTTCAAGATCCCATGCCGAATCATTGTCAACAGGATTTGAAAAATGCGGAACGGATGTTAGATTCAAGTTGGCACAGAATATGACTATAGATTGGCACGTGCAGGGTGGCGGAGCTGGACATCCATCGCACAATACGAACAGTGACCATGAAATCTGGATTATTATTTGCTAGAAAAACAAACAAATAAATTAAAACGATTTTATAAAAAAGACAAAAAAAAAACTATATTTTAGTATAATATTTAGTTTCAGAAGTTTAAGATGTCTGTATCTTAGAAACTGCTTATCGCTACTTGGTTTTATCGGTTCATGATTGTAGTGTGGTCTTTGAATATTGTCTTGATACATTATAAAATATGTACTGCTACCCGGTCCTCGTCACATTTGATCCAAATCATGTCTATGCTTATATATTATCATTGAATGAGGTCACGCTTTTAAAAGACTGATTTTTGCGTCTTTACATTATTACCGAAAAATATTGGAGAACAAAACAATGACCATATCAATTATAATCATGTCAATACAAAGATGAAAATGGAAAAATTCTATTAATCTAAAAATTATTCGGTTGCATATTCTGTTCATTAAGACAAACTTAAAAAAAACACGTGATATCCGACAATGTTGAATACAAACTTCAATAAAATAACATCTAAGCAGCTGTAACATAGGTTAGTGCATATGAAACGAATTTTGTCTGAACTGTCGGAATATAGTTTTTTTTATTTTGTGTTGTGGTTTGCGGTCTGTTCATCCTTTGCTACCACGGTGGTGCTTGCCATGTTTTTCAGTTGTTCATCTTTATACACTAAACACGAATGGGTCTATAGTACACGGACGCCCGACTCTCACTATCATTTTCTATGTTCAGTTGACAGTGAAATTGGAGGTATTTTTGGCAGTAAAATTAGAAAGATCATATCGTAGGGAACATGTGTACTAAGTTTCAAGTTGTTTGGACTTCAACTCATCGAAAACTACCTTGAACAAAAACTTTTACCTGCAGAAGGACAGACAGACAGATGAACGGACGCACAGGCAGAAAAACATAATGCCTTTAGGCTGAGCATAACATTTATTTCATATGAACAGTCTTTTGTGTTGTGGTTTGCAGTTTTTTCATCCTTTGCTACCACGGAGTTGGCTGACATATTTTTCTGTTGTTCATCTTTATACACTAAACACGAATGGGTCTATAGTACACGGATGCCCCACAGGCAATTTCATTTTCTATGTTCAGTATACCGTGAAATTGGAGGTATGAGATCGAATTTGGCATTAAAACAAGAAATATCATAGGGAACATGTGTACTAAGTTTGAAGTTGTTTGGACTTCGAAAACTACCTTCAACAAAAACCGTAACCAAAACTTTAACCTGCAGACAGACGGAGGAACGGACCCACAAACAGAAAAATATAATGCCTTTAGGTGGGACATACAATTGAATTAAAATGAACAGTCTTAATTCGACATTAATTAAAAGCAGCCTTTTGGTTGGTTAGCAAGACTTCAGGAAATTATTATAAGTAAGGCATCCTAAGATTAATTAAAATTAAGGTCCAGGAATTAGTCAGGTTTAGGGTTGCAATTGACCTTAATTTTACCTGTGAATCATCATATATTGTACTATGTTATATATTTACTAATCAAGATTGACTTACAGACATTATTGAAATGATTAAATCCATGTTCATACACTCTATAATATGCAAATCACAGAATGGCAAAAATGATATATTGAATAAAAATCCGGGACTAATGCATTTTGTACAACGCAAATAAGATGAAGTGAAAGATAATAAAAATTAAAGTATGTTTTAATGAAACATTTTTCTGTATCCTTAATATCCTGGTTTGTTTACATTACACATCTTTTCAACTAACTTCGCGTAATTTATACACTGGGTAGGTTATAAATTATGTAATTTAAAAACACCTCCATCATAAGCTTGTCTGACATGGGTCTTGACACCCTCAGGTCTAAAGACTCAATAAAGAGTCAATGACCTATGTACCAGTTAATGTAAGTTGCAGTTTAAACAAAAATTTTCATTTCCCGTCAGCCGAGAGTTTTTGTTTAAAAGAAAATCAAGAATCTAATAACTATATAAAATATTTCAAGTAAAAGATAAATATTATACGCACTTGAGACTTTTTAAAATCCAACTTCGCAGCTAAGTAATGTATGAAAAACATTTCAGAGGTAATAAAATTGAGAAAGGAAATGGGGAATGTGTCCAAGCGACAACAACCCGACCATAGAGCAGACAACAGCCGGAGGCCACCAATGGGTCTTCAATGTAGCGAGAATTCCCGCAACCGTAGTTGTCCTTCAGCTGGCCACTAAAAAATATGTATACTAGTACAGTGATAATGGACGTCATACTAAACTCCGAATTATACACAAGAAACTAAAATTAAAAATCATACAAGACTAACAAAGGCCAGAGGCTCTTTATTTTGGACAGGCGCAAAATTGCGGAGAGGTTAAACATGTTTATGAGATCTCAACCCTCCCCTTATACCTCTAGCCAATGTAGAAAAGTAAACGCATAACAATACGCACATTAAAATTCAGTTCAAGAGAAGTCCGTGTCCGATGTCAAAAGATGTAACAAAAGAAAATAAATAAAATGACAATAATACATAAATAACAACAGACTACTAGCAGTTAACTGACATGCCAGCTCCAGACCTCAATTAAACTGATTTAAAGATTATGTCTTCATCATATGAATATCAGGCACAATTCCTCCCCTTTAGGGGTTTAGTATCATACCATCATAAAACATATGAGAAGAACATAACCCGTGTCATGCCAACAACTGTTTTTAAATGTGTTTAGTTCCGATGCAAGCTACCATTTGATTTTTATTGCGGAAAAAAGGGGGGTAAATAAATTTAAAATAAACAGGTTCAATCCTCTTCTTTTTTAAATGCAGGTTGTGCAACCCCCCCCCCCCCCCCCCCCCCACCGCCTTTCCCACCAATTATCCCTTTAAAAATCGTAGTTACAAGTCGACTTAAGATTTGTTTTTACGTAAATAAACAGCAGTGTGTGCTCAGATCTCAACATTCGTTCTGAACATCTATGCTCATGTGGACTTTGATCTATGATTCATAGAGGTTTTTAAGCAAATAGAAGAAACACATTTGCATTTTATACCCCTTTGATTTAGTTTTAGCCATGTCGGCCATGTTGTCTTGATCAGTAGTATCAGAGAAGACGATTATTGTGAGATATTAGACAAAAAGGCTAAACATTATAGATAAAAATAGATATTAAAACGCAATAACTTCAGTAGTCTTACAATTTGTTTTTCAGTATTTGTAGATCTAATCATGGTGATCATCTTTCTTTTTTAGTTTCTCTCTGTCTATATCTATTATACTTTGAAAGTTATGTACAAGAATGAAAATAAATGTTTAGATTTGACCATAGAGGTCAATTACTCCTACATCAAGTCGCACAACATTTTTGACGTAAATGTACAGCATAGAGATCTCAAAATTCTAAACAATGAACGTTCCGACATATTTGCTTTATTCATAGAAGTTTTCAAGTAATAGACAAAACTTGCATTTTACCCCTATGTTGAATGTTTTGCCATGTCGGCATTTAAGAAATGTTGGTTTGCAGGCGGGGTCATCGGAGACATGTTTTCAAAACTAGATACCCCAATAATGATTGCTGCCAACTTAATTTATCCTAGTAGTTTCAGAGGAGAAGATTTATGAAAACCAATAACGACGACAGACAACGACGGTGACTGACGACGAGGACAAACGCCGACAACAACCGACGACGACGGACGATGGAAGCTGATATTTCTGGATGAATACATTTATTTTTTTGGCAATATGCTTCTAGCAGTAAATAAAAAAAGTGCAAATTTGTCAATGTATAATTATAATACATTACATTATATACGTGTATATATATAACAATCAAAAAGAAATAAACAATTAAACAAAAAACCTCATTAAAACTAAAAAGAAAGAAAAAAGAAAGAAACACATATTGTATGAAGAAAATTAAAAAATACAACAACAAAAAGACAATAAAAGTATTCACATTATTCTTGTTTAAGAGGAAAGAATCTTCAAAATTATTTCTCACTAACAAGTATCTTTGATAAAAATGACTTTCACGTGTATAATTTTGGTAAAAAATGTTTGATGTACAATTGGTTTTGTAAATATTTTCCATTACATTCATTTTTCTCGGAATATGGAATAAAACAATAAGTGTCTTTTGTTTTGGTAAATATTTGGTTTAATTGACTTTTGAAAAACTGATATTCACTTCGGCCGTTGGCCTCAGTGAATATCAGTTTTTCATAAGTCAATAAAACCACATAATTATTTGCCTCATCAAAAGAAAGCAATTGTACAACATTCAAATATGAGACACACATGTACAATATAATATAGATAACACAAAGCTAAAAGGCATATTGTTACCCAGACAAAACATTGTTATCAGAGTCGACGGTAAACATTTGATTTACAGCTCAAAGACTGTTAATGTATTTTTCTTGCACCTCATTGATTATTTGTTCGGTAACTTGTAATGCTTCCAGTGCATCCTCCTTTTCATATAAATCTGCTGGTAAAGCACGATAAATAGGATATCTCATCTTCTCAATGCTTCCAATTGTGTTTTGAAGTTGACAAGCTATAGGAAGTAATTCTGTATCTCCTTCTGGTATATGCGCTGTCAGACTATGGACACGTTGAACCTCATCAGCATTTATGGTATACATTGCTCCCTTTATTGCCTTTTCTGCTGCCTGTAAAAAGATGATTGTCTTAGAGCAGTTGTAAGCATTCTTCTGTTCAATGGAAAATAAAAATGAAAACAATTACTGAATCAAAAGAAAAAAACGTGATTCAAATGATACAGAAAAGTACAGAATTTAGAATAGTACACGTGATCTTTTGAACTCCAGACTAGCACACAACAACACGACCACAGATGCGATTCGATAATCTAAAGAAAAAGACGTATGATCCATGGGGTAAGCTTTAAACCATAAAAATCATATAAAGATTTAGGTTTAAAAGTGTTTGTACAATTCACTGCATATAAAATAGTTGTTAACAAACTTATTGAAACTTTGAGACTGAAATTTGATTAGAGAACTTGTCCTGGATTCAAATTAAAACCTTGTTCATAAAATTGAGGGTTTTTCCTTAAGCTTAGGTTGGAACTGCCATAAGACACTTGTACGAGTTTGTGTGTCATATTAAGGCTGTTTTGGTTTTTGAAGGTCTTCGAATGTTTAATGAATGAATTTGGCTTTTAAAATTTGACCTAAAAAAAATATCCAAGAATCACGTTTTTAGACTATGGGGAAACCCTACTTTAAAAAAAATAGTACCTGCTGACAAATAATACATATCCAGTTGTAGCCTTTGGACAGCTCCTTGTCAATCGTTTTTTTCGTCAACTTTGCTACTTCCAAGTCGTATTTTGCTTGTTGAAGCCAACGTTTCCCTTCATCAGGCTGTGGATTTGGCTGTTGGTTCATTCTAAACCTCATAGCAGCACTTAAGTCAAATCGCTTCTATGACTGCATTCGTCGTCATTCAAATGGAAAGTTTCAGAGTTTATTTCTGATATTTCTTTTATCATCAATAGTTCTGACATAAGCATATTTCTAGGTGAGGAACTACCAACATTTAGAATATATTCCGCATTTTGTTCGTCTGATAAGATAACATCTAAAACTACTCCGTATTTATAGCGCTGTGCATTTTCCCAATCGCTATAAACTACAAAACTCTTCAGTGGTACTATATACTCCAGTGGAACTAAATATTCAGCAAGATCTTTTGGAACAAGTGAGCCTGGAAGAGGAACAAACGAAATAATTCCAGTTTCTTCCATTGGTGGTATACCGATATCGTCCAGGCGTTTTGAAAATTCCAATGGACTGAGGTCAATTTTTGATAATATTTTCAAAATTTGATCTTTTTCAATGTTTCCATTCCATAGCGGTTCAATTGCAGAGGCTAACTCCAAATCATATAATGAAAGCCACTTGATTGCTTCTACATCGAAAGATGTAAAATACAGAATATTTTTTTTCTTATCTAGGTAACACCGTTTTGAAACTTCCGTTTCATTTAACCTTCTAGTGTTCAGAGTTAATATAGTTTGCAATTGTTTTACAGTGCAGATTTGAATTGTTTTCAAATTTGATTCGATGTCTAGAAGTGAACTTTCTTCTATTTGCCTATTTCTGGACGAAGCGTTGTACTTTGCAAGACGCAAAATTCCTTTTAAAAAGTGGTCGCTGGTTAAATAATCCTTTAGCTTATCTGCAATATCGCTATTCAGGAATAATTCATCAGTGGAAATAACTTCTTCATAAATGGAAGTATTTGCAAAAATAGGTCGCAACTTTTTTGGAAGTTTCATAAATATTTCCTCTATCTGACTTTTACTGAGAGAAAATATTGTCAAGTCTGCCGACAGGTTGAGAGTTCCGTTCTTCATTATCCTTTGTCTTTCGTCATCTCTTGTTTCCAGAAATATCTCTGAAGATGGAACCAAACGATAATCCGTTGTCATTAAAATCAGATCATCGAAATCAATCTGCTTTTCATCGATATCAGTCTGACTTTCATCGAAATCAATCCGACTTTCATCGCTTTCAGTCTGCCTTTCATCGCTATCATTCCGACTTTCATCGCTTTCAGTCTGACTTTCATCGCTTTCAGTCTGACTTTCATCAACCATTGTTGTTTGAAGCATCTGAACAAGACCTTTGATCGCTTTCTCCACCTGTTCAATTTGCTCGATATTTAATCTTCCTTTACCAAAGTCCTTATAAAAATTCGACAATACTTTACATTGCAAATCTCTTGTCACCCTTGAATGTTCTCCCATCCACTACACAGTGTCCCTTTCCAATTGGAACAAGAATGTTTTGTGTTCCAAAGAGAGCTGGAATTAAGCACCAATTGTGTAACGATTGTGGAATAATCAAATCATTATCATTGTCTTGTAAGGACTTAAGTAATATCCAAAATTCGTCTATCCATTTTTCTGTAACTGGAGTTTTCTTTTGATTCCAATCAATAATACTTCCGCTTTTGAGTCTGACCTTGTCTTGAGATCTATCTAAAAGTGTAGCAAAATTCTTTAAATCTAATTTTTTAAATAAATCAGAAGATTTACATTCCTTTGTGTATTTTGTAAGAGATTGCACCAAGCTTCTATGAACAAAGCATCCCTCCATACCAGTCAACAGGTCTTCAAATTCAGATAAAAAGAATTCATTCCTGAGTTGTATTGGATGAATTAAACCATCACCTGTCATCAAAAGCGGAAGACCTACGATATCTTTCCAATTAATAGCCTTCAGAAGGTAGTCCAAGCAAAGTTCTAAATCATCAACTGGTATGACGTTAACTTTTGTTTCCCGTTCAATACTAAAAAGTGTGTTGAATTTCTTTTTCATGAACACACTTACAGATTTAGGTGAGACGTTTTCTTTACAAACACATGCAAAGTCAGACGTTGATAAAGAAGAGTAAACACTGTGTCTCTTTCTACCATTGTGGTTTTCACATGTTTTTGAAAAGCTTTTTCCTAAATCTTTGGAACCACATACTAGTTTCATGCCCATGTTGACAAAGAACTGTCGTAATTTTCCTGCCTTTTCTTGCACTGTGTCATTAGTTGCACTATCTCGCCAGTCACTACCGGTAATTTGAGAATCCAAATCGTCAAAGAATACATCATGTGACTCTCCCTCATATACCCATTTAATGTTTATATGTTTGGACGATCCTTGTGTATCTTGAACAAAGAGTGAAGTGTATTCAGGACTTACAGGGAATAAACTTGCTCTTCGTGTCTTTATACTTTGATAGAAATAGAATAACAATGCTTGCCAATACCTGTGTTGGGTATTATCAAGAGGAAAGTGAGCCAAAAAAGTTTCTAATTGGTTAAACTTATTGTCCTCATGAAATAAAAATGACTTAAATTCTTCTATGCAACTCACATAAGCATGAGACACGTTTTGTTTTAATAGAATTGTATTCCATTGGTATCTGTTATCGTTTTCTTTTTTTGAGTGACTAGATTCAAATAGTTGTTTTCTAGAAGAATCAAGCTCAAAATGACCATTGATATGAACAGTGAGACCCGTTGTGGATGGAAGTGGTAGCGTACTAAACACCCTGTATTTGGTTTTTGGTCGTTTGTCGTCTGTGGTGTTTTCGGACGATTCTGCAAGAACAGCGACACCTCCAACTGGCAGACGTTTAATGTCGTTTACAACATCTCTTGTTGTTTGGTCAATATTTTGAAGGCCAATAGCTTGAACAATTAAGTATGTCTTGTAATGTTGATTTTCCTCGTTTATTGTCATTTGATATCGATATTCTTCAAGCTCACTACACTGATAAGTGGATGAAGAATTGAGAAGTTGTACATTTCTTCCTACCGAATCCTGAAATCTGGTTCTTGTATTAGCATCTGACTTTGTGAGATCTACTTCAGCTTTCTTGATCAATTCCAAGTTGTCAGTATTTTCGTTTATTTGTGAAATTTTAATGCAGTTTACATTCATTAGAAAAATTAGGCTATCTACTATATTTTTTTTCATACATTCAATCAACTGTAACGTTTCTGTTTCAGGATCTGAATTTTCGGTAATCAGCAGTTCTGATGATGTCATCATAGAATGATTTCTAAGAGGAAACCGGAACCATGTACCAGTATCTGACGTCAATACGTCGCCGATATGAGAACGATAAACCGATGAATACTTGTCTATGAGTTCATCCAAGTTCATTCTCATTCCAGGTTGGTCATAATGTGCATATGGAGCATATTTGCAATGGGGATCAAAAGCACAGAAAACCCCTCCTCCTGGGGAATCTGTTCCTTTTGTAATAAAGGATGGAACATCAGTTATATGGTAAACGGCGTTAAACCCGAACCCAAATTGTCCAGCCTTTGATTTGTCTCCACATTTTCCGCCAATTCCTAATTCTTGTATTCCTTTAATATCTGTTTCTGTGAAACAAGCATTGTTGAACACACAAAGTGCGGGTCCTAAAAGTGGTTCCCATCTTTCATCAAATATCCCGTCGTTGCCTTTACTGTGTTGTCGCTTGTCGTACACAAAATGTACTTCGGTTGCTCCTGCGTCATCGGCATTTTGTAAAAGTTCATTTAGAAATGAATGATCAATTGGGTGGTCACGAAGTATTCCTTTTATCCGTGTTGTCAGGTCTTCTTTCTGCCCAAATGAAGTAGCACTAGTAATTTCGGAATTCGGTAAATCCAAAGTGCGTTTAAACCCAAGAATTCTTTGAATCTTGTTTTGAAGATCTTTATTTTTCTTGCACAACTGAATCAACGAATCAAAAGTTGGAATCTTAATATAATTGCCTATAAGAAGATGTTCGCATGGTTGAAGTACATCACATGGGTATGGTATCACTTCTACTCCTACGGACTCTAATATAGTCTGTATATTGCTAGCAATGTTAGGACATCCTTCGTAGCTAGAAAACAAATAAGTCTTTTTCATAGTTAGTAAATGTGCAATAGTTTGCAAGTTGTTCACTGATGGGTTTTTTCTTGGTATCAAGTGGATATCTTCAAAGGGTTCCAAATCATTTGGACCAAACGAATTTATCAATTTCCATACTTGTGTTATCCAGTCTATGGTCAGTGGAGACCCTTCAATGATCTCAGCTGCTCCTTCTGTATCAATAGGATAGCAATACTGCTTATCTACTGATTGTAACAACATGGGCAGATCATCCAAATGTAAACAACATAGTTGATATTTTTCTGAAACAAATGATAAAATATTATTAGCATATAGACATTTTTGTAAAAAAAACGTTGATTTGTCCTACACGAGTTCAATCATTAAACTTTATACACCGATAAAAATATCTAGCGAATATAAGCAATACCAAATTCCCAAAGTAAGATGTGATAAATTAAAAAAGGACCAGGTTCCTGACTTTTGAAAACTACTTAAATATTTTTAATATCAATACTGTACGTTTTAATTTGATAATTTTTCATGGTTATCTACTACATTTTTCATATTTACCACTAGCTGCAATTTCTTTTAAACTTTGATAGGCTGGTTTGGAAAGACCATCAGTCTTGACAATTCTGTGCTCAAGTCCAGGGAATACTATTCGCTGATCAGCTGATAATATCAAAAGCTTTTCTTCGGGTTCTTCATCATACTCATATGGACGACGAAAACACACGTAATCTCCATTCTCTACAGGAATAAGTTCTATGCCATCAATGTCTAAGGTGGGGTCCTGCAAAATGTATTCAGCATATGCTTCAGGAAGAACTGCATTTTTCAGTAAAGTTACCATGAAGGCAGGAGTAATCATTGTTATTTCTGAACGGTCTAATATTGATGGAATGTTTCCTCCTATTTTGATAACAGGTTGTTTGTGATCAAGTAAATATGTTGTGACTTGAGTTTTAACTACTGCATTATTTGTTGGTGGATTTAATGCTACCTCTTTGGTGACCCAATGGTTATCTGTAAGTTCTGTGAAGAAAATGGGCAAGGTCAAAAGCTCTTCATAAACAAATTCTGTATATGGTTTCCAGAATGTCTCTACTTTATCAATGTCTGGAATACAGTTGTAAACAGTGGAAACTAACTGTTCAGAATTACCATTTCTATCACTGGTGGATATTAGATAATTGACTAATAATGTGTATGTACTCGGTATGAGTTGAAAAAGTTTTTCGTTCCATAGTACAAATCTATCTGTTGAACGTTTGTCAGGAAGTTTCAGCTCGCGTCTATTCTGACTGATGGCAAACGGTCCTTGTACACATACGGGAAACCCAGTGATGCATGTTTCCGGCAAAGGTAGGTAATTGAAAATTCGACCACCAATCATAGGTTTATCTTCGCTGCTTGTATAATGATATGCTAAAGTTATGTTTGGTTTACAGTGTGGTCCTATATCAAATTCGTCTCTTTGATTATTAGACGTCCTATCGGTCTGATTAACAATCAACCATTTATTTGTCTGACTAGGGGTTTCTGCTGTTGTTAACTTAATATCAATTTCCCTGATTAGACACTCATCTGAAGTATTTTCCAAAGGAATGGTATTTTCTGGAAAGTTTGTTTGTGATAAAATCTGTGTTCGTTCAACTTGAAAATATAACTTAGTGGGGTCCTTGTGATTGTACATTTGTATTTTATGTAGATTATTAAGGAAAAGCAAAACAATCGACGCATCATCTGCAAAATTGTTTAACAGTTGTTCTATTTTACTTTCTGAAAAAATATTTTTCGACAATTCACTTTCTAGCTTGCGAAATGGAAACCAAAACAAAGTTCCATCATAAAAATTGTTTTGTATAGTCTCTTCTGTCAATCCGAACAATTCAAAACATGACTTAATGTGTGTTGAAGTTAATATAGTAGAGAAAAGGTTCTTTAGTTCGAAGTAGCCACATGAATGATGTCTAAATGGATCTATCAACAGAACTCTACCTCCGCTTATTATTAGAGGGTGGTCTATAAAAAAAAAATAATATCGAAATAAAAATGTTCACAAAAAAGCATTCTACTCTATGGTATGAATATAAGTCAAGAATAACATATTATAATCAGTCGCCTGGAATATGTAATATGAGTTGTTACATAAAAATATTGTACCTTTTTTTTTAAATTATATTTTCAGGAAATGCCAAGTAAGTGTTGTATAGATATGAAATATTCAAAGCTTTGACATTTTCTAAACATTTATATGTAGTAATAACACAATGCAGTACCCCTAATTTAGACATTTTTCCCTATTATGTATGTTTGTAATGTTAACACCTTATCTTGTCAGTATAATGGATTTTTTATTCGACTCTCATGCATGTACACGTAAGAGGTTAAGCTAGCTATAAAACAAGATTTATTCCTCCATTTTCTACATAGAAAATGCCTGTACAAGTCAGAAATATGGTCGTTGTTATCCATTAATTTGTTTGATTTGTTTGAGGTTTTGATTTTGCAATTTGATTGGGAACTCTTCGTTTTGAATTTTCCTCGAAGTTCGGTATTTTTGTCATTTTACTTTTTATTAGTATATTAAATTTAACTAAGACTTGTTTCAATCTTTATATTGAGAATCAATATGGGGAAGGTGTCAAAGAGACAACATCCCGACCAAAGAGCAGAAAACGAACGAAGCTAGGCCACCAATGTGTCTTCAACACAGCAAGAAAATCCCACACCGTGCTTCACTGTCCTCTAACCAAACAAAATGTGCACTAGTTCAGTGATAATTGATACAAAACTTGTTTTGTTTTCTCACTGAACTTAGTTTGCTGAATCTGTTAAGAAAGTAATTTAACTGAAATAATGTACTGTACATCTGTCTGATGAAAAATGGATAGACGTATCTGTTAAATGAAAAAAGGAATTTTTATATCTTTATTTTTAAAAGAAACATAGATTTGTGTAAAATGTACCTGTCAGATGAAAAATTGATTTGAATCCTTGTCCATATTTTCCTATTTTGTTTTCATCTGTCTCCTTGTGACTTATACACACTGATCTTATATTTGTCCAATCAACTTCATTGAAAAGGGCATCATTGTAAACACATACTCCTGGAGACTGAAAAAAAATGGTGTATAAAAAGTTAAAAAAATAATATTAAAAAACCTTAAACTTGCCAGCCGAATGGGTTGAAAAGATGGTCGACCACGATGGAACACTTTAGAATTCAATAATGTGATAGACGTTCAGTAGCCGATACGAGCTTTTTTTTTAAATCACTTTAAAAATGCTCTATCGAAGTAAAGCTCATTTTGCGGACAGCATACATCTATTTCCTTTCTTTGAGTGTGATATGAAGGCATTTCTTAAGTTTTTAACATGGAATTTTGTATTTACATTGAAATAAATGTTATGTAAAATAAATGCTTGATTTCATCGGGACCTAGGTATTTCAAACACCATATATACATGAACCGTAACATATTTAGTATTTGAATTTAACTACATTAAAAGAAAAATAAAACTCTGATTTTGTCTGAAACTACCTGTAGAAGTCAAATACCAGTTTAATCAATCAAAAAGCAGATACATGCATATAATATCTATTAAACAAAGACAAATACCTGAAAATACTTTTCGAATTCTGGCGGGGATGAAGTAGAAGTTTCTGGTACAAACAAAATCTTCATCACTGTGGCTTCAGCATCTTCTGCATTTTGCACTAGTTCCTACGTATATACATTGTAAAAGTAAATATATCAACGCGAGAGTCTTGAATAATATGCCACTCAATATCAATAGTAAGAACTAGGCAAAATCATGAAGAATAATCGGATTTTTTTAAAAACAAAGAATTTGTAAAATCGCAGAAAATAACATAACAAAAATCAAATAAATATCTTTTATTGAGAACATGCTCTAAAAATGTACGAATGTGCCTCTCATTATCAGAGTATGCTGATTGTTTAAAATTTCAAACTGGAATTGCTTTAGTGATGCATTCCAAAAGAAAAGGAAAGTATTTATTTTTTTATTTCATTTTTGTAGAAGTTTCCCATTCCTTAGAAAACACGAACTCCTAAAATCAGTGGTGGGTTGTTTAGTAAAAACATCTGGTTTATTCTTGCTGAATCGAATGAAATATGATTTGAAACAGGCGTGTCTTCTTTGTGCAGAGTATGTTTGTATGATGCCTGTGTATACTCGTGTATCAAACCTAAAGTTTCCGCTTAAATTGTCAAATTCGATATGAACAATAGCCTTACACCTAAAATCAAATTATAAACACCACTGTTTTATATTTGTTTAGTAAAATTAGCTTTATTAGTGGTTAGACTATTGCTATATCTAAAAGCTAATGGCAATATATCAAAATGATGATGGTTTGAGAGTTCCCCTGTTTTCTGTGAAAAGATTGGAACATCAAAAATATATGACATCAATATTTGGATACCTATTAATTGGTACAAACACGACGAATATGTTTTGATAAATATATAATACCTTTTAAATGTTTCGATAGTACGAATGTTTGATAACCTCTACATTTAAAAAAAAAAGTAAAAATGTGTTTTCACAAAAAGGTTTACCAAGGGAACTTTCGAATTCAATGCAAAAGGATAGATTGTCTTGATATCTATTGGTTTTGTATTCAGGTAATTATTCCGAAAGCTAAATGACAAAAAACATGAAACAAATGGTTGTACAGAATCCTGAAGACATAAAAATGAATAACTTCTTTAATGCCCGCGTCACACTGTCCCGATTTTTATATACGATGGACACACGAATGCGAAAATTGTAAGTTCGTACGAAGTTGGTCCCGATCTCGTTAAAATACCAAAAAGTGGCCGAAGCAAGTACGATGAATAACGAAGTCTATACGATGGTGCCAAAATTATATACGATAGCAAAAGATGGACATACGAAGGTTAACCGAAGACGGGTATTTAAGCTTCATATCTCAGCCGAAGCCTACACGATGGATCACGAAGGCTACACGATGGATTACGAAGGCTACACGATGGATTACGATGATGGCGCGATGGCCATACGATGTATAAAAGACGTCGTGTACAGCTTACGATGCATTTAAATTATATGACGCTCTGCATTGCCTTGTTTGAACTGTAAAATTTATGCACTAGTCTGAATAATCACCCATAATTATGCCCATGTTTACTGATCTATCTTAAAGGTAAGGTAATAGGTTCGTGGAACCCTTTTTATTTAAATAGAGCTCTTCACAGGAGAATATCATAATAATATAGACAAAAGGAAGGATGTGGGGAAAGCAACAAATGCGGCAAAATATGACATATAGAAAACAAAATGGTTATGGAGTAAACATTCGTGTGACAACAACTCAGACGATACATGAAAAATCAGAATAATGAAGAAAAAGTTGGTTTCCCTATATACGTGTACCTGCAGTGTTGGTGTACGAGGCGCGTTTATGATTTTCATTATGTTACTTGATATGAAAAATTGACAAAAAAATAATATTTTACTTGTAAAAGTAAATCCTGAGCCTGTAATAGCTGCTCTTCTTGTTCCATTTGAATTAATAGAAACAACGCTGTCGCCTTTCTTGTTCTCATAGAATCATATGATATGAGCTCCATGTTTTGTGAACGTCTTTCTTAACTGTCGTATTAGACTGACCAGTGCATATCGCGCATGGCACTTTAAATGTATTTTAGCGTGAAAATTAACTTACATTTAGCTGGATTTATTGCCGTCGTAGTTCATATTGTTGCCTTCGTACTTTTATTCGATGGCAACACGACGGGATTACGAGGTCTTCACGAAGTCGTGTTTCTATCGTAAGACCTTCGGGTAGCTTCGTGATTCATTCGTGTAGACATCGTAATGTCAAAACTGCCCGATGGAAACGATGGAAACACGAATGCAATACGATGTTCAAAGATGCATTCCCGGTGACATTACGATGGTGAGGATGGTGATACGAGCTCAATACGAATCCTCAACATCGGACGCACCTTCGGGGATTTTTTAACATGTTAAAAAATTTAGAACCCTTCCCGAAGTTGTCCCCGAAAGCTAGAAAAAGTGGTCGATGGTTCTACGATGGTTAAAGATGGCACTACGAATAGCCCGATCTGGATACGATCAGTCCCGATTTTGAAAATTTCCATAATCGTGTTGCCATCGGCGTAAAAATCGGGACAGTGTGACACGGGCATAAAGATTTAGCTTACGTGAAATATTTGAGCATCTTTTGGGTACTCTCTAAGAATATTCTGTAAAAGTTTTAGTAATGGTGGTTGATCCATTGTAAGCCATTTCCCTCCTAGTTTTGTTTCCTGGTCTTTCATGCTGGTCATGGAAGCCATGCTAGTTTATCCTAACAATCTGAAATTATAAGTAGGTTAGAATTAAAAAAAACAGATTGAGTTCTAATACATTTTCAAAAATAGCGTTATTGCTTGTTGTGTTGAAGGTAGGGTTGAAAGTTATAACGTGTATGCACTTCTCATAAACCCTATTCAATCGCTCTGTTTGTACATTCTTGCAGTCGAAAGCAATGTTGGATAGTTGTGAATATTGTATAATTTCATACAGCTACTATCTGAATATACATTTTAAAGCTCGACTTTATTACTTGGGATTGTTTATCATTTTTTCATAATCCTATTGCTAAATCCCAGTTTTTTTCATAAATCGGATGTATAATGCAAATTGCACAAATCAATCAAAATATAAACACAAGCACTCAGTTTGCTTTATAATCTGGATGCCTTCATATTCTAAACTCGTTATTGAAGTTTTCTGTACTAATGGCAGATGTTGTATAGTTAAATTTAAAGTAAAGTGAAACCCTGTGGCATGCAACTTATAAGAAGGTTCCGTATATGTTTCTTGAGAGTATAACACCAGTGTCATTTGCACCTCTTATATAGAGACTCATTTTGGTCTCATAAAACATCTCAAATTTTAAGGATTTCCTGTTAAAAAAGGACTATTCAACTTGCTGTCAACTGCAAGAATGTACACACTATTCTTTCAATTCAAAAGCAAACAAATATTCAGCAACAATCTTTAAGGTTATCAGTGAGCAGTATTAAGTTCACGTTTTGCTTTTCTTTTTTTTAAGAAAACAACGTGTTCCAAATATCATATAATGTCAAAATTCTTACTCGAAATGACTACGCATATTTAACAATGGCTTAAAAATAACGCACAATAATTTCACAGCCGCTTTCAGCTGACATAATTCAGTGGCGCATCCAGAACTTGTCATAAGGGGGAGGCCGCTCCACCCAGTCATGCTTCAGTGATTCCCTATGTATAATCAACCACATTTTTCCCACGAAAGGGAGGGGGCGAGCCACCAGGCCCCCCTCTCCCTGGATCAGTCTATGCATGATATTCGGAAAATACAACCAAATATCGTTGTCATTGTGCCCACATCCCGTCTCGGACGGATTTGCTAGATCCTCGAGCAAATTAATAAGAAGAATTCAAATGTGTGTATGGTATTTTTCTTCAAGCACGTGATTTATAGAAGTAAGCATGATAAAAGAGATGATTTTACATTTCCTATCGTTAATTATCCATTTTTAGAGGAAGACGTTCCCTTGTCACCATCTTATGGTGTTTATGTATATCAACTTGTACGATTCGCTCGTGTATATATCAACGTATTAGAATTTAGCGAGAGAAATTTATGTTTTACTGAAAAATTATTTAATTTACACCAGGGTTTTTGATATCACAAACAAGTCAAACATTTACTAAATTTTATCATCGCTACAAGGACATCATTCGTAAATATAACTCAACATGCAGACATCTTATACGTTCAGGTATTTCACATCCAATCTTTTATGGAAATAGTCTTTACAAAGAACAAAAATGTCAGTATTCACCTCAAAAGCTAACAAAACCTTTAAACAGACTTATTAAGAATGGAAATAGTTACGATACTGTTGTCAGGTCATTAAAGATTGCATATGTTGGCATTAATATTGATTCACTCGTGTATATATCAACGTATTAGAATTTAGCGAGAGAAATTTATGTTCTACTGAAAAATTATAACACCAGGGTTTTTGATATCACAAACAAGTCAAACATTTACTAAATTTTATCATCGGTACAAGGACATCATTCGTAAATACAACTCAACATGCAGACATCTTATACGTTCAGGTATTTCACATCCAATCTTTTATGGAAATAGTCTTTACAAAGAACAAAAATGTCAGTATTCACCTCAAAAGCTAACAAAACCTTTAAACAGACTTATTAAGAATGGAAATAGTTCCGATACTGTTGTCAGGTCATTAAAGATTGCATATGTTGGCATTAATATTGATTCGCTCGTGTATATATCAACGTTTTAGAATTTAGCGAGAGAAATTTATGTTTTACTGAAAAATTATTACACCAGGGTTTTTGATATCACAAACAAGTCAAACATTTACTAAATTTTATCATCGATACAAGGACATCATTCGTAAATATAACTCAACATGCAGACATCTTATACGTTCAGGTATTTCACATCCAATCTTTTATGGAAATAGTCTTTACAAATGTCAGTATTCACCTCAAAAGCTAACAAAACCTTTAAACAGACTTATTAAGAATGGAAATAGTTACGATACTGTTGTCAGGTCATTAAAGATTGCATATGTTGGCATTAATATTGATTCACTTATAGGTTCCTTGCATCGGAATTAAACAGATTTATTCTAAAACCAGTTGTTGACATGATACGGGTTATGTTCTTCTCATATATTTATGATTGTATAATACTAAAACCCTAACGGGAGGGATTGTGCTTGGTATTCATATGAGGAAGACATAATGTTTCAATCAGTTTAATTGAGGTCTGGAGCTGGCATGTCAGTAACTGCTAGTAATCCTTTGTTAACTTATGTATAATGGTCATTTTGTTTAGTTTTTTTTGTTACCTATTCTGACATCGGACTCGGTTCTCTCTTAAACTGAGTTTTACTGTGCGTATTGTTGTGTGTTTGTTTTTTCTACATTTGCTAGAGGTCTAGGGGAGGGTTGAGATCCCAAAAACATGTTTGACCCCTCCGCATTTTGCGCCTGTCCCAAGTCAGGAGCCTCTGGCCTTTGTAAGTCTTGTATGATTTTTTATTTTAGTTTCTTGTGTATAATTCGGAGTTTAGTATGACGTCCATTATCACAGTATTGTTAAATATATTTGTTTAGCGGCCAGCTGAAGGACTTTAGTTTAAACTAACTTTATTTTCTTAAATGTGCAAAAGAGATGAGACACAAGTTAGGACTCCTCCGGGTGTGGGAGTTTCTCGCTGCATTGAAGACCCATTCGTGGCCTTCGGCTGTTGTCTGCTCTATGGTCGGGTTGTTGTCTCTTTGACACATTCCCCATTTCCATTTTCAATTTTATGGTGTTGTGACCTGTCTTATTTGTAAACAGCGAAATGTGTACATGTATATGGCTGGTTTTTCTTTCTACAAGCACCTGTATTTAAAAAGTAAGCAAGGACTTTGTGGATAAAGGTTGATCAGGTAGGGTGACCTCTTATTTGCAGACAGCTATCGGATTGAAATCTTCACTTAGTTCTTATATTGACTTTCGACCCAACAGAATTCTTCAAATAAATCAAAAATTAACAGCAATAACTATCCGGCTCTAGATTTAGATATTTCAGTATTACACCAGAAATTCTACACAAAAGGCATGATTTCACTTTTGCTATTTTTTTCTTTTTTGGACGGTGATTTGGCAACGTCTTACGTTACATGTAGCTATGCTCGTTTCTTGGTGACGTTATTGATTTCAAAGAGAGTAATCTATGTATACATGTAACTATTAAATTTTTACGGTGTATATGTCATGTACAAGTAACGATTTTTTACAGGTTATAACATGTCCAAAAATTTTGTACATGTTATAATTTGTACAAGGCAAAAATACAAGTTATAACATGTACAAAAGTGCCACAAGTATAAAATATTGCTTGAAAATTGGTCTAACTTGTACAAAATTGGAAAACAAAAATATGTTTCTATTATGCAAGTGCCAGTATATATTTTACAATGAAATCGTTGACATGTCGAGGGAACAAAAAAATATTCCTCTGCAAAAACAATCCTGTTTTCAAAATAGAGGATAGAAATTTAGATAAGGAGTGTTAAGCAAACAAAAGATGCAGGTACAAGTTCTGACAAAGAAATAACCTTTCTGAAGCAGTATGAGATATTGACAGCTGGAATCCTAGAAAGCATAATATCTTATGAAAGGTACATTTCAGTTTGTTAAAAGTACCTTTTCAAAATTCTGGATTCTTATGAAGGGTACATTTCTGTTCAAATTATAGAATACTTAATGTTTGCAGTTTGATCAAATTTCACTGTCACTTCGCTGTACTGTAGTACATAAAAATGACGTTCGACTCATGCGATGATCTATTTAATCATCCAAAAAATATTGCTGCATTAGTTATGCATACTCGTCATTTATGCATTAGGTCTAAAATATTAATAGAGCAGATTCAATAATTTCATAGCTATTTAAATCTAAACTTGGTGCCATTAAAACCATTTTCTCTCTCCAGCTTTTATATAGAGTATGCACAGGAGATCTTGCTTTCAGTTTTGCATGTAACAAAAAGAGAGGGAGGTGTATAATTTTTGGGCATTGTTCTTAGAAATTTCAGTGAAACCGATTGTCTACTTTAGGAAATGTATGCTATTATTAAAACAGTCACACTGCTGAAGGCCATGGTGGGCTGCATTTAACATACAAGAACATGAAAACGCACTATGCCAACATAAGACGTGAAGCTTTCTGAAACTCTGTGAACACTGTGCTCAAAAGAAAAACACGTTTGCAGAGGATTTAAAAAAAATAGTATTGAGGTTAATGACATGTGTTGTAATATAGACACATATTTTCATTTTCAAATTTTGTACAAGTTAAACCCATTTTTAAGCAATATTTTTGTACACGTTATAACTTGTATTTTTTGCATTGTTCAAATTATAACATGTACAACATTTTTGTACATGTTATTACCTGTACAAAATCGCAACTTGTACACGACATACATATATTTATTTTTCCTCATATAGATTTATGGAGATATGATTGGTTAAAGGACTGCATGTGGTGAATATATATATTTAACATAGGGTGTGTAAAAAATATGGGGTCAGTTACCACATATGGTTAGCTACCATATGGGGTTAGTAAGGAGGTTAGTAAGGAGATACTTCTCTTTTAAAGAAATCTGAAAAGTTTCAATAGACGAAGAAATTGGTGATGAACGATTGAAATAAATTCATAAAACAAATTAAAGCTAGCATAACAAGTTGTTATTGTTGGCATTTGTTTTGGTATAGACAAATGAAAGTAGGTTCTCAATACCAAGTATAGAAAACTTGATCACTTTGATAGGCCGCTAGTCTAAATACCACATGTAAAGATAGTCGGCCAGATCAATTCGTTACGTGTTAATAACCTAATATTCAATATTCAATATAGGAATTTACTTACCTCATTTATATCGTAAAATTAAGGTCAGTGACACACCATGTAACCGATAATACACCCAACTCGTTCGCTATGCTCGTGTCTTAAGTGACGTTTTGGATTTCAATGATTGTAAAACATTATGTATTACATGTACTAGTAAGTTAATAAGTCAGGAATTTCGTAACTTCAAAATACACAAAATAAACTTTCAATTTATTCTTACATAGATACAACGATTTGGTCTGCTCGTTTTTGCTTATTTTAAATGTAATATCGCAAACATCCTTAATTTTACGATGAGCCCGGGAATTAAAATACGTACTGGGTAAACTTATCAATCCTTTATACCCCGTCCCACTAGGCCTCGATCGCACTACGATCTCTGAAAAAATGCATATTTTGACAATCGTTTTGCATACAGGTAGAGCACAGAGAAAGGTCATGGTACGGTCGTGTTGAGTTCTTCATGATCTTGATGCTATACCTACTTTGAACATGTTCAAAACAATCGTTGTGCAGTCATGGCGAAATCGGGTCGTGGTAGAAGCGTAGTGAGACGTCAGTAAATAGTTATCAAAGGTACAAGGATTATTATTTAGACGTACGCTAGACGCGCGTTTCGTCTATATAATAAAATTGAGAATGGAAATTGGGAATGTGTCAAAGAGACAACAACCCGACCCGGAGGCGTCCCTCAGCTGGCCCCTAAACAAATATATACTAGTCAAGTGATAATGAACGCCATACTAATTTCCAAATTGTACACAAGAAACTAAAATTAAAATAATACAAGACTAACAAAGGCCAGAGGCCTCATCAGTGATGCTCATTACACAATAGTTATAAAGCCAAACAAGTACAAAGTTGAAGAGCATTTAGGATCCAAAATTCCACAAAATGTGCCAAATACGGCTAGGGTAATCTATGCCTGGGATAAGAGAATCCTTAGTTTTTCGATAAATTCAAAGTTTTGTAAACAGGAAATTTATAGTCGTGGTAAGATCGCAAAGGTCGCTGTACTATCGTAATTTATGTACAAAAAATGAACATAAACAAATATGTAACATATCAACAAACGACAACCACTGAATTACAGGCTTCTGACTTGGGACAGGCACATGCATACAGAATGTGGCGGGTTCAATCCTTAGTTGTTCTGGGTTCATCCTTGATTATCAACAGAAAGGAGACTTCAGTTTGGTCATTATGATCATTTTATAAACGATTTAGGAATCAAGGATGAACCTTCCTCCTTTATTTTTTTGAAAATGCAACCAGATATGTTGGATGGACGTCTTTACAGAGTTGGTCCAAGAACCAAGAAGGCAGATACTGTATTGAGAAGAGCACTGTCGCCTGGACTTAAACTTGCCATCACTTTAAGACATTAAGTATCAGAGGCCCCTCTGATTCTAACTCTAGCCCTACCACCACGCCCACCAGTTCTTATAGACTTTGGTGGCATGACTGTGGTGTTTCCGATAAATCTGCGTATTAATGAGAAATTGAGGGAATGGGAAAGTATTTATATGATACACGATGTGGACGTTATTACTGAGAGCGTATTAGAGCGTGCTTTAATTCCAGTAGACGTGTTGTAAGCTCGAGTTGCAATAAGATAGATAGTGGTATGGTCGTAGTGATAACGTAATAAGCGTAGTTAGATCTTTATAATGGTAGTGAGGCCGCACAATAAGCGTGGTGAGAACGTGGTATGATCGTAGCGGGGTCGTTATAGAAGCGTAATTAGGACGTAGTGGCATCGTGAAAACAACGAAAATTTACATTTTCATGCTGCTCATACCGCGACTACACCACGATCTGAATTTATTTTTAATCGCGGTGAGCGTGTTGCGATCGTAGTCTAGTGTGATGGGGGCATTAAACATACCATTCAATATAAATATAGGAGTGATGGTATGATTGTCATTGAGAACTCTCCATATAACAAGAGACCTGGAAATGTCACAGAAATAAACAACTAGAAATTACCGTACGGCCTTAAACAATGTGTAAACTCATACCGCATAGTCAGTTATCAGAGGCCCCGAAATGACAAATGCAGAACAATTCAAACGAGGAAACTCTCGGTCTCATTATTGTACAAATGTGCACCGTATTTAATTTAAATATGAATATTGCTTTTATTTTTATACTGATTTTGTTATCAGTAAATTCTTTTTTCACTGTTAATGACATCTTTACACTAAGTTCATTGGATGTAAGATGGATTCTGATTGGTATTTTAGTTTTTCTATAATAATGAGTATATATCTAGTGATATATTATCTAGTACATTTGTAATAGCCTTCATTCATGTATTTCATTTGTATTTTTCGGTATTTATTTCCTGGCATTTTTTCCGCGAAACTATAGGTCATACTTATTTTCACTTTTGTAAACGTGTTTGTTTTGCGGATTGATCTTTCATAGTTGCAGGGGCGGATCTAGCCATTTTAAAAAGGGGGGTTCCTAACCCAGGACAAAAGAGGGAGGGGTTCCAACTACATGTCCCCATTCAAATGCCTTAATCGTCCAAAAAAAGGGGGATTCCAAACCCCGGAACCCACCCCCCCCCCCCCCCCCCCCCCCCTGTATCCGTGCCTGAGTTACAACATTATTACCTCATTCAGATGTTATTAATGCATTATATTTTATCCTATTTTATCCTTTGATATGGTTTGAATTATCAAAAATATTACTTGTCAACTAAAAGACCACTTCGATTTACTTTCATCTTTGTACGCACATTGTACATGTACTATTTTATAAGCCGGTATTGATTGATCTGGTCCTACAAACGTTTTCAAAAAATAAAGTCAGTTTCAAATTAATGCCAAGACTGAACAGCTGATATAGACAGTTCCCACTATTTTGTCATTCATGTATTTTTGAACACACTGCAAGTTTGTTTCACATATGTGCAGTTTATTTATCATGATTAATAACTATTTTTAATGATAATAGCTTTTAATAAAGCTGCTTTTATTTATCTAAACAAATCTTGTTTCTAATTATACAAAGTCTGGACTTTCAAAGTGACTTTCATATAATTGATATTTGCATAATATTTGCAAACCATTTATAGAATCGGTTGCATGGCGCTTCAGTTAGTAACTGTGAGTACTCTCTGGTATGACTAGCGTTTGTCTTTTTTGTTGCTAGGGATGAGAGATGGATAAATACCTTGCCATATGTCCTGTCTGTACTTTTGTTTGTATATTTCAGATGAGTTAAGCCCTAAAGTTTTTTCAACTGATTTTATACTTTTTGCTGATGTTGTGTAATTACACAACTAGCCCAGGTTAGGGTAGGGTTAAGCGCTCACAAACATGGTTAACCCCGCCACATGCTTTATGTGTTCGACCCAAATCTGGAGCCTGTACTTAATTGGTTGTCGTTGGTTCATGTCTGTCATATTTATTTTTCGTAAATTATTTTTTATGCATTAGACTGTTTATAGTTTTCCGAATTGAATTGGCTCATATTTTTATGTCGGGGCCTCTTAAAACAGAATATTCATTATGGGTTCTTTCTTATTGTTGAACGCCATAGGGTTGTTCATAATTGCTTACATCCACTCCATTTGAACTTTTTGGAATAATTGTCTCATTGGCAACAATACCTCATCTCATCTTTGCATTAAACTATTTTCTTATTTCTGTCAGAGTATCGGTCGTTCAAAACAATATTTCATATCAATAGTGCAATGTAATCGGGTTAATCAATCAATCAATCAATCAATCAACCAATCGATTAATCAATCAATCAAACAAGTTGAACTAATATACCAATCAAACAATCTACCAATTAACCTATTTATTTATATTAGCATTATAAATCCGAGAGCTAAATTTTAAATAATTTTTCAACTTCGTTCTTCTCAAACTATCAATATAAATTATTTGCGTTGGTATATATGCTGTGTCTTTCACATATCTGAATGAAACTTCTGTTCATTCTCAGACATTGCCATAATATTGCAATAAATGAACTATATGATGTAACCAATCACCCATTCCTTAAAGTAAAGGTAGTAAAACTAGAACATTTTAACTAAACATCTTTCTTGACCTTTTGTTGATTTGATTTTAATTTTTGTTTTTTACAAAGCCACTTTTAAGCACCACATTTATGCTATTTCGTGGCGGCCAGTTTCTTTTTTTTTTTGTGGTGGAAGCTGGAGTGCCCGGAGAAAACCACCGACCTTCGATAGGAAAATTAAGATTGAAGTCGAGTGCACCCGCACTAACGGGGTTCGAACTCTCAACCTCAGTGTTGACTGGCTAGTGATTGCAGTAGTAACTACTCAAACCACTCGGCCACCGAGGCCCCTTGACCTTTTATTCTGTAAACATATTAGCTATGAGCATCATATGTATGGAGTACATTTTCGGATGTTTTCCTTGTAGAATGATATAATGAATGAATCATCTGGTTAAAATTATTGGAAACAACCCTGCTCAAAATCTAGCCAATTATGGCAAATATTTTGAATGGATGTCTGGAGTGATATGCATGAAACCCTAGTTCAGATTTCCAGCGGTAATACTAGTTTGTCGAAGGACACGAAGAAAAATCCGTTCAATCGGAACAAATAATTATAACATGAATATCTTTATGCATACGGGTCCTGATTTTCAAAGCAACACACTATGTGATATGACCTTTCTGTGATTCAAATGCCAGTAGACAGAGAGTAAACAAAAACATATCAGACTTTAAAGTTTCATTCGAAATCAATACACTTATTTATTATGTGCTAAAAAAAAATAATAAATTCAAGATTTTGTTTTGAAATATGGAATAAAGGTCTTTTGGTAAGTGTTCTCAGAGACAGAGAAAATATGTTCTATTATGTACTTTTTGGATCACATCAAGCCTTTTGTAGATCTCGATTTTTTTGTTGGAAAGAGACAACGTCATTAGACCGTATGCATACATAATGGAAAAGATAACATGCAATGTTGATAACATATTCGAACTACTTATAATAGTTCCATCATTCATAATTCGGTCGTAATAAAAGTAAATTTGATATAATAATAAAAATAAAATAAGGTAAGTTTACTTCTAAGGCAACACAGTCTATAGCATTACGCAGACGCCTTCACCCCTCCTCTAACTATAGTAGATACAATTAGTTTTCGTTTCGTAGGTACAAAAACATGTATACCTGGTTCCCTTTTAATTAGTTAACCCAGTAGAGAGAGAACTAACAAATTAAATAAAACTAGAAGAAATTAGCGGAAGAGGATCAGGATTGGGTTTACAGGTTAATTAAAAATGGATAAATAGTGAAGAATAAAAAAACATACTCAAATAATAGACAAAAATAGATCCACAAAATGAACAGTAGAAGATTTTGAGAATAGATAAAAATGGGCAAATAGTGAAGAATGAAAAAAACATACTCAAATAATAGACAAAAATAGATCCACAAAATGAACAGCAGAAGATATTGAGAATAGATAAAAATGGGCAAAATAAATAAAGAATAGATAATAATGGCCAAAATGAATTACGAATTTATCATCATAATAATGGGCAAACAAATATAACGAATAGAGAAAAATGGCATGATAAATAAAAGAAAAGAAGGACGACAATTCCAGATCATATTAGAACTGCTTTAAGAATTTGCTTGTCTTAACCAATCGTTAAATGTATGGTATATTTTTCTGTTAGGTTTGTAACAATAGACATGATATATACGTCTAGATTATATCGTGACGGTTTAACTTATCAAATAGTTTTTTAATTAAATATGTTGGTTTTTTTTTAATTAAAGTAGCCTGATCTAGCCTTATTGTTTGTTCGAATACAATAAACAGAAAGACGTGTGCGAGTTATTTATATATGACACATTTTTTTAATAAATAGCAAATCCTTTATCTTTTTATCTCAATGCAGTAAATATTTAAAACAACATATTTGATCCTTTAAAAAACAGTTGACCTAGAGACAAGTTACGTATTACATGTATCATGTGTATAGAAAATACTCAAAATCGGCAAAACACGTTGTGAAATTTGTCTTACAATCCTTAAATTTTTAATTTCAAGATCATGCATTTTTTAGATGAATACACAACACAAAAAGTCGAAATAACATGTCTATGTTTTCTCTACCGACTAGTAGCCGATTGGTAAATACATCAAAAACGAAATCGTTGATCCTAGTACATTTTGTATCATTATTTAACATCGGATTATAACGAAAACGTATGCGACTGTCATATAAGTGAGAGGTTTAGCTAGCTATAAAACCAGGTTCAATCCACCATTTTCTACATAAGAAAATGTCTGTACCAAGTCAGGAATATGACAGTTGTTATCCATTCTTTTGATGTGTTTGGAAATTTGATTTTGCCTTTTGATTTTGGACTTTCCTTTTTGAATTTTCCTCGGAGTTCAGTATTTTTGTGTTTTTACTTTTTATGTAACAACATATAAGTTTTAATATAAAATTTATGCATTGATAATTTGAGATATGAGTCTACAGAAAAATTTGTGATACTTATCTTAAGTCATTTATATAGGAATAAAACCACTTATTCATAGCCCCTTTGCTTTCTATATCAAAGTTCTGTAATGTCATTATTATGGCTACTTTATCAATTGAAATGGATGTCATTTCGATCGCGATCATGTCAAAACTTTATACCTTGTCCTGACTTTTGCTGGACAATTCTGTACTTTAACATACCTTTAATTGCATATTAGAGCGTAATAGTTCCTGGAAGTTTAATAGTATAAAATTAGGAACTTCTGTTCGGAACAACAGGGCAAATGTGCCCTCCTATTATAATTTTATAATTTTTTTTATTATTCATAGGAACTTTCAACAAGGGTTCTACAGTGTTTTCAAGTCCCCAAGCTTTCATCTAATATACAAGCTACAAAAAAAAATCACTTTTTAATCACAATGATACAACTATGCGTAGGAACTATTTTGTTTATAATGTGTGCTACTACAGTCTGGTATGTTCTTTCTGACAAGGTCCGAATAAGTGGTTCTACACCTACATTTGTATAGTCATATTCCTTTATTATTTTTTTCTTTCTTTTAAAACGTCAGTTTGACACAGAAGGATGTGAAGGATACGCTGCAATAAGGTATTATTCGACCCTATTTTGCAATGAAATTGAACTTATAATTCAAAAATTACATTTATATTTTAGATCTATTTTAGAGACTAAGTAAAAGTAATAATCAAGCAAGTAAATATAACAAAATAAAAATACCATAATTTGATATGGAAACATTCCGCTCCCCCAGAGGCAGTTTCCTCTGAATTTTTATTTTACCTTATTTTATACATAAATAAGTGTTATATCAAAATATACAATAGATAAGAACAATTTCGAGACAACAACATGTGTCCTCCCCACCCCTATCCCCTAAAAAAAGAAGAAAAACACAAAGTAGGAGTTGCACAATGGAAATATACCATTTTGATAGAAATTCATGAAAATTTATATATTTAATGATGTTTCATTTGTAAAAATATATCCATTACCTATTTCCATTCTCAATTTTATTATCATGTATTTTGATTTCTTACTCAAAAAGGGAACCGCTAAAAAAAAAAGGTTAAAGAAAATAATTATCCAGTCTGAATGCAATAATTTATTTTTAAAAAACATGTTGAATCTTACAACGAATTTTAAAAATACAATCCAAAAAATTGTTATTTTATAATTTATTTATGCGATGCAAATTATTATTATTATTTTTTTTTTTTTAAAACAAAAGTAAAAAATTAAAATGATAGTATCTTTAATAAAAGTGTAAGTAAACTTTCAAAATAAAAAAAAATTGTAAATATCTACTGTACCTTTTTATAAAATTTCATTATCTTACCTTAGTATATTTTTCAAAAAATTTGATTTGTTGGGAAGTTTTTATCTTTTATATCCTAGCTGATCTTTTTATCTTAGCAACAATCTACATTTTCTGTTTTCAGAAAATCATTCCTGCTCTTTAAACCCAAGATATAATGACATATGACAATCCACACACACTCTATACCCAGTGAATCATGAATGTTATCAATTTAAAGGTATGCAGAGTTCATATTTATTGAATATTGACATTTTAAACATGCTTTACTGGATAGGGTATCACAGGCTTATAACACAATTTATCATATCAGGATTCACTTAGAACATGGTATATCTCCGATTTGTTTTCTCGGTCAATATAAACAGTTTCGAATAGTCGATTCTAACACTATCAATGTAAAATAATAAGCAAAATGTTCAAAAATGCTAGAAATAGTTGTCACTGGACATTACTGAAACAGCAATCAATCATATTATAAGAGACGATTTACTGCATGTCTTTTCAAAGATCTATGTATTCAATGATACATCAATGTCAAGAAATAGTTAACGTTTTAGTATGAGAGTACTGAGAAATAAAGGAGGTGCTAGGTTACCCGAGCCTGATACCAGTCGCATGCATAATACACACACAATGGTATTTAATTTCTAACCTTGATCTATATATTATTGTTTTATACTGCAGCTTAAAATAACTTAACGTGATAACTGTTATCACAAAATAAGTTGATATTGCACTTATTATCAATTTGTTACTATATTTGAACATGAAGACAACAGGAAGTATTCTAGTTGCTGTAGAAATATGCAATTTTTGTGCTTTCGATATTGTTTTTGCCATGAGATTGACAGAGAGGCGGAACAATACAAAAGGGATATTCCCACTCAAAAGTCACTGACCAACTGACAGATACTATAGAGGGACAGTCAAACTAATAGATCGATAATAACTGACAACGCCATGGCTAAAAATGAAAAAAGACAAACAGACACATAATAGTACATATGACACAACATAGATTGTGTGGGTGAAGCATCACATTGTTGACTATTGGCAATTGGTAATCTAATTTATATATATATATACTTTATTTCTTAGTTACAAAGCAACGGGACTATCGATGCTATAGCAAGCGTACTATTCAAATGATCCAGATTAATTGAGAAAAAAAATACGGTGGTGGATAAAATTGATAGGTATTTAACCATAATGATTTATGAAACTTATTTTTTTGGAAACTATTATCAATTCCATCGTGACAATGAATTTATTAAACATTACAAAGAACGCATGACTTATCTAAAAAAAAAAGATTGAGAAAGTTCTTGGATGTTTTTATAGTTAAAAAAGGACGACATTGAATGGCGTACTGAGTATTGGTTGTCATTGAATCACTGTCAGCAATAACAATGGTCTTTCGCATGAGATTAATGAATTGTTGCCTCCAATGCAATGTTCAAAACTTTTTCCCGGTCATTGCATTTCATTTGGACTATAGAATTTCAAAGAATACTTGGCTTTTATACGATACTTAAAACATAGAAATATTTAACTTAAACTATTAAAAATTAATAAGAAATTTTTTTTCCAAAAAGGTCAGAGGACGTTGACAAAAAATCTGCTGTTATCTTGCCCTATGATAATAGGAAACCTATTTTTCTTCTGGACTGACTACTTCCAAGACACAAAATTCTTTAAGATAGTCCGTATACATGGGGTTGAATATTTTTCGCTTCCTTAAAATGAAGACAAGCAATTGTGGGTAAACCCTGTCCTTCATACAACTAGACTGCATATGAGGCATACATTCATAATTTGTCATTAAGGAAATGATAACCTATTTTTTTCCAGTAGGACATATTTTAAAACTGACAGAGAGGAGGTCTTGAAACATTTAGAATTCTACTTGGTAGATCATGTTTGAAAAAGAAAATACAGTATATTTACACAAAAATGAAAGGTCAATTTGGGGCTTAAAACTTGAGAATGTTTTTATGATCTTTTATCGACCTAGATATACAAATGTATATGTTTTTCTATGTTGTGAGGTTATGCTATTGTTTCAGAAAAAGGGAGAAGGTTTAGATCCATTAAAACGTTTAATCCCGCTGCAAATGTTTGCACCTGTCCTAAGTCAGGAATATGATGTACAGTAGTTGTCGTTTGTTTATGTAATTTATACGTGTTTCTCGTTTCTCGTTTTTTTTTTTATATAGATTAGACCGTTGGTTTTCCCGTTTGAATGGTTTTACATTAGTAATTTTGGGGCCCTTTATAGCTTGTTGGTCGGTGTGAGCCAAGGCTCCGTGTTGAAGGCCGTACATTGACCTATAATGGTTTACTTTTTTTTTAATTGTTATTTGGATGGAGAGTTCAACTTGTCTCATTGGCACTCACACCACATCAGTGATTTTGTTTGCCTTAAATTACAGTGTACACATGACATTCGATAATTAGAGTTGTGACAACTTCACTGGAGTTCATCTACATAAAACGTTGTTTATTATTTTTTTTAACCAAAAAAAAAAATATTTGTTAAAAAATTATGTGTAGGCACGTGCCTTAAGTGCCTAACGGCAGCTACGCCCCTGAATGAAATTTTCAACTATAAAAAAGAAGATGTGGTATGACTGCCAATGGGACAACTGTCCACAAGAGACCAACATGACACAGACATTAACAACTATAGGTCACCGTACGGCCTTCAACAATGAACAAAGCCCATACCGCATAGTCAGCTATAAAAGGCCCCGATATGACAATGTAAAACAATTTAAACGAGAAAACTAAAGGCCTTATTTATGTAAAAAAAATAATTAAAAAAAATAACGAAAAACAAATATGATTCAATATGTAACACATAAACAAACGACAACCACTGAATTACAGGCTCCTGACTTGGGACAGGCACATACATAAATAATGTGGAGGGGTTAAACATGTTAGCGGGATCCCAACCCCCCATTACATGGGACAGTGGCATATATAACAGTACAACATAAGAACGAACTATAAAAATCAGTTGAAAAAGGTTAAACTCATCAGATGGACAAAAATACAATTGGACGTGGCCGGGTTCTTGAACATCCCGACAACAAAAATACACTAGGAACAGATCTGAGAGTACTCGCAGTTATCTGACAGCTAGTTCAAAGCCACTAACAACTAATAAAAAAAATCATGCATCTAAGACTAAACTATCAATCCGTACACATCCAACATCCAATGAATTTAGTGTAAAGACGTCATAAACAGTCAGAGAAAAACATGACCTTGTGTAGCTTAGTATCAATTACATATACAACTGTCAAAATTCATAAACTTGCCGTATATTGTTTGACATTTCAACAGTCATTTTAATCTTGTCTGTAGTTATCACAGCAGCTTCTAAAGAGGCCTTTGGTTGTAATAGAGTCTAAATAGTAAATAGCTGTGTTTTTTTAAGTACTAGTATTAAAGTTCTAACGCTGGAGATTAAGTCTAGCGTTTGAGATGCAGTTTTGCACAGAAGCTTTAACGTCAATAATATTGTAATTGACATCTCCAGGGCTAGAATTTATTTATTTATTTATGTGTAATATATTTGTTTTTCGTTCATTTTTTTTTTATTAATAAGGCCGTTAGTTTTCTCGTTACAATTGTTTTACATTGTCATTTCGGGGCCTTTTATAGCTGTCTATGCAGTATGGGCTTTGCTTATATTTGAAGGCCCTACGGCAACCTCTAGTTGTTACTTTATGTGTCATTTTGGTCTCTTATGGAGAGTTGTATCATTGGCAATCGTACCACAGAAATAACATTGATAATAAAACGGATACATACAAATTGAAAACAAATCGCGTAAGAAAAAGCAATTATTGGTATGTTAGTTTTCTTTAGTATCATGAATATTTTTGGCTCAATTTCTTAATCATGATCAGGCAAAATTATTGGCTTTTTATTCTGACATTTTTTTTTCTTATTCCTCTTCCACCCCATTTTTCGGCATATTACACGTCCGTTTTATTTGGTCATTACATCGCGGACTCCTAACGGATGCAAATTTTGTAAATGAAAAACTTTTGTTTATCCTTTCGGCATTCGTTCGAGCTATCTGGTAAGGTGTGACCACAGTTTTTAGCAGATATCGCATGCTTAGCATAGACACACACAATTTGTTTTTTAGAATTTAAGTTGACCAGGCCAGAGTTCAACCTAACTATCTCCCACAATTTAGCTACGTCGAATCCAGTTTTAAAATATTTAAAAAGAAAACTGAATGAATATTCAGAAATGGATAATCATTAAATTCATTCATTTCATCAAAAGTTATTTTCATTTAAAATAGATAATTGCAAAGGAGATGTACATACAATGTACCTCTAACTGTCATAATCTGAAGGAGAACTGTTCTAGCGGACAAATATGGAACTATCTCCTGACACTTTTAAGACAGTTCTAGCTAGAACAGTTCTAACCAAGAACTGATTTGGTCATTGGTAAGTTCTACCTAGAACTGATTTACACAGTTCAACCTGGAACTGATCCTGACAGTTCCACGGCTAAAAAAATCTACGACTAGAACAGAACTGGGACCTGATTTCGCCACGAACGCATCACGATTGTTTTGAACATGTTTAAAGTTTGCTTCTCTCAACACGATCACCAAGACCTCATCAAGACCGTAACACGACCATACCGGCTGCACTACGATCGTCAATAGCATTATTTTTTTAGAGATCGTAGTGCAATCACGGCCTAGTGTGACGGGGCCCGGGTTATAATATAAATGTTGCTGAATACTACCAAATATTAAGGATGTGCCCTGAATACAGTTGTGAACAAACATCTAAGTTTTAATTATTTCAATACAACACCTGTGATTACACTAAGTTGGACGTCACTTATAATACTCACAAAGCAATTTTAAAATCGAATCATATTTTTTTTTGTGATAAGTATTATAATGACAAAAATGACATTTTTTACTCACATTTAAATTATCACCACCTGAAATAATGTGTACGAAAAAATAAACCTAGAAAAGGGGTCCTGTTCGATTGTTTAGTTTTTAACTATTTTATTTCTTTATAAATGTACGCATTTTCGGCATTAAATAATGTCTGTTAGGAATCGAATTCATCCAAATCATATTAATAAATAACCATTGTAAAATAATCTTATTTATATTTGTAAGGCATGCATTTTTCTATCGGCAATGCTTAAAATTGTATCTGTATTTAGATTTTATGTTACCACAGACAGAAAACATGAATCAGGTTAACCGTAAAAAAAAGGTAAACTCGAATAGTACAGCGCAACCAGAAAGTCTCAACATTGTGACAGAAAGACTCCACCAATACCTTTATCACTGTGTATCATCGCCACCGGAAATTGGGTACTAACGAAGCGGAGAGAAATAGAAAAAAAAAGTAAACAAGTTAAGAATTCATTCAATTTAAAGCATTTCCACTCATATGATGAGGGTGTCGCTTAAGAAATGATTTTCTGATATATAATTCTTTAAATTATTAGGCCGATAAGTACAAAATTAATACAAGATTTTGTGTAATACTCCAAAACTTGCCACTTAGTACCGGAAAATATTGAGGTCTATCGTCCTCTGTCGCCCCATTCTCAAGATATTGAACTGTTTTTCATTATTTTTCCAGACACGTTTTTAGATTATTATAGTGTGGCATCATATTTACTGAAATTTGTTGTCAAAAACATGTTTTTTAAAGAATATGGACAAAAACATTGTTTGTTTGTTGTACGGCGAATTGCAAAATAACAACTTTTGTCTGTACGGCGTCTTGCAATATATTATAATTATAAGAGAAAATTAATCACTGTTTAGATAATATCAAGTGACGATATTTTGTTGATATCAAAGCTTTACAGGCTTACAAATATACAAAATGTCTTACTTATCAAATATTATTAAATATATGTCGTTAATTCAGTTCAGAAGGCCTCTTTGAGTACCGCTTTTTTATTTTGTACAAAAAGTTTTTTTTCAACCATATTATCCTAAATACATCCATAGATCGTTATACTACTAACGACTGTTGTCTTATTTGTTGTTAGGGTGAAATTTTGTGAGTTCAATAAAATAAACCGTCCATTCATCTTTAATTGGTGCTAGCTGTTTTAGATAAAAACAGTGGAGATGTGGTATGATAGCAAATACGATAACTATCCATCAGGATCAAATAAAGTGTATGTAAGCAATTATATGCTATCGTACGGCCTTCAACAACGAAAACTCGTACCTTATAGTCGGCTATAAAAAGCACCGACCGAAAAATGTGGAAGGACTCAACAAGAAAACTAACGGCCTAACTCATAACAAAACAATTTATGAAAACAACAAATAAGATAGAGATGAAGCAACGACAACCACAGGATCGAGAATTCGGACAGACACATAAAATTGTTTAATTATTTCTGAAATGATTCATTTGTAAAAAGAAAAATTAAGAAAATACTTTGTTTTCACCGAAAGTAAGGAGAAACAAATCGTGAATTGCATTTCGAATTAATTTTCTTGTCAGTTTCTTTTTTGAAAATATATAATTTGTATACATCTTAAATGCTGTCAAGCAAATGGTATTTCTATCTAATGCATTTTATCTAATGCATAATTAGAAGGGGTAGGGGGTCTGTTAACATGTTAACACCTCGATTTTGGCAAAAACAGTTAACAACAAATTTTAAATGCTGATAAGAGTTAACAGCAACTTTAATTTACCCTTTTTTTCCAAACGAACCCGACGGCAATGAAAAGGGGAAGTGAATATCTTCAATGTATTAAAACATTTAAAAACCACTGTACAAAGTCGCAGAAATGCCAAGCTCCATAAGGAATCTTTTATAAAGCTGACTAATTTTCAGAATACACACGGAAGTACCATATTTTTTTATTGACAATTTTACAGACAATTGAACGGATGGAAAAGCAGACGGAGTGATTGACTCCAAGAAAAAGGACTATGTCATGAATAATCGAAAATGCTTCAAACATCAAAAGGGAGGCTCCTTCTGGTTATGTATATTGTTGAGTAAATGTTTTATGTCAATCAGTCGTAGCAAACTTGGGTTATCGTCATGGCGTAGGAAAGTGTAACAAACAGATAGAATGAGTGAATACTATAGGGCGCGAACATTATTTTTTTTATGGCGGGGGCTCTTATAAATTATGGTTACACTCAGTCAGGGTAATCATTCGACTCATTGCTTACATGATTTTATTAAAAGGAATTACGAAGGTTTACTAATTTGTTTTTTAAATCATCAAAACCAGTGTATAAATCAGAAAGTAACATGTAAGGTGTCACAAGTTGAAGCACTCTTTCATCTCCAAGTCCCAATTAAGAACTCTGAGCTGATATAAAAAAAAAGGCTTGGTCCATCTTTACATTTCTGAAGTCTTAGACTAGCAAATTTGACATCAATTTGAGAACCAAGTCCTCATTTTCGGCCTCTTCTACCAGGCCACACAGTTCAGTTATTTTACGCATTGCAAATTGAAAAGGTACTTTATTTTTGAAAATTCCGTCTAGGTACTTTTGGTCAATATAACTTATCAAACATTCCATATACATCTGAATTATTTTCATCATAGGACTGACCAGGGTTTTAGCTGGATAAGAAGTGGCCTTTCCTTTTCACGTTTTGGATACATTACAAATAGAAGCCAGAAATAACTACATTGGTTAGATTTATAAAGAGAGGCATGAGATATCCCTTAACATGTTTAACACTGCCGCATTTGTTGCACCTGCATGACCCAACTTGAGTCCGTAACCTTTGCTATATAGTCTTGTATTTATTTCATTTTTTAAATTTTGGTTCATTTATATGTTTCAAGAAACAAACATTGAACTTCTACCACCTTTTTGTAGTTAAATGATTGCTCACTTAGGAGACAGCTTCAGGTATACCAATACACAGTTACAAGTTGTTTCGCATTATAGCCATGGTGAATTTTCTAAATATGAAAGTTTTTTGTACAATTGAATAGATTTTTAGATAGTTGAATAATAATATAGCCTTCCTAGTGGGTTTATATGAACATTTAGATTGTTTTTAGCATGTTTTATAAGCCATTTTTCAGTTTGACCGTTCATACGTTCCTATCCGTACCGCCATAGATTTAGAAATTTTGTATTGTTTTTCAACAAAGATTTGAGGCTCGATCTTTTCAATTCAATTTTATGGAAAAACAGCAGAAACGCATATGATTTTTTTTACCTCTTGATAGATATATGTCTATGGTTTCAGGAAAGGTATCACTCTTATTGATTGAAATGTTCCTTTGGACCAAATTTTTGAGATCTTTGTGACATGTTCAACCCCCTATTTTGCAATATTTGGTATCAAATAAATGCTGATTGTTGCCATGGTCACACACAAAAAAAGAGATTATATTTCACCATAATTACTATTGGAAATCAAATCTATGGACGATTCTCTTTCCATAAATATACACATGCATAACTCAAATAGTAAGCCTTATTTATTAGGAAGGAAGGAAAAGAGGGTGTTTAAAAATTATGAGTGTCAATTCTAAGTTTTTTCCTATCTGTGAATTGACACCCCATCCTAGTGCATAATGTTCTCGCTGCGTTGGGTTGTTTCTTCTATTTGGTCGGCCTTCTATTTCTTTGACATTTTCCTCATTTCCATTCTCGATTTTATCAAGGATTTACTATACTCAAAGATTTTTTTAAGACATGTACAGTTACATATATGCTGTTTATGTTAGTTCTCCTTTGCGGAAGCAACGTAAAGAAAGAGATGGACAGCAAATTTTAATGTGATTCTTGTAAATAACTGTTAAGTTCAGTTAACAGAGAAAATAATGTCAAAAACAGTGAACACTTTAATTATTAAGTAACAGATAACAGGAATCTCAATTTCAAATAAAAAGTTAACAACATTGCAAATTTAAACAAAACAGATTTCAGACAGTGGGTCGAAAACAGTTAACAGTTTTTAAAATTTATCAGTCAAATAACAGTTTTAAACAAATTTAAACCTTGAAAAGGACAAAAACAGTTTAACATAAAAAGGTATCCCCCCAAAAAAACCTTAGATATTTGAACTTAATACTTTATTTTCTTTAAAAGGACGGTAAATAACTATTCTAAAATTAGCAAGTTGCCATACAGTTGAAAACAAGTTGCCATACAGTAAATTTGTCAACACGAGCAAGTTGCCGTACCCTAGACTTTATTTTTTATGGTCTATATTCTTTAAAATACATCTTTTTGACAACAAATTTCAGTAAATATGATGCCACACTATAATAATCTAAAAACGTGTCTGGAAAAATAATGAAAAACAGTTCAATATCTTGAGAATGGGGCGACAGAGGACGATAGACCTCAATATTTTCCGGTACTAAGTGGCAAGTTATGGAGTATTACACAAAATCTTGTATTAATTTTGTACTTATCGGCCTAATAATTTAAAGAATTATATATCAGAAAATCATTTCTTAAGCGGCACCCTCATCAAATGAGTGGAAATGCTTTAAATTGAATGAATTCTTAACTTGTTTACTTTTTTTTTCTATTTCTCTCCGCTTCGTTAGTACCCAATTTCCGGTGGCGATGATACACAGTGTTTATATCTCAACCATTTATATTTTTTTATTTTTCTGCTCAGAGTAGGCTTGACAAACAAATAATTGTGCAATTTACAGACGTGGTTATCGTAAAGCCTAAAAATACACAAATAATTGACATATTTTCTTGCTAAGTCAATTAATATCATAGCAGTTCTATCGGATTTAAAGAATGTAAACATTATAATCCGTAGGAGAAAAGTGATCGTGACTTCATTTTAAAATATTTTAAACCAAGAAGAGACATATTAGTTACAATTATTATTTATCTATGGCATGACATTCTCCGATTTTACAAAAAAAGTCATTGATTTTCAGTAAATCGACGAAAATTCGACCTACCCTGTGTTTATTTTGAATATTTGGAACCAGAAAAGCTCAACAGGAAGTGCCAGAATACTTTTTTCCGTCTCAACCATTTAGTTGAGATTAGATGGTTTACCAGGCGTGTTGTTTGCCTTGGATTTACATTCGTGATTGAGGATTCTGTTTTGCCAAATGTTCAAACGAAAATTGTACAGTGGATGAATTATGGGATATTAATGAAAAAAGTGTTGTATAACGTAAAAAACTTTATATACATTGTACATTTTCACCATCTCGTCAATTTAGCCAGACTTATCCATAACGATTATTAAGGATATCTGGGAGTCTGGAACGTCAGAAAAATATACTCGATCTGAACATGAATGAAACATTTGCCCCTGGACGTTTGGCTACAAACAAAATCATGCATTTTCTTTTCCTTCAAATTATATTAACAGTAAACTATTCCAAGAAGAGAACTTCCCATACATGTACTTTTTATTTTAAAATAAAGTATATGAATCAGTCATGTGAGTGTTGGATGATGCCGTTAAATAGTTCTGTTTAAAAAAAAAACCATCACAAACTTCTGACTTAAAAAGTCACTTTAGTGACGGCTCATTATTATGGATACAGAGAGGAAATAACGGCGCACTAAATTCTTAGATATGGTATAAATACACTTTATCGCTATTTGTCCGCCATTACTGGATATCACACAGGTTCCCGTAAAATTTTGACATCATAAAACAAAATATCTGACCATGCCGACGCCACAATGGAACAGTGATTGTTGGATGCTTCAAAAGTTCAAGCGGCGGGGTCAGCCAGGATTAGTGATAATTAAGGTGTATTGTGTTCCAAAGTTGGTGTCATTTTTTATCATACGATCCGTTCTGACATAGAAATATTATTGGTTTACAATGAGGCCATATATATTTACATGATAAAGTGTAAATATGTTCAGTTTTGGTTGATGCGGTCAAATAATTTTGTTAAAACGACTCAGTCTGATATATCGAAACTACAGAAATTTGTTTACAATTCAATATTTTGAATAAAAAAGGGAATTGCTGGTACTCCAAATTGATGTGGAAATTTTTTTGTAGCCAATGTGTTCCAATATTGCTCATGTTGCTGTCATTTGAATTATACAATCCATCGTGATATATATGTAACTATAAGTGATTTTCTATGCGGCTACATGTATATATATATATTAAGATTTACATAATAAAGTGTAAATATGGTCAGTTTTGGTTGATGCTGTCACATATGGTGAGTTTTGGTTGATGCTGTCACATATGGTCAGTTTTAGTTGATGCTGTCAAATATGGTCAGTTTTGGTTGATGCGGACAAATAATTTGTTATATGAGTCAGTCTGAGATATCAAAACTAGTGAAATTTAGTGAATTTCACAACATCTGGATAGTTTTTCAACTGTTAGTCTTTTTTACTTTGTTCTGGATTTAATACTTTGGATACCACTGGTTTAGCAATGAGAACATTTTGCACTATACATATAGAACACAACTACCATATGAATGTGTCGGTCCTTTGTAAGAATATATAAAAAAGAAGATGTGGTATGATTGCCAATGAGACAACTATCCACAAAAGACCAAAATGACACAGACATTAACAACTATAGGTCACCGTGCGGCCTTCAACAATGAGCAAAACCCATACCGCATTGTCAGCTATAATAGGCCCCGATAAGACAATGTAAGAAGCCTGTAAAACAGGCCTTGTAATTTTTTGGTGTATATCTTGATTTCCCGATTGTACATTGATGTGGCCATTAGTTTTCTTGTATATATTGTTTAACATTTGACACATCATGGCTATTTCTAACTGATTTATGTTTAGTTTTTTTCTGATTGTAAAAATGTTGTATGGTTATAAGCTTTATTTCTTTTTCATCATTTTGTCTAGAGCTGGTGTCTGATTTATACCAATCATACCTCCCTTTTCTTTTTTTATGAATAATGACAACAGTTTGGTTTTAATTTTCTGTAATGATATTGCTATATCATCTGGTCAATGTTTACGTTTATAGAGACTCCGCCTATCTTATCTTGATTGACATTATAACAGTTACACGTGCTTAAAGTTCATTGACTTTATCTATATATAACACACTGGGGTTTTATAACATGGGCAGTTCTATATCATGTAGTCTTATAATAAACATGTATTAATTATATGGATTAACTCAATTGGCCTCTGACAATGGTAACATAACATGGTGTCAGATGTGAAAACGACTTTAAAATAGTTAATAGCAAATGCTATCGTTATTGTTTGGTGGGGAAAAGATAAAAGAAAGAATGGATGGTCATTTCAAGCAACCACCAGAAATGGATTTTTCCCATGAAGATAACCTATCCGAAAAATGGAAAAGGTGGAAACAAACAATGAGCTTATACCTAGAAGTAGCTATGAGTGAAAAAAACAGAAAAAGAACAGTGCAGAGCTGTTTTATATGTTATCGGGTTAGACGGCCGAGAAATTTATAATACTTTCAATTTCGGTGAAGGTGAGGCTGACAAACTTCAAGTACTGTTGAAAAAATTCGAGGACTATTGCATCCCGAAGAAGAATGTAACGGTAATTAGACATCGTTTTAATACACGCGTTCAAAATTCAAGTGAAAGTATTGATCAATATTTAACAGACCTGAAGTTAATTGCAAAAAACTGCGAATTTGAACACTTAAAAGATGGACTCATTCGTGATAGAATAGTTTGTGGTACGAACTCTTCCAGAGTAAAAGAACGTTTACTTAGAGAGGATGGGTTGACACTGGACAAAGCTGTTGGTATTTGTCGCGCCGACGAAGAATCTCGAAAACAGATGAAGACGTTAAATGACGAAGAACAAGTACACGCTTTGAGGAGGAAAACACAACACCAAAGAAATAACCGAAATGAAGGCTACGCAAAGATAGGTCCGAGCAGACGAGATCACGAGAAGCGAGGGTCGAATTCGAGTTTCAGTTGTGGAAAGTGCGGAACAACTCACGAGAAAAGAAACTGTCCTGCATACGGTAAAAAGTGCCATAAATGCAAAAAACCGAATCACTATCAGAAGTTCTGTAAATCAAAGTTTTCGAAGAGTGTTCACGGATTAGATGAATATTCTTCATGCGAATCGGACGGTGAAAATTACTTCGTAGGAGCAGTAAGCAGAAAAACGGAAATCAAGGAAAATGCTTGCTTTACATCATTCAAATTGCAAGGTAAGACAGTACAATTTAAAATCGATACTGGTGCTCAAGTCAACATCTTACCGCTTTCAATTATACAAGAAATTGTCAAACGTGAAATTAAGCAAAACTTCCACTTCTCTTACTAGCTATTCAGGAGATAAACTCAAAGTTAAAGGAAAATGTTCGTTGTATTTAAAAGACAAAAACTGTGAATTCTTTGTGACGGACACAAATCAATCTCCGCTATTAGGATTCAAGGCGTCAAATGAGTTAGGTCTTATTCATGTTATTATGACGGTACAAGCAGACGTTGACGATCCTGTCAAATCGTTTCCGAAAGTCTTTACAGGCTTAGGATGTCTAGAAAAACCTTACCATATCAAAATAGACTCAAGCGTCAATCCTGTAATAAACCCGCCGAGAAAGATACCCGCCGCGCTTCGAGAAAAGCTCAAAGGTACATTAAAAGAAATGGAAGACAAAGAAGTAATCCGAAAGGTCGACGAACCGACAGACTGGGTGAATTCGTTGGTTGTTGTGGAAAAGCCGAAAACAGGAAAGTTGAGGATTTGTTTAGATCCAAGAAATTTGAATAAAGCGATAAAACGAGAACATTTTGCGCTACCAACAATAGAGGACATAACCACACGACTGACAGGTGCTAAATATCTAAGTAAACTAGACTGCAATAGTGGATATTGGCAGTTACGCATGGATAAAGAGAGCCAGCTCCTTACTACGTTTAACTCTCCATTCGGGAGGTATTGCTTCTTACGAATGCCTTTTGGAATTAAATCGGCACAAGAAGTATTTCAAAAACGAGTGTCACAATTGTTTGAAAACTTGAAAGGAGTTGAAACTGATATCGACGATATTCTAGTGTGGGGAACAACGCGAAAGGAACACGATGATAGACTTCGCTCAGTTCTTAACAGATGTCAAGAGGTTGGACTTACGTTAAATGCCGAAAAATGCAAGTTTCGAGTAAAAGAGGTGACGTACATTGGACATACTCTAAGCGCAGATGGAGTTAGACCCGATCAGGAAAAGATACGGGCTATCAAAGAAATGCCGGCTCCAACAGACAAAAAAGGAATACAAAGACTACTAGGGACAATTAATTATTTAGCAAAGTTTGTTCCGAATATGTCAGCAGTTACAGAGCCTATCAGAAAGCTGTTAAAAGAAGAAAATGAATTCATTTGGACACATGAACAGCAACAAGCATTTGAGAAACTAAAAGACATTATTACTAGGAATCCAGTATTAAGTTTTTATGATGTGTCAAAACCAGTTACTGTAAGTTGTGATGCATCCCAATGCGGTCTAGGGGCAATGTTGATACAGGACAATAAACCTGTTGCATATGCATCAAGGTCATTGACAGATGCCGAAAGCAGATATGCCAACATAGAAAGAGAATTACTTGGTGTGCTATTTGGATTGGAAAGATTTAATGATTACACGTATGGTAAACACATAAATGTTGAATCTGACCACAAACCGTTAGAGATGATCGTGAGAAAATCTCTAGGGTGTGCTCCGCCACGACTACAGAGGATGTTACTGAGGTTACAAAAATATGATTTCTCACTGAAGTACATACCAGGGAAGGATTTAATAGTTCCAGACATGTTATCGCGAGCGCCGATAAAGATCAACACAAATAATGAAGTGGAAAATGATATAGAGTGTTTCGTGAACATGGTCATAAGAAATACATCAATGTCTGATAGAAATCTTGAACAAATAACGGAAGAAACTTCAAAGGATGGTACTTTACAAACACTGACCAGGCTAATAATAGACGGCTGGCCAGATGAGAAAAATGAGGTTCCCAAGGAGGTTTTTATACGACCGCAAATTTTGAAAAAATTTTCGTCGTATATTGCTATCACGTTGGCGTCTGCGTCGTCGTCGTCGTCGTCGTCGTCGTCCGGCGTCCGAATACTTTTAGTTTTCGCACTCTAACTTTAGTAAAAGTGAATGGAAATCTATGAAATTTTAACACAAGGTTTATGACCACAAAAGGAAGGTTGGTATTGATTTTGGGAGTTTTGGTCCCAACATTTTAGGAGTTAGGGGCCAAAAAGGGCCCAAATAAGCATTTTCTTGGTTTTCGCACTATAACTTTAGTTTAAGTTAATAGAAATCTATGAAATTTTGACACAAGGTTTATGACCACAAAAGAACGGTTGGGATTGATTTTGGGAGTTTTGGTCTCAACAGTTTAGGAATTAGGGGCCAAGAAAGGGCCCAAATAAGCATTATTCTTGGTTTTCGCACAATAACATTAGTTTAAGTAAATAGAAATCAATGAAATTTAAACACAATGTTAATGACTACAAAAGGAAGGTTGGTATTGATTTTGGGAGTTTAGGTCCCAACAGTTTAGGAATTAGGGGCCAAAAAGGGACCCAAATAAGCATTTTTCTTGGTTTTCGCACCATAACGTTAGTATAAGTAAATAGAAATCTATGAAATTTAAACACAAGGTTTATGACCATAAAAGAAAGGTTGGGTTTGATTTTGGGAGTTTTGGTCCCAACATATTAAGGGGCCCAAAGGGTCCAAAATTAAACTTTTGTTTGATTTCATCAAAATTGAATAATTGGGGTTCTTTGATATGCTGAATCTAACTGTCATGACTGTGTATGTAGATTCTTAACTTTTGGTCCCGTTTTCAAATTGGTCTACATTAAGGTCCAAAGGGTCCAAAATTAAACTTAGTTTGATTTTGACAAAAAATGAATCAGTTAGGTTCTTTGATATGCTGAATCTAAAAATGTACTTAGATTCTTGATTATTGGCCCAGTTTTCAAGTTGGTCCAAATCGGGGTCCAAAATTAAACTTTGTTTGATTTCATCAAAAATTGAATAAATGGGGTTCTTTGATATTCCAAATCTAACTGTGTATGTAGATTCTTCATTTTTGGTCCTGTTTTCAAATTGGTCTACACTAAAGTCCAAAGGGTCCAAAATTAAACTTAGTCTGATTTTAACAAAAATTGAAATCTTGAAGTTCTTTGATATGCTGAATCCAAAAATGTACTTAGATTTTTTATTATGGGCCCAGTTTTCAAGTTGGTCCAAATCAGGATCTAAAATTATTATATTAAGTATTGTGTAATAGCAAGTCTTTTCAATTGCACAGTATTGCGCAATGGCAAGAAATATCTAATTGCACAATATTGTGAAATATCAAAAAAAAAATTAATTAGAGTTATCTTTCTTTGTCCAGAATAGTAAGCAAGAAATATCTAATTGCAAAATATTGTGCAATAGTAAGATTTTTTTTTAATTGGAGTTATCTTTCTTTGTCCAGAATCAACTTAAATCTTTGTTATATACAATATACAATGTATATTCACTTTTTACTACCAACTGATAAATTAAAATAATCTTTACCATTCAGTGATAACAAGCAGTTTTTTTACATCTTAATATTTTATGATGTATTTAAATGAGTAGTTAAAAACTCCATTAGAAATTTTAATTGAGATTAGTTTTGGAATAAGGGAAAGGGGGATGTGATTTAAAAAATTGGGTTCAATTTTTCTCATTTGAAATTTCATAAATAAAAAAGAAAATTTCTTCAAACATTTTTTTGAGAGGATTAATATTCAACAGCATAGTGAATTGCTCTAAGAGAAACAAAAATTTTAAGTTCATTAGAACACATTCATTCTGTGTCAGAAACCTATGCTGTGTCAACTATTTAATCACAATCCAAATTTAGAGCTGAATCCAGCTTGAATGTTGTGTCCATACTTGCCCTAACCGTTCAGGGTTCAACCTCTGCGGTCGTATAAAGCTACGCCCTGCGGAGCATCTGGTTGAATATTGGAATTTCCGGGATGAATTATCAAACGTAAATGGAATTATTCTGAAAGGAGAAAAGATAATTATACCAGCGAGTATGAGAAAGAATATTCTCAACAAACTACACGAAGGACATTTGGGAATAGAAAAAACCCGAAAATTAGCAAGAGACTCTATTTTTTGGCCAGGAATTAATGCACAGATTACTGATTTTATTTCGAAATGCAGTGTGTGTTTAGAAAGCAGAAGATCAAATTCAAAAGAGCCAATGTCCGAAAGTGAATGTCCAGATCTACCGTGGATGACAGTTGGTACCGATATTTTTTATTGGAACAATAACAATTACTTGATCATTGTAGATTACTACTCAAGATATTTTGAAATTGCGAAATTAGAGAACATACGTGCGTCATGCGTTATAACACACATGAAATCCGTTTTTGCGAGACACGGCATACCGACAAAAGTCCGAAGTGATTCAGGATCTCAATACGTATCAGCTGAATTTCGACAATTTGCAGAATCATGGGGCTTCACACACACAGTGTCTAGTCCACACTATCAACAGTCCAATGGATTAGCCGAGAGATTCGTTCAAAGCGTCAAGAAAATGCTAAGCAAATCTAAAGAGGACGGAAAAGATCCGTATATTGCTATGTTAAAATACAGAAATACACCGTTGGAAAATCTTGACTCACCAGCTCAACTATTAATGAATAGAAGACTGAGGACAACTATTCCGACAATAAAGAACCGTTTGAAACCAAAATGCGGGAATTTGAAGAACACGCAAATCAAAATGAAACAACAAAAAATAAATCAAAAACAATATTACGATAAAAGTTCAAAACCATTACCTGAATTACAGCCAAATGATACTATTCGATTCCAGCACAAACCGAAAGGAAAATGGGACCAAGGAACTGTTGTGAAATATAATAACACTCCGAACTCGTATGTGATTGAAACACCAGAAGGACAAATTTTCAAAAGAAACCGAAAACATCTAATGAAAACAAAAGAAGACAAAATTGAACAAACATCTTTAGAAGAAGCAAATGAAAACAATCACAATGACAATATAACCGATGAACAATCTACAGAACCATCGTCTGTTAGAAGAAGTGAAAGATCTGTCAAAAAACCTACTCGACTAATAGAGGAGTGTTAAATTCAAAAGGAAATCTGAGTAGTGCCGTAAGGGACAGAATAATGCCCTTGCTCAGATTTATCGAGTAGGAAAAGGCAGGAGAGTCTATCCTGACCTTACGTTTGTATGAAATTATTTAAATAGATAATCACAATTTCTTCAAATTTGTCCATCAAAATTATTTAATTTAGTATACGTTTACTACTTATGTGAGAAAACATTTTCTCTATTTTCTTTATTGATCAACATGTGATTTTCTAAAGTAATTTCGTATGATCGTTAAATTGCATGCTGTCTGTAAATATTTATCGTAGTTAATTAGATTCAACATTCAACGCAAACTGGCTAGACTTTCAATGTGACTTAATGAACTGTGTTAAATTAATTGCTTGTCTCAAGAGGGGGGTTGTAATGATATTGCTATATCATCTGGTCAATGTTTACGTTTATAGAGACTCCGCCTATCTTATCTTGATTGACATTATAACAGTTACACGTGCTTAAAGTTCATTGACTTTATCTATATATAACACACTGGGGTTTTATAACATGGGCAGTTCTATATCATGTAGTCTTATAATAAACATGTATTAATTATATGGATTAACTCAATTGGCCTCTGACAATGGTAACATAACATTTTCATTTATGTATGTACATGTAACAATATAAAACAGTATATATACATGTATAATCTCATTCCATCATTAATATTGTTCATTGTTGGTATATATTTATCTTTAAGTTTAACAATGTACTGTGAAAGAGCTATCTTTTAACAGATACTTAGTATATAATGGTTATTGTGAAACCACTGATTCAAAGGACAAGTTTCACCTATTGCCCAAAATAGCCTAAACTATAAAACTCCAAAAAGTTCTCAATTTGGTTCGTAATTTGGGTCTATTTCAAAAGTCTTAACACTCAATAAATCAGTTCTTTTCATAAAAGTACATTTTATGTTCCAAATTTGTCAAAATGTGATGTTTTTGGGCAATTTTCAGACCTGAAAGCTTTAAGCCTTTAGGAATAAAGATTTGGCCGCTACCTACATGTACCATCCAAAATGTTTTGTAACCAAAAGAATCCAAATCTGATATATATAATTCATCAATATAAAAACTTTTTGGATCTTGGATGGCAGCCAAGTTTAATTATGCCAAAAAACAATTAAAGTTTTACCATAGTTATCTGTGGTATAATTTTCACAATTATTCTATGGTATTGTTGTGTCTGATTTTTGAATAGAAAAATAAAGCTGGCAAGACCTGAACGAGGCCGCCTGATTTTTTTAAGTAACATATGAACAACAGAGTCAGTGTGGGGCCACTAAGCTAAACTGCCCGCTTTGCACCAGCCAATATAAATGAATGCCTAGGGTGGGAATCGAACCCACATACACCAACTCTGTTGTCCCTATATTTTTTTTTTAAATGAACAAAAAATTGTCAAGAACAAATTTAAAAAAATGTATAAATGTGTTAAAATTTAATTATCAAATTAAACATTTTAGATGAAAATATAGGTTGATTTTCGGTGATTCAGATGGCTTCTTATATTGTAGTCCAATAGGCTCCACTGTACAGCTACAATATACAGCGTAAAAGGGTTTAAAATTGCTGAGGCATATTTTTAGGGTGAGGAGGGAGCTGAAGGCACGTCAAGGCATATTTTTAATGGCTCCGACGTGCAGAAATGGAACATATTTTCTATACTTCGTAATAAAATTTATTTAATATGTGAATATGATTTTCGGCAATTTTTAAACCTAATTGGAAATGTAATTTCAACCCTGTATCATCCAGTCAGAAACCGTATAAATGTGCTAGGGCTGTAAAATGTAAACAAATAATTGCGCTCTTGTTACCCTATACGTGATCTACTTGTTACTTTAATACGAAGAAAATAAATTTAACTCCAAAAATTGTTGAGATCTAATATAAAAAAAAAAAAATTGTTGCAATATAGAATACACAAAAAGTAAACTTATCTTTAAAGGCCTTGTATGTTCTCGTTTCTCCAACTCAATCAGCTGGTATTTTCAAAATGGCGACAGGGAACGTAAACAGAGAAATTATTTTCATTTTGTGCCAGATTAAATATTCCTGGTTTTGCTACGATAATATGATAGACAAATATTCTACAAACGGTTTTAAACAAGTTTAACTTAAAATCAAATAATTGAAATATATAAATTACCTTTCTGTTTATAAATTCCTGTATTGATCGACTCTCGTGTTTCTTCAAGCTCGGTCTTGATGATGAATGCGCACTGGTGGTATTTATCCGCAACAACAATTTTTTGCTACGTCATTAATATTAAAGATTGTTTGACTAATAATCTAATATTTCTAACGACATAACATTTCCATATTTTTAATTGGTATTGAATAAACATTAATTTTCTAAGTATCCATTGAAAACATGAATTTAAAAGAAGCGATAAATAATTCTATTTTGCACTATATAATGTGCGCGGATCAATAACTCGGTTATCATTCCAAAACTAATTATATATGCATATTCCTTATATGGATATATTCAAATTAGGTGGAAAATTAGGCGATGGCAATACACCCGAGGCCCTGACGGTCCTCTGATGTAAAAAGTGATGATTTTAGCTTCCGAGTTATGAGCTTCGAATTTCGACGTAGCAACATGAAAATTTTCTGTATCCCCTGTATATTGAGTATTTATATATTAACTACTTGATAATATATTTCATAACTTACATTCCTATCATTCATTCTTTGATTGAGGGTAGCTGTTTACAAGGAATGGTTCAAAATGGTGTAGTTGAGGCCCTCCTTCGACAATTTTAAGGACTCCACCACGAGATGGTTTGTCATTATGGAATATCTTTCAAATATTTCGACGAATATGCTCCAGTTGTCGTTACCATAATTCCGTCCGTCCTATTTCACTCTGACATCATCAAATTAGACTGAGCTACAACTTTTAACTATATGAGCAACACGACGGATGCTACATGAGGAGCAGGGTCTGTTCTTCCTTTCGGAGCTTCTGACTCCATCCCAGTTTCGGTGGGGTTCGTATGCTCAGTCTTTAGCTTTGGTTGTTGTGTTATATAGACTGCCGTGTTCTTTGATCGTGTTTTCGTTTTTATATGCCCGTTTATGAGACGTTTAATGGTAAACCGTTATCGTTCCTTCCGTTTGTCTGTCCTAAATCAACATGTCAGACAACAACACATAATTAAATAATCCATTTGCATGAACCTTAAGTTGTTTTTTTTTTTTTTTTTTTTAATATGACATTGAGGAGTTATGAAACATTAATCGTTGAAAAGAAGACGGTCGTATAATGTTCGCTTTATTTTGCTATGGCGTTGTCAGTGTCATTTTCGACTTATGAGTTTAAATATATCTTCGGTATCGTTCCGTTAGCAGGTAATTGAAAAAAAAACTACCGTTCATTTAATACAAGAAGACATTCAGGAAATCACGGCATGTGTATTGCAACATGTGCATTGCCTGTTTATAGAATACATGCAGTTATTACATTACTGATGCAAAAGTGTAGTTGAATATTTTCATCAATTCCAATTGTTTCAGTCTACTTGTTCGTGAATACCGTTAGCTGTCGCAATTATAACGCTGGATTGTTAAGTATGTTACTGTTGGGTTTGTTTTACCCCTCTTCTTTGCATCTTATCGCATTTCGGGTAAGTTATTAGTGAATAATATTACGTTGTGAATGATTTAACGTCATCACATGGTACCCTACGAATCAGTATGGAGTCAGTAAATTTCATATGGGGTTTACACAAAAGTTGAGAGTCCCGATGGCGATAAATTCGATATACGGTTTACTCCTGCCTCCCTTCGGATCCAATGGTGGTTGGTGAATCAAAAGAGGATTCGGCCTTCGTCCTCACCCCTTATGAATTTTACCGTAGCTAACCCTCTATGAAACAGGAGGGGTCAGTAGCAAACAATTAAATATAACTTATAGTTTACTACTTTAAAATAGTACCTGCAATGTGTTGTTTTTGGCGGGTTGTTGTCTCTTTGACACATTCCCCATTTCCATTCTCAATTTTATTTTAGTTTAAGTCATAATTGTTTATCTTTACGGATTGCTACCGTGTGAAAATCGGAAGTATGGACATAAATAAACTGATGGATGATGGGACACGTCCATGATGATTTATGATAGAATGACCTTGTGATCGTTTACTTCCTTTCGGAAATTTGGTACTTCGTGAGATTGCCTAACACTTCAAAAGCGGAAATGTGTACGCAAAATATAACACTAAAATGTCCCCATTAGTCACGGAAATACAAACACTTTCATTAATATATTTGATAATGTTAATATCATATTTGATGAGGAAAATATAAAACAATGCACTTTATTTAATGAGATTTAATCCTAATGATGATAATTGACATACTATGAAATGCCAGCGCAGATATTTTATCAAGAGAACTCATAACAGATACGTTGTAGCTATTTCATTGAATAAACAGCAGAACTAGTCAGAGTTTATTCCAAAACTTGTGAAAGATCTTCAGCTAGTATAACAGTAAGTACACTACTTTGTAGTTTCTATTTGCATTTTATTCATTATAATTTTATTAAAGTACAATGTATATAATTTCTACATAGGTATCATATCAAAGGCATCACTAGTTGATGTTGCATTTAGATTTTCAAAAAAGTAAATTATAAATGAGTAGAGTTGTTCATGTAAAATACAGTATGAGATAAAAGGTTACTGAAAATATTTTTGTATTGATCTTTCGTGTTTTGTCGTCGCTTTCACTACAGTAGTTATTTCGTGATTGTCAGTCATATCGATGTAAGAATCTGGAATGCACCGAATTCGACAGGACAAAAAAAGAACTGACAAATCCCTAGAATTAGAGTTGGTTGCGCTGGCCACTATTATGTTCGAACTAACAACCTCAATTTTGACAGCTTAGTATAAAGAAGTTGAACTACTGAGATCACTTGTTCATTATGTATGATGTATGTACACATATAAATATGATTTAGAAAAGAAGAGAAACCGACATCACGATGACAAAACCAGTATAAAACTGATGAAATACCAGTCTTTAAAACACTGCATAGACTTAGAAAGACTAACCCCGATGCCATTTTAAGTCTGTTTCGATAATGTCACAATCATGGAAGGATTATGGTTTAAACTATAAGTTGTTTCTACGACAATATAATGGATATCTGTCAAAAACATATAATAACAACATTTCTCTCCAAACAACAACATCTATTTATTATAGGAGAGATCTGTTTGCGCTTAAAATGCGTCCTAATGCGCCACAACTTTTTTTCCAATGTTACGTTTGCGCCACATGTTTTAAAATTACATGGTATCATTTGCGCCAAAAATAAAACATACGATTGCGCCAATTAGAAGAAAAATCTTTTTTAATTCCCCTCCGTTTCTTGGGGCTTCTAATCCAGACACACCTATTCCTCGGAGTACAACACTATCTTACATAGTCTTTCAAGGAAAGTCAAAATTGTTTTTTTTTTATATTGCGTTTTATATCGCTATTTCTACTTCGATTGTATTTGATTATAAATGTAACCATTATGTTCCTCTGAGATTGAACTAATTGACAAATTGACAGTTAAATCCTACGTTACCAATTTAAAAATACATATGGGTTTTTTCCCCCTTTTTCCCTTACAATTAAAAATATTACATCAATCAACGATAACAGTTAATCTGACAGTTTATCTGGCATGTTTCCCAATTTGCCTTTTTATTTAGATCCTTTAATGATAAACATAATCGGAATTAGTTGGTATCTAAATCAATTAAGAAAATAAAATGTTTTGAATTGAATATTTATGACATCAAACTTTAACCCATCATGAATTTTTCACCTCAAAGAATTACAGACACATATAATGTATACAAAATGCAAGAATGGTTGAATTGAATAGATTTTCTCAAGAATTTAAGTATTCTGTTGAAACAAGTCCGATATATTTTTTCAGATTGTTTTGAAATACTTGCTGAAAAGAATAATCACTTATCATAGTAGAGGGTCTGAATGAGAGATCTCATTTTTTGTAAAAACAATTTAGCCGTATTTCTTTATACCACTTTATGAAGTTTGCCCACTAATCTGCATACACGTATGGTCATGACCAAATGGTCGGGGTAATTAACACTCTTTTACAGTTTACTTTTAATACTTCTAAACTCTTCAAATGGTATATGGCCGTTCATTAAAAAGACACTATCATATAGTTAATTTTATTATTATATTGTAATAAAAAGATTAGATAACTAAAAATTCGAAGTTTCACATAGTTAATTTTACTACTTTGTCAAAACTATAATAAACACATGTTATATACATCGTTTTTCACCACAATAAGATACAATAGACAAAGAGAAGCGAAAGATATCAAAGAAAAATTTTAAATTTCAAATTTATTATTCGATAATAAACTGAAAACCGTTACGAAATTGCAAAACACATGAGCAGCACGAACCTCAACAGATCCCATGGTTTATCTCATATGCTCCGGAAAGGTATGTAGATCCTCCTCCACATTAACCCGTCGTATTAGTTTTTCACGAAGATGCATATTTAATCTATAACTCTTCTCTAATAATTATGAACCCCTATTCTAAAAATAATTTAACACTTAGGTAACCCAACATATGAAACATATTATTTGACAATGATGAGAATCACAAGTCCTTCATGTCTTCTATGAACATATTACATTGAACATCAAATCGAAGGACGAAACGTATTTATATTGCTACCATAATTTTCACAAAATTCCTTGCAAAAAAGGTACATCTGCTTGTTCGACGAAAGAATTGTCCATTTGATTGAAAAAGATTCTGTCCGTAGTTAAAAGACGATCTTCATAAATACTGTGAAACTGTTGAACCCCAAAGCTCTTCGACTAAGTACTTATGTCTTGCTTTTTAATTCTTTGATCTGAGCGTTACTGATGGGTCTTATTTAGACGAAATGCGCGTCTGGCGTATCAAATTGTAAGTCTGGTACTATTTTGGTAGCTATAAATTTACTCGCGAAGTGGTATTAACCATAAAGTGGATTCTAATGAAGTCTAAATGACTTCTGGATAATTTTAAATCTCGATCTTTCTCTAAAACTAGTATAATTATCAAAACTTTTTTTTAACCCTGTATATAAATTCATCATAGATATCAGGATTAAAATTATGTATTTGCGCCAGATTTGCATTTTGTATTCAAAAGACTCATCAATGACACTCGAATCAAAAATGTTAAAACGGCCAAATAAAGTACGAAGTCGAAGAGCATTGAGGACCAAAAATTCCTGAAACTTTTGCCAAATACAAATGAGGTTATCTATTTCGGAAGTAGAAAAATTAAAGTTTCGTAAACAGTTTATATTCATGATCATGTCAATGATAATTGATGTCAACACAAAATTGCTGACGACTGGGTTGGTGATACCCTCGGGAAATAAAACTTCACCAGAAGTGGCATCCACCAAGTGGTTGTAAAATACTCATCATAGATATCAGGATTGAATTTTATTTATTGGAACCAGACGCGCGTTTTGTCTACAAAATCTCATCAGTGACATCATTCCAATGTGAAATTGAAAAATTCGCCTATAAGGATTAGCCCACAATGCTTTTTATCATAAAAATGGTGGCCTTCGGCTGTTGTCTGCTCTATGGCCGGGTTGTTGTCGCTTTGAACATTCCCCATTTCCTTTCTCAATTTTATAGCATATACTAAAAATTATTACTTTGGGAGACCTTACGGCATTTTTTTTTTGTTGTTATTATCGAACCAAAAATTAAAACATGCTACACAGAGGAACAAGCGATCAGTATGCTGGAGTTTTTTTTGTATATTTTTGTTATTGAATTTGGAGGTTGACTTTTCCAAAATATTGTAACGAACTGTGCGTCTCTCCTTGGCGACCTCGTTTTAATTTTAATGAGTCGAAGGTACTTTAGACATTTGTTAAAAACAAGAAGATCAAAGACGCCATACCATTTAATGTCACATTCTGTTATATTGATGATGTTCTTTCCATTAACATCCAACCATTTCCGATTGGGTTCAAAATATATCCTGCAGAACTAAAAATCAAAGAAACAACAGACAAGGCTTTTTCTGCCTCATTTTGAGACTTATACCTCAGAATTGACATAAGTGGTCATATCAGTACCAAAATCTATAACAAATGTGACGATTTTAATTCTGAAATTATCATTTCCGCCACCTTAATGTCAACTTCACATTTAATGGGATGTACATTTCGCAATAATTCATTAATCAAGAGCTTTGAAAACATCGACACTGTCTGAGGAGAAAGTTGATGAACTAGGGGTATGTCAAAAAACGTCTCATTCTTTTTCTAAAAACGTTCATTGGAAGATACTAAGACCTTATTGATAGATATTCCGTATCGACTTCACAAAATAATACATGATGGTCTTGATGTATAGATTTTGGGTATTGGCATTGTTTTTATCCTAATAAAGTTTTAAAGTATTTTTTATTTGTCTCTATAAATGATAACTTTTACTGTAAAGTTTATTTTTTGTGATGTCCATTTGACGTGGTTTGGTACTTGTACATCCTGTCTTTGTGGTGTTGTGCTGTGGTCAATTCCTGGTCTTCGTTTTTGCTGATTTGCCGTGTCTATTATATGCCCTATTGTTTGCCTTCTTAAGCAATTTGTTTGTTTGTATAGTGATTAAGATTATAACACAATGTTGACTGATGTACCCCTATTTTTGACATGTTTACCTGTTATGTCTGATTGTTTTGTTCACACATCGTTGTCAGTATAATGGAATGTTATGCGACTGTCATACAGAGGTTTAGCTAGCTATAAAACCAGGTTTCATCCATCAATTTCTACATAAGAAAATGCCTGTTCCAAGTCCGGAATATGACAGAGGGTATCATCAGCTCAGTAGTCAGTACTTCGGTACCGACATGACTTAATAAACTTTACTAAAATTGTCCGTTTATAAATTTTGAAAATAAGTATTAAGAAACTAAGGTTTCAACTCCTTCAGGCAAAGTTGGGTTTAGATGGATTTGGCTATATATTTTAGGTATTTTTGACATATAGCTCATCAACGGTTTCGGTACTTGTACAATGTACATCTTCGGACTATAAATGTTTGGCTTTGAGCGTTCCTGATGACGATAAATCAGAAAAGCGCTTCTGACGCAAGAAATTATTAAACGTGTTGTTTTCAATTTGTTAACAATTCGTTTAGTGTCTTTAAGCTCTTGATTATGTCATTTGATTTGGGACTTTTCGTTTGAATTTTCCTTGTAGTCCGTTATTTTTGTTAATTTCTTTTAATGTAAAATTGAGCAAGATGTTGTGCCAAAAATCTATAGTAAACCCTTTCAATTTTGAAATTTCATCCAAGTAAAGAAGGCATACTGGAAAAAAAACTGTTGTCAAATTATAAGGTTCAATAAATTGCAATCTAAATGATTTATGTAATTTGATAATTGTCGGCTTTAAGCGCTAGTGACACATGTCACGTAAATATTTAATATCAAACTTGATCATAATATAAGATAAACACAGTAAACAGGCAACTAATAAGATAATTAGGTGTTATGGACTTATTGGCATTTAAAAAAGGATGAGACAAAAATGATGAGAAAACTGACTAAAAAAAGGTGTTTTTTTAAGGAAATGTAAAAAAGAAAAGAAGAAAAACGGATTCAGAAAGTTCCATCTTCGTATTGCCTACTATAAGTAATTTTCATGTTTTATCAAACATTTAAATTATGTTTCGTTTTTATTACTTAAAAGCGTGCACACTCTAAATACAGAATATATCTTCAGTCATGTTCTGAATGTTTGCTGTTCATAAAAAATAAAACAAAAAAAACAAAATAAAACGAACTGCAAGCAAAATTCCAAACGGTAAGGATCTTACAAAACAGCAAAAGTTAAACCCAAACACATCAAATGATAAAAAAACATTTCCGTCACTTTGTACCATCATTTCCAAGCGTTAAAAATAATTCTGCAAACGATTCTCCCCACAAGTATAGATCAAATCAGTCCTTTTTCGAACATCTTATTTTGATTTTGAAATTGTGTAGTTTGTATGGCCTATTACAGCGCCATTTTTAGCTTCATGATGTTGAAACGCGCCTGTGACGTGTCAATTTATAAGCCTGATAAATTTCTTTTTTTTTCCCTCACTCTGATATTCACGTAATACAGATGAAACATAGTAATATTGCTTTTGATTAATTTAAAAAAGTATAGTAAGTCATTTGATCAATTCATGGTTTGGGAAGAAACAAAAAACACTTTCATCGGGAAGATCACAACAGAAATTGTTTGTGGCTTAACATACAACTCAACTTTATATATCTTACACACTTTAAAAATATTTGAATGCACTAAATATTTTGTTGAAAAACTGAAATAGATAAATATTCCGAGGTCAAAATATTTCAATTTATATCATTTATAGGAAATGATGAAATGCACTACCCGATATTTTGAATTTTAAAGAAAATTGTGTCCATCAACTTCGAGTTTATTATACAATCTTTAAGGCCTTTATATTTTCACTCAGAGACTTAGTTTATTTAAGTTATTAAACAGGTACTCCTGATCTTAAAACATGGCAAATATGCCCTCCTATCATAATTTCATTATATATTTTTTTTTTATAACTGAAAGAAATCATACCAATCTTCTTTTTTATATCAGCAATTTGTCTAGCAAAGAAATACATACATCGCTTTGGTTGATCTATGTGTTTACATAAATGTATGTTTTTCCCAAAAAAAACCTTCCTTTTCCAACATGCGGGAAAAAGGGAAGGAAAAAAGTTGTCATTAATATTTTATATAACGACCACTAAATTTACGTCCAATAAACATAAGTGATTTAAATCAGACATACAGGTAAGAACATAATTATTTAGACATTAGCAAACAAAAACAGGTAATAATTGAAAATTAAAAGTCTTATATTGGTCACTATTATTATCCATATGGTGCATTCTTTGTAAACATTACTACCAGAACAATTTGAGCTTGAATTCAGTAATATAGTGTTTCGACAAAAGTGTTATGTGTTGTTCTTTGCTATGAGTAGGCGAAAATGATGTAAAGCAAAGTCAATATAAAGAGTTTGGAACTTAGAATGTTCTCGTTTTTTGAAAATTATCGACATAAGTGTTTAAAATGTTTACAATAAAAAATGAACATGTTGTCTTGTGAACTTGAATTGAAAATGTTTTTATTTTAGATTGTAGAAGAGCTAATCTCCAATAATGGAAATGATATCATCCTGGTTATGTTACCTGTTCTTAAGTGCCAGTTTTTATCAAATATATGCACTCAACGTTTCCAAAATTCTAGATATGTATGTCTTGGCATGTGGAAAACAATTATGCGATCAAAGTAAAATAAGCCATGGATATCAACTTCTATATAATACTTCAGTTAATTTAGGGGTTTGTCCTACATGTGAATGTGACTTAGACTGTGTAGCAAGAGGCGACTGTTGTCCAGATTTATTTTTCTCTCTGCATCTGTCATGTACTGAGACAAAGCTCCTACAACAAAATTCTCATGAACCAGATGCTCCATTATTTATTATGGTAGGAAAGTGCAATGGTAAGACGTCTTACAGGACAAGACAATGCGAGTCAACATTTTCACCTGGAGAACACTTGCAAAATGGACCTGTGACATCAAGGAAAACTGGATTGACATATAAAAATAAACATTGTTCTCAATGTTTTAATGAAAGCATAAAAGACTTAATTCCTTGGAAATTGGAAATAGACTGCTTGAATCCTACCGATTTCAACTTCGTTTCATCCTACTCAGAAATAATAAGTCTTGCAACAGAACAAAAGTGCAATATTTTCTATGCTGTCAGTGATACCGTAAGACAACCACGAAATTGTTCTACTGTCAACGAAGCTCCGGGTTATGTGAACAAATGTAACATAACGGAAACATGGCAAAACTATGACTCAAGTATAGAATACGCTTGTCATCACTACGATAACCGATATAAATTTTTCAGGAATATATTTTGTTTTATGTGCAATCCACCAAAACCAACAACTTTGATATCTGAGTGTAATGTTACAGGATACTGGGATAGGTATCGCGTTGATTTACTTGAGGCATGTCTTCGAACACCAAAGAGTAGTATAACAACACCATTCAAAAATTATTACTGTTACCTCTGCAACCGTAATAGTACCATTGAAAGTTCTAAATATTTGGATGCTAAGATGAACATAAGCCAGATGATGATCGCAATCAATGATGAACGATATTTCAAATTTGAGTTTCATATCGAGGCTCTTGATATTAGATTGATCAAAGACAAAATAATCAACGATATACATCTTCAAGATGAATTTAAAAAGGAAAAGAGTAGGAAATTTACAATGAATATCAAAACTCAAGAACAATCACAAAAAATGGTCAACACTCTAAATTTCACCAATGTACACAGAAAGTTTTATGCTATGATGGGAACTGGTTATTTGTGTGACAAACAATCAACGCAAAAAAGTATGAATGCTTGTGATTGTGACGATAATTGCTATTTCAAATCAAAACCTTGTTGTATTGACAAAATGTTTGAACGGTCAACAGGATGTACTGATTTTGGGTTGTCTTCAACAGGAGACAGATTTCTTGTATATAACCAATGCAAAAACACTTCAAACATTGAAATTAGCAGATTATGTCAGAGCACTCTTGATAGAAGTTTATATTCTAGTTTGCCGATAGAAATAAGTATGGGAAATTTTTCAGTGCATTACAAGAACGTTTTCTGTATGCTATGCAATGAAGATATTTCGCCTTATGAAAATCAGAAATCAATTATGTATTGGAGTATTGCAGTATTTTGCGATCAATATATTTCTCCGATCTACCATGTGTCATTTCAAGACTTCTTAAATCATGCTATTAACAGAAAATGTAGCTACAACATGAAACCACAAAAACAGGGAACGAAATGTTCAACACATTCAAGTTATGACAAATGTAATATTACAGGCACTTGGATAAATAATGATCCAGACATCAAATCTGCGTGCGCTAATTTAAATTTGCCTCATATATGGTTCAATGGGGGAAATCCGTTCTGCAGAATGTGTAATCCTTCAAATCGAAACAAAGTGCTACATACAACCTGCAACGAAACAAAGTCACAAAATTTGTATACATCAAATAACATAAAAAATTGTCATGAACTACCATCAATACAGGCTCTTGCCCCATATAAAAATTATTTTTGCCATGTATGTATCACCGGAACTGGCCCAGTATTTGAATGGCTACAACATACGAAAATTGAACCAAGCACAGGTGCTAGAGGCACAGGAGGGACACATGGACCGACATCATTTCGGGAAATATTCGCTCTTGGGTTATTTGATGACTTACAAGACCACAAAATGGATAACGAATGTAACAAAACACAGATATTTGACGAACTTAAGGTAAATTATATAACCAATTTCCTCAAAATCATCTCACTTGTTTAGATTTGTAAATAAATGCAATGAACCAAAGTCCGTTTTAAGAAAATATCTGCATGTAAACATTAAGATCATAAAATAGATCTAATAAGAGGTTTAAGTATGATAGACAAAACCAGTGCCCTTTTTCTTTTCCGAATAGCAAGTAAATATTCGGTTTTGTTTCATTCGATTATTTTTCAAACATTATTACACAGTGACTTATGTATTAATCAACTTATCTGAGGTCATCTCAACGCGAATTTTCCGGTTGTCAATTTAAGATAATGACCATGATGAAAACCACAATGTATGTCAATTAAACAAAACAGTTCTACAATACGACAGATAAAACACACATACAAAAAACCAAATCTAAAACATTCTGAGTTCTCATTAAAACATAATAACGGTACACAAAATGTTCATAATAATATTGTAATGTTTACTCCCTATGATGATTAAACTGATTTTTCAGAATGAGTGCCGCGATATTCATTGCTACCCTGGAAGAATCCTGACAATCAATGGCTGTGTTCCTTTACTACCGTTTACAAGTAATCTTAGATATATATTGTCATTAACATTGAGAGGTAAAGCTACGAGTACGATTAACAAAACAACACAGTTTTTAGATACGGTCGAGAATTCGTTTTTAACTTTTTTGCAAACATATTTAAATGTAAAAGGTTTGCTTCTTGATTTATCTGCTTTGCATGTAAATCTCAGCTGTTCAACAACCCTGATAGAAGGAACGAGCATTGATATAATATTAGATCAAAATATATTTGTTGACGAGACTGTTGAAAGATCTTATATCGAAAAGAAATTAATAAATCTAACTCACAACACGTTTTCTATACTTTACCGTAATGTACCATTTAAATTCAATATAAAAAGGGAAGGGAAATTATATAATTTTCCAGGAGTTATATACAGAATGGGATCCGCCGAAACGTGTCGTTACTCAAACGTTCGTACTAATGCGAGTGCACATTTGTACACATATTCTGAGGTCAGTGAACTATTAGTTTGTGAACAAGTCGAAATCGATGAGAGTGAATTCCAAATTGACAAAAATAATCAAAAATTGACACTTAATATCAGTGGATCGGTGACGCATTATGACAATGAATACATTTTGATGTCAGACGAAAAAGCTAGACTTTGTCTCAAGGATTTTAAAGACATTTTCCCAAGTCAACCAGATTTCGAAAGTCAAGCAATCACTCTTTTAGGTATACTCATGATGAGTTGTACATGTTTGTCCTTAATATGCCTATTTTTAACTTTTATTACCTATTGCTTATTTAGTACTCTACGATCACTTCCAGGAAAAAATAACATGTGTTTAGTTTTTGCCATGTTTTTCGCTCACTTGTTGTTCCAGTTTGGGTTATACGCAACTCAGTCAAATTCGATATGCATATTGATTGGTATTTTTATGCATATATTTTGGTTAGCAGAATTCGGTTGCTTGAGTGTGTGCTCGTTCCATATGTTTCGTGTTTTTCGAAGTAAGATATTACTATATTCCTCCGGACAGTCGGGACACAATAAAGTCTTAGTTTCGTATGTTTTATATTCCTATGGACTGCCAATTTTAATAGTGTCAACTAATATGATAACGACTTATTTACATGATGACTCTATCGGATACGGGGGACACATGTGTTTTTTAAATCGACCAACAGCAATTATCGTTACATTTATAATACCAATAACGCTAGTATGTTTGACAAATATATATTTCTTTATTGTGACGTCAGTAAAAATAATCTCAACACCGAAAATTAAGAGAGAAGAACAGAGTTCAACGTTAAATCGTGTACATTTTTCTATTTACATAAAATTATTCACAATCACGGGTATAACATGGATTTTCCAAATAATCGATACCCTGTTTTCAGCGTCCGCTATCTCTTCCGTTGTCTCACTGCTTAACGCTCTGCAAGGGGTTTTTATTTTTATTTCCTTCATGTGTAACAGAAGAGTCCTTCAGTTGTTTAGAAAAGCCAAACCATCACCGTCGTCGGCTTCGACAACTAACACGACAAGATGCAACAGACCCGACACAACGACAACATCGATGATTGACTCATCGAAAACTGAAGCTGATGTGCATGTGAACACTGAAGCTTTGATGTCTGCAAAATGAAAACAGAAGATGGCTTCAAACAAGACCATGGATAATGTAGAAGTTCATATATGAAGGGTTTTTTTCAAAGGAGAGATAGTGTAAGAATTGAAATTGCGTAAATCTGAATGTCAAACGACAAAATCAACTTAATCAAGTTATTAATTCAATTCTTATATGCATTGTCCTTTGAAAGACAACTAGTGTATGTATCTGACAATGACTCCTTAAATATTATGAAATTACACACTATGAGAGAGTTCTCTTAATATATATATATATGTATTTGCCAATGTATTGAATCCAAATATGCAGCTATATCTCTATATATATTATATGTTATTCAGGTCTCAGACAGGGTATATACTGTGACATTCCCGGCTTAGAGTTTATATCCCCTGAGCCGAAGGCGAAGGGGATATAAGCCCTAAGCCGGGAATGTCACAGTATATACCCTTTCTGAGACCTGAATTACACATATATTACGGATTACCCCTGACTTAATGTTATTTTCCAGTGCAGGTATTTGTTGACAACACATATATATTGAAAAACCCAACCTGATATGTTCGGCATACGTGAAGGATTTTCTAATTTGCTGTGAACATAATTTTATGATTATCGTGTATGTAATAATTTATAATAACATTTTTAACATTAAATTTAAGTATTAAAAGTGTAAAATGCGTGATTTTGTATCAAAAATGTATTATTGACTGAAGCACGTCATTATTTTCCCTCTGTGAGCCTCTGACAGTCTGATAGCTTTTGACTACGTCACATAGTAACCGGTGTTATGATGACGTTTTTGAGGTTTCAATTGGGGATAAAAACGTCGTATATACCCCGGCAGTTTCCTGAATATATACTGACATCTCTGTGTTGTTATCCAATCACAAACCTCGACACATTTGTAATCCGTAATATATATGTGTGTTTGGGTACTAATGAATACATTGCTTAAATGTATATAAAATATTAAGGCAGAATGTCTGTTTAACCGACTAATTCTATTATTGTCCCGTTTTAATAAATGTGTGTTGCAATTAAGAATTTGAGGTCAATGTGCAGGAAAAAAACAATAAGATACAAGTATATACCATCTCTCGTTCTTACAACCAGTCTTTGTCGTCAAGAACGAAGATAATTCCTACAGAAAAGTGTCTGTGACGAATTTTACGATAGTATCAAGTATTGAAGTGACACTATAATAAACTATTTACTTACTTACTTACTTACTTACTTACTAACTAACTAAACATGAAGGGATACTTATTAATACGCTGTCAGAAAATGTGACAATATTTGTGGTTGTAATATAGTGCAAATGCAAATAAAATTGAGAATGGAAATGGGGAATGTGCCAAAGAGACAACAACCCGACCATAGAAAAAGAAAAAAAAAACAACAGCAGAAGGTCACCAACAGGTCTTCAATGTAGCGAGAAATTCCCGCACCTGGAGGCGTCCTTCAGCTGGCCCCTAAACAAATATATACTAGTTCAGTAATAATGAACGCCATACTAATTTCCAAATTGTACACAAGAAACTAAAATTAAAATAATACAAGACTAACAAAGGCCAGAGGCTCCTGACTTGGGACAGGCGCAAAAATGCGGCGGGGTTAAACATGTTTGTGAGATCTCAACCCTCCTCCTATACCTCTAGCCAATGTAGAAAAGTAAACGCATAAAAATACGCACATTAAAATTCAGTCCAAGAGATGTCCGAGTCTGATGTCAGAAGATGTAACCAAAGAAAATAAACAAAATGACAATAATACATAAATAACAACAGACTACTAGCAGTTAACTGATATGCCAGCTCCAGACTTCAATTAAACTGACTGAAAGATTATGATTTCATCATATGAACATCAGGCACAATCCTTCCCGTTAGGGGTTTAGTATCATACCATCATAACATATATGAGAAGAACATAACCCGTGTCATGCCAACAACTGGTTTTTGAATAAATGTGTTTAGTTCCGATGCAAAGACCCTATAAGTGAATCAATAATAACGCCAAAATATGCAATCTTCAATGACCTGACAACAGTATCGTAACTATATCCCTTCTTAATAAGTCTATTCAAAAGTTTTAGTAAAGTATTGTTGTAGATTTCCTTGCTAAATATAATAAAATATTTCTATGAAAACAACACAGAATAAACTCATCATAGATACCAGGAGTGAAATTGGATACGCCCTATGCGCGTGTAGTCTACAAACTTCAGCAGAGACGCTAAAATAATCAACAACAAAAAAAGGCCAAAGTTTAATAGCACTGCGGACTAAAAATAGTAAACAAGGTACAAGAATCATAAACGACTGTCCATTTTCCCAATTATTTTGTAGCCATTGTAGGGTTTTAAAAACACTTACCTTCAAGGATGAAAAATACAAACATACCAGAATGCTTGTGTTTATCGTCTTCATACAAAGATGGTTCGGCAGATTCAGATAAATGTGCACATTGACAATGACGTGTTTTCCAGCTGACACAGCCTCGAAAATTGTTAAAACGCTTTTCCAAAGAACTGGGAATTTGCAGTAAAACTGGGAATTCGATTTATACCTTTACACCATTTACGCAATAAATATTTATAAATATCACAAATCTCCGAAATTCATACTGGACACTTAATAGAAATCTTTATACAAACGATGTAGATGATATTCTTAACATGATCCTAAATCATAACAACACTTTTAACTGCAGAAAAAGAAGGCCTGCAAAAAAAAGATTTAGATGATTTAACCAGTAAAGTCTTATAAGTTCTAAAGAATTACTCCAAATCCATCAACTACACCACAAAAAGACATCCTTGAAATTATGGACCTTATGAATAACAAAATATCTGTTGTATCTAGTTGATTTTATGTTTCAGCAAACAGTCGTATTTGATTTGGTATTAATTGTGAACGCTCACTGATAACTTATTTTATAGTTATGTCAAGCAAATTTCATAAAAATGTTCTAAAAGTCTAAACGAAAAAGAAAACCTCATGCAAAGTTCTTTTATTCCCCTTTTAGATATCTTGATGATGTAAATATAAAACGATACAGTATGAGTAAAAAAACATTATAGGTCAAAGTAAGATGTTCAACACGGAGCCTTGGTTCATATATAGAATCTTTAGAAAAGTTGAGAAACACGTATAATAACCACTGAACATAAGTTTTCTGACTTAGAACAGAGGCAAAAAAATGATGCTGGTTTCAATTTTTTAATAGGTACCAACCTTCACCCTTATCTAAAACAATAGTGTAACATCACAACATAGAAAGACACAATATATAATATCAATCGAAATGGCTTAACTCAGTCAAAAGACATATCAACACAAAAACTGAACAATTAAATTTGAAAAATGACACATTGTAAATACAAAATCAATAAAATAACGGGTGAGATGTTGAACTATTCCAGAAAGACAACCACAATCTTGAACAAAATGCCACCACAAGTTAATGTACACAGGTAATGTACAAAGATAAATGTACTTTTATTGAATAGCAATCCTTTCATTGAAATCTTGCTGTTCACGTACTATTATCCAAATGGGATAAAGTATAATATTGATTCATTATCATGGTTTGGTTAAATTTTACGGGGATTCCGTAGGTATAGAATCTGAATGTTTAATAAATTAAAAGTTTTCTTTAGACTTGTGTGTGTGCACACTTTTACAAAACCACGATATCAAAAATCTACGATCAATCCAGGAAAAACAATTCACAGAACTGCATAAACAAGACGCTTTATATCTTAATGTTGCCCTTAAGGTCTCAATGAAGGGCGACTTCAGACTAGAACTAATGACATAGGTGACGATTTCAATTTTCCAATTCTCAACATCCTATTTCAGAAACATACCCTTTGACCCAAAAAATGACGTTCACATTATACGACATTTATTAACGAGGTGAACTCCATTCACAAAAAAACATGACGCAATTGATTAATTAGGGAAATTGACTGAAATCGTCACTTCATTAGTTTTTCAACCAATATCTTGAATTGGAAGGTCGATACGATATGTCAATGTTTATTATTATTAAAAGCATTATGTTTCGTAGTTTGGATCTATACTAAAGTTTTCAACTGTAGCTTGAACTGTTGATTGTTACATTTTGACTAAGTGTACATTCGAATGGATAGTGATTCATGTATAGCTGGGTACGCTTATCGTGTCCTTGCATTGTGCCCGGTTTCGATTCCTTTGAAGTTCATGTGATATCTACAGTTTCTGTTTGGTACCTTGGTTTGCATCTTTCTTATTGTTGAACGAAAAATAAATAGCGATGAATAACTGTCGCCAGACATATGCACCACAAAAGCGTCACAACAGGTTTACTAAAAAGCTAAATCACTAAAAGTGATATAAAAAGTCAAAAAACAAACTTACAATTCCACTTGTGATTAAACATTCATGTGAGAACCAGCAGTAAATTTTGAACTGGTCGTCAAGATATTTTTTTATTAAATTTTCACAATAAAACATTTTTGTTATTGAATGAGAAATTGGGGATCGAATTATGCATGCAGAGTACCCTTACCTTTCAAATGCATCATATCTCGCTCTGTTCGGTAAGACTGCTATTCCCGCAATTTTTTTTTTATTTTTTTGTTATTTGGACTACTCACTAGAGCATTTCTGCATAGTGACACAACGACCAAGACTGGAAAGTGTCCATATCGATTCGTTGGATTAAAATGAACAGTATTTTCAAAATTATTGGGGACCTTAGATGACTCTTATCGCACTCCTCCGTTACTAATTTGAATATTACAAAATTACATTATGTTTGATCTTGATGACAAATGATTGGAAACATTTGCAGTCTCGTTCCTGGTTATCTATAAAACGCATACTTCTGTAGAAACTTTGAGACTTTACATCTTTATACGTTGTTATCCATATTTGTATCTATCTGGTCGTTTAGATCGTAGTTTGAACCATGGATGTCTCTCTTATTCTACTTTACTACCGGGTTATTGAATTATTGACGTATACAGCCACAACACTTCCATTATAAATTGCTAAAAAACAGAATATTTTCAACTATTAAAAAAATTGATTCAAAAGCTTATTGTACAAATCAGCTCTGTATAAAAGATAGTTATACATTTTATACAAATCACTAATACATCAAGAATTTAACGTATATGAATGATGTCAAAAATATTATAATCATCAGGAAAATACTTTTAATTTACCTTTCCGACGTAAGCTTAGTACATATGTACTTTTCTATGTGACAAATTCTAACAGTTCTAAAAGGAGTCTGAACATTTACCTTTCCAATCAATGACGGAAATGAAATCAACTTTAATAAATGTTTTTGTCAAATTGTTCAAAAGCATAGGTGTTGAGGGGACTTATTTTAAAAACAATTGTACGATACCATCGAGATCAAAAGCATTATTTTTGTAACAAAAAAAGTTGATAAATAACGATAGAGCAGTTCACAGCTGATAGTTGTTGTATCGAATAATGTCATGTACGACGTATGTGTATTGTGAATCATTTAAAACATTGGCGGCAGTATCATCAAGTAAGTACATAATCGAGTAGATTTTAATCCATGTAATGTTTATTTACCCCGATTCTTTGGTTAGGTTTGTGTTTCGAAGTTTATTTGTACCCGTAGAAATTTATTTTAAACGGGATAGCATATAATTTTTACGGAGATGTTGTTTACCGAGCTCGTCAATTTAGAAACGACCCGGGTAAACTAATCGATCCTTAGAATAAACGTATTTCAAAAGGTTATCAGTTTAACATTGCTGTTAGATCCTTGAATGTTTATTTGATTTGTATAATATTGATTTGTATTTCAGTTAATTAAAATCGATCTAAATATAATTTTGATATCCGTAAACATATCAAAATCATGAATTTACAATTTTTCGATATCTGTATCATGGCATTGCACAATGTCATGCTTTTCTTTTACTGCTAATGACGTCTTAAAACAAAACCCATCTAATATTGGATGTGTTTTAATTGATATTTTAGTCTTAGATGCATGATTTTTTAATAGTTGTTATTAGATTGGAACTAGCTGTCAATAACTGCGACAAATCACAGATCACTACTAAGTATCTTCTGTTGTGGGAATGTAAAAGTACACTGTCAAGTCCACTAGATTGTTTAGATTTATTCATATTTGTATTCATTTGTTTAAATAAATAGTATAATCATCAGAACAATCCTTCTATGTTACCTATCCGACGTAATCTTGGTTCAATTTTACTTTCCTTTGTGACAATTCCTCACAGTTCTAAAAGGAAGTCTGTACAATAAACTTTCCAATCATAGACGGAAATGAAATCGCCTTTAATAATGCGTTTGTTGAATTGTTAAAAGCATTGGTGGTGAGGGGACTTATTGTAAAAACTACACGATACTAAAAGAGATTAAAAGCATTATTTTTGTAACAAAAAAAATGATAAATAACGACAGAGCAGTTCACAGCTGATAGTTGTTGTATCGAATAATGTCATGTACGACGTATGTGTATTGTGAATCATTTAAAACATTGGCGGCAGTATCTTCACGTAAGTACATAATCGAGTAGATTTTGAATCCATGTAATGTTTATTTACCCCGATTATTTGGTTAGGTTTGTGTTTCAAAGTTTATTTGTACCCGTAGAAATTTATTTCAAACGGGATAGCATATAATTTTTACGGAGATGTTGTTTACCGACCTCGTCAATTTTGAAACGACCCGGGTAAACTAATCGATCCTTAAGATAAACGTATATTAAAAGATTACCAATTCAACATTGTAATTAGATCCTTGAATCTTTATTTGATTGGCGTAATATTGATTTGTTTATCAGATAATCAAAATCGATCTTAATATATCTTTTATATCCGTAAACATATCAACATCATGGATGTACAATTTTTCTATACCCGTATCATGGCATTGCACAAGGTCATGCTATTCTTTGACTGCTAATGACGCCTTAAAACAAAATCCATCTAATGTTGGATGTGTTTTAATTGATATTTTAGTCTTAGATGCATGATTTTTTTTAATAGTTGTTATAAGATTTGAACTAGCTGTCAATAACTGCGACCGATCACAGATCAATACTTAGTACATTCTGTTGTGGGAATGTAAAAGTACAATGTCAAGTCCACTAGATTGTTTAGATGTATTCCTATTTTTATCCATATGATGAGTTTTTTTTTTTTTTGGTTTCATATCTTTAATTAATATCAAGTTTTTAAAGACAATTCATCAGTTTTTATAATACATTATATGACCATATCTTCAATATATTTGCATATTTTAACATGTCTAAATCCATGCTATTATTCTAGTGCTCCCGTTCGTTCCTGTTTTAATTTCTATCTCTGACATCTAAGACACTGCAGTCACATACTTTTAGTTTCTCTTTATTCATTGATCCAGGCATTCATTTGTTCATCTCAACCTTTATCACCAATATCGTTTATTGAGTATATAATAGACTAATGATCAAATTATACACACCTTCAGACATAAAAGAGCCATCAGATGTCATGCTGGACATTAAATATCCTGAAGACTTCACATCACCAAGTAAAATTAATCTTTTGATATTGTGTATAATATTTAATTGACTTTCCATCTCCTTATTGTGAACATCAGTTCATCAATTCATTAATTCATCAAAAACTTCTTGCTGCTCAACTGATGTTTCCCTCTCTTGAAGTTTATACACATCCCATACAGCATCAAAGAAGTTTGATAGATCAGCAAGAGGAGGAAGCACATTGTAGGTTTTTACTTCACATACTGTTTTTTTCAGCCTGGATGGGTGGAGTTATCTCACCTTCACCTTCACTGTCAGAATATTCTGAAGATCCATTCTTCCCATACATAACATTCCATCCATTTTGTTTGAAGACCGTGTTTCTCTCCATGTAAATAGTTGCAATACCAAATCCTTGACCTAATCAATAAATACTCTAGAGAACTGATTTTTAATGTTTGTTCTTATGTTGTACTGTTACACCATTGTCACATGTTAGGGAAAGGTTGGCGCTTAATATTAACTTGTTTAACCCTGCTGCATTCTATATATTTTTGTCTCAAGTCAGTAGTCTGTAATTCAGTGATTGTCGTTTGTTGCTGTGTAACACATTTATATTTAAATTTGTTGATTATTTTGTAAATAAATTATGCAGGTTGTTTTCTCTTTCGAATTGACTCACATTTGTGCAATCGGAACATTTTATAGCTGACTATGCGGTATGAGCTTTGTTCATTGTTTAAGCTCGTATGGTGAACTATAGCTGTTAATTTCTGTGTCATTTTGCCTCCTTAGAGTTTGACTCATTAGCAATCAGACCACATCTTCTCATCATAGTTAAATAAAAATAATGATAAGGATGTTTTCTTTAGAACTAGCATCTCGTTCTTTAACTGTAGATCACCTGTTTCAGTTCTGAACTAAGATATGGCTAAACAAATATATATTGTTCAAAGATTTATTGTTACATGTTGTTAAAAAGGATATTGTTTAAATATTTATTGTAACATGTTAACAAAATATTTTATTTAACAATATTTTAGTTTTCATATTTTATTTAACATAAAAAAAAAAGATTTTAAAAGTCGATATAATCTAGCACAGTGACGTAAAATTAACAATTCTTAGTTTATGAATTTGTTTTCTTTATTTCCCATAAATATGTATTACTGGTATAACTATTGCGATCACGAATAAAAATAAACATTTTATATTTTGAGAACTTTTAAGAATATACAATATATTGAGTGATTAACCTTATATAGAAGTATTAATCACTGTTTAGTTTGAAATATCTAGTATATAATCTAGCCCAGTGATGTCAGATTTGATTTTATTTTGTTTTCATATTTTTCCCTATTTTCCATAATAATGTATTATGGATTACAATCTTGAATAAAAATAACATTCAACATTCTGAAAGCTTTAAGAATTTTTCAAAGTATAGATCAGATAAGATATATTTTATTTCCAATTAAGGAGCATAGAAAGAATACAACTATAAGAGTGATTAGCATATATACATAGAATTTACATACACAAGTACGATGCAATTAGACTGTAAATAATAAAACCCTTGGTTTATAAGATATAATATATTTATATGAGAGATTAATACATCTAATTCATATTGACTTGAATAAATTTTCCAACAGCATTAAGATCCTGGTTGTCTTCACAGCTTAATAAATAAATAAAATTTTGCTGATTGTTTAGTAAAGTAAAGTTAGGTATTTTATGGCAAACAAAGTCAAAGAGATCATCTCAATCAGAATTAAACTTTTTACATGAATTTAAAAAAATAGATTTCATCATTAACACAGTCAGAGGAGCATTTTTTTTGCAAAATTCTTTCATTTGTGGAATATATCAGAAAAGCGATCAATTTCAATTTGCAGCTTATGAGCAGTTGTACGTAATTTACAAATAGCTCTTCTAAAATCAAAGTTCTTAACCAAAGAGAGATAATTCGCATAGCCAAAATTTTGTTTAACTTTAAAATAATTGAACAATTTTCCAGAAGCAAATGTTTTGTTAACATACCAATTGTCAATATATTTAGTGTGAATTAATTTGTTAGAGATACTCTAAAATTTATATTTTCAACTTCTGTTTAGCATGTTTAATATCAAAATATTCTGAAAATTTCTTAACAAATGAAAACTAGGAATTATGTTAGATTTGTGAAGCTCTTGGATGCATATATAAGAAGCTTTCAACAGACTGAATTCAGACTGAAGATTTTCAAATCTATACCAGTATTTAACAATTGCATATACGATATCATAATGTATCCATGAGGAAACGGCCCGGTTCTGATAATACAGCAAAATTTACAATTCTTTTGTGTAAACCCAGTATAAATTTTGAGAACTTAAGATGAGGTTTCTCACACTGAAGACTTTTATAAATATTTTCAAGATTAAATAAGGAGGATTGTAATTCCTAACATGAAAAATTATAACCTCCCCATATCTCTGAATTATGGGGAAAACGGGTTTAAGGGTATGATGAATTATGAATGATTATTCCCGGAGACAAATTTATAAAATCCTTTCTTGGTTTGTAATAGGCCTTAAGAGCCTTATTATGTAGTTCAGCTTTAGTAAGATGAAAAGTTCCAGATGCAGTAAAGTGAACACCTAAATATTTGTAATGTGACACACAATTAATCAAGTTATTCTGAAACAAGAAATCAGCATGATTTTTTCTTCCAGCCTTATTAAAAATAATAATTATGTTTTTCTAATATTAACTTTAAGGCATCAGTCAACACTATATTTTTCTAGCTGATTTAGTCTACTTTGGGACTCAGTGGCGAATGTTGACATTATTATAATATCATCTGCATACATCAGTTAAATTTCTCTTAGTGAAGTGAAACTGCATGCAGACAAGAGTCAAGATAAGATGGCAAGTCATTTATAAGATTTTGAATAAAGAAGGACCCAGGTTATCCCATTACCTTACACTTAATTTAATGCTAAATTGGTCAGTGATAGAAGCTGAAACTGTTACACATGCTTTACTATTTTTATAAATATCTGATATAATTTTATAGAACATTGTAACAAATTTCATATTGATAAGCTTCAGTTTTAGACCTATATGAATTACACTGTCGAATGCTTTATGAAAGTCTACAAAACAAGTATATAATGTACCCTCTGTACTGAAGCAGTATTTGCTATCAGTGTATTCAGTATTATTATATAATCTGAAGTTCTGGCATTTTTTGTAAAACCAATCTAAGAATAATAAATTAAATTATTTTGGTACAAAATTTGTCAAGTCTTGAATTTAAAATATTGTTAAAAGTTTACCAATGGTATACCTCTATAATTAGATGGACCAGGATCATCAGATGTAAAAATTGGTGAAATATAACCATTAGCCCAAATCATTGGATACACACTGTTCTTAAACACTGTATACACTGCATAAATTAAACATTGTATATAAGCAATTTATCAGATATGACTGACTTTGTTTACACATTTAATTTGATATCAAATCAGGTCCACAGGCCTTGGCTTATTTTAAGCTTGAAATAGCATCAGAGATTTATTAAATACTAATTTGATTACCTCAATCATCACAGATTGAAAACTTTTCTTTGTCACACAGTATGGTTTCTAACTGTTTAAGTCGGGAATAGAATGTATTATCAAGTGCAAAGTGAACATTACGAAAATGATTGGATCATGTATCCGAGTCAATTTGTGCGGAACAGTTTTCTTTTTGACAGTCTTGAATGTCATTTATTAATTTCCAATACTGCTTAAGGTTATCAACTCTAAGAGTATCAAGTTTTTGTAGCATGGATATGATAAATTGCTTATATCTAACTTTTCTATATTTATTATAGATTTTATAGTATTTATAATATCTGCCTTTAATAACAGGATCCTTATGATTTCTTGAACAAATTTTACCTAAAGATATAACACTTTTACGCATTATAAAAAGATCTCTATCAAACCATTTTTGGCGGATCAGGCACCCTTCTTATTCTTTTTTGGGGATTACCAGGGGAAACTTTGGCCGCAGACAGAAAAATATCACATAAATCTTGTGCCTTTTTGTTAATGTATTTTGAACAACAATCGCTATCATTAATAAGATGATTGGTAGCTGGTGAAAAAAGTGCTTGCTGAAATTTAAGTGGAGAATCATCAGTTCATTTGAAATTCACGGGGGCAGCATGACGATTATTCGACCTAGATTCTGTAAATTAATACTTAGCCAAAATTTGCCATGATATTTTACAGTGACAGTCTGAAAATGTTGAAAAAAAATCTGAAACTCTAAAAAAGCGTATCTGATTAAAAAGTGTTTCATTTGTAATAAGGTAATCAACAGTGCTTTGGCCATGAGTATTAAAACAAGTGAACTGACCAAGTAAATCACCTATACATCTACCGTTTACAACTCGCATTTGATTTCTTATTCATAAATCAATAATCTCTTTCCCTCTACTATCAAGTGTCTCATCACAATTTTTTCTATCTCTAATATGTTTATCTGGTTTGTATGATTCAAACAATGGAAGATATCTAGAGCTATGTTGTGCTATGTAATCATCTTCAGTGGATGTGGTAACGTTTAAAGCACCACAAAACATGATATCTCCCTTATTTTTGTAGGAAACTATGTCCTATTCAATTTGATCAATTATATCAATATCTAACTTCTCGGTATAAGATAAATTGGTTGGGGGGGGGGGGGGGGGGACATTTGCCGCACATAGATATATATCATTTTGAAGCCAGAAAAACTGCTTTTCAGATTGTATCCACTAAAAATCCTTGGACAACACATGTAATATTTTAATATCATCTTTTAAAGACGTCCTACGAAAAATGCGTAACCCACCATAGTATCGTCCATTGGTTAAAATATTTCTACAAATAGGAAAAAAAAATAAACCTTCAACATGTAAATTTACATTATATCAAATATGTGTTTCTGCTAAAATAACTACATCATACTCTTGTATTTCTTGTATAAAAGTAGATCTTTACATTATGTGCATTATTACCAACAATGTTCCAGTAATATACTTTTAAATTGTTCTTTACAATAGAATGGCCATGTAATCCATGTCCAAAACATCTGAAACACTGAAATTACTTGTAATATACAATTTTTATTTATTATAATTGGAAATAAAATATTCTACTACTAATGTATGATAATAATGAGAAAAACAATAACAAAACAAAACAAATAACAATTAAAAACCAATTGTTCAAAGAACAATTGAAGGTCTTTCAACCAATAAGGATCTATTTTGATATGAAAATATTAAGATTCAGTTGAAAATGTCAGTTGCTATGGCTTTATGATATGAAAATATGAATTTGGAGCAAAGGTCAAAATCTAGAACGTCCAATTAACCTATGACCTTGACCCCAATTTCAAGGTCATAAACCAAGGATCCCAAATCAAAAGACCCTAGGTCAGTAGTATGTATGGTTCATGAGTAATATCACTTTACGCATAATTCTAAATATAAGAGGGGCAAAAACTCTCGTTTATTGTCTACGCACCCTTCCAATCAAAAATTTTAAGTTACGACATGTCGCAACTAACAATTAAGTAAAAATAATTTGTTGATATCTTATAAGGTTATTGAAAAAGAGTGAAAATAAGCCAAAATCAAAATTTAGATTTTGACCTTGACCTTTGACCTTGACCTAATTTTAATTTTTTTGGACCAAGGATCTTAAATCAAAAGACCCTAGGTCTCTATCACTTATAGTTTACCAGTTAGAAATGCATATCACTGATATCATATATAAAAGGGGGGATAACTCTCATATGGAGTCTCCGGATAGCTTCGGTTGAAATGTAACAGAACATCCTAAGGATATAACGAGGATTTTGGAAAAATAAATTTGTCGGTTTCTTATACGGTTGCGAAGGAGTAGTGGCCACAAGAAAAATAGTGTTCGGGGAGATAACTCTTACAAGGTAAAGTTTTTTGTTACGCGGTGTCGGTTTCAGAAGCGTATTAACTGTTCGATATCATTTACCTTATATCTAAGCGATATCTTGTGAAACAAAAAAACAGCGGAGGAATAAAAAGTTGGCGGAAGAAAAAAAAAAAATAATAATAATAATCAGAACAAACCCTATAGGTCTTTCACCTGAAAGGTTGAAAGACCTAATGAACTAGTCTCTTAGACAAATTGGTTATTTACCAACCAAAAAAAGTAACCACTCGTTACTAGGACTATTTATTAACCTTTTTTTTTTTAAAAAGATACACATATTACTTGATTAATATACCTTGCTGATTTTATGTACTAAGGAAAAACAAAAGAAAAGAGTGTACAATATTATCCTGGTTTGTCCCTTCTGTTGTAGTGTACCTTATTTTGCTCATTATTATCATGGTAATTGTTAAATGATTGTCGATATTGTGGACGAGCGCGACCAGTGGATATGGGATATCTGTTGTTCCTTTGTTGTACCTTAATACCTTAAACAGTATGTAACGCATTTTTAATGTTAGAGGCCAACATTGATGTTCCCCTATCTAAGAAGTGAAATGTATCTTCGTTCAAGAGTTGTTGTAACACATATTGGAATTGTTAGAGTTTATTGAATTGCTTTACCATCTGGTTGATTTCCTTTATATTACAAGCTGAGGGATTACCGTATTGTCGATTATTTTCGCGGGGTGTAAATTTTCGCTTATTTTCGCGAAAACAAGAAAATCGCTAAAATAAATTCCGCTAATTTAAGAGCATGATATCTTCCGCTGGATATTAAACAACCAACAATCAATAATTCATTGTTGTATGATGTCAAACCTCACAAGGTAGCATGGAAACTGACTAAACAAATATGATTGTTAATGAAATATTGATGTTATATTATTATACTAGCAAACAACTATATGTCATTACTATATCATATAGTCCTTAACATACATGAAATATTTGCCACTGGATGTTAAGCAACCAACAATTAATAAATCATCCCTGTATCATGTCAAACCATAGAAGTTAGCATGGAAACTGACTAAAACAAATATGATTGTCAATGAACTATGGAAGTTAAACTAGTATACTAGCAAACAACCTTATGTCATTACTAAATCATGGTATTAAACATACATGAAATATTGGCAACAGGACGTTAAGCAACTAATATCGATAACAATTAGTATGTCAAGCCGTTGGAGGTTACATGGAAATTTATAACAAATAAATATGATTGTCAATGAACAACGAAAGTTATACTATTACACTAGCAACAGATCGTTGGCGTTTAAATGGGCAGAGTTGTCTCCCTGGAAATATCTGATATTGCTATATTTGACAATAATTATAGACATAAAACAGAGAAATATTCTACAAAAATAATATTAAATTCCACTTAAGAATGAGAATTGATGGATTTAATAAATTTAATGAAGAAGGTGAACAAAGTGAACAACTATTTGAAATAAATGTAACATTGTTTTCATTCCTTCTGAAGGTACGAGAATTCTTAGAAACAATAGCAACTTGTACTAATAAGAATTGTTCAAATACGGTCTCTAGTATACATGTCTTGCACATTTCACCCTAACGAAACAGATAGGCTAAGTTAGCATAGATGCATATACATTGTAGCATATAGAAAACAAATGACAGAAATTTTTGAATATCTTAAGACAGAAATTTTTGAATATCTTAACACGGTATTAACAAAATATTGGTAAAAAATTCGGAAAGATCCGAGTGCCAAAGAAAATAAATATATATAAAAAAAAAAAAAAAAAAAAAAAAAAAAAAAAAAAAAAACTATCTAAATCCAAACCAGATAGTGGTTTAAAAAACAATAAGAATATTGGCAACATGATAATTCACCATTAAGCCGAAGACATTGATTCACAATACCCCACCACGGGAGGCTTTAGTATACAACTATTATACTGTGAAACAGATGTAAAAAGACGTGATGCCGTTTTATTTCTTCAAAAGATCACGTACAAGGGAAAACCGAATGGTTCCTGTTATATTCATGCATAGACCCGACATGGTATCTAGTACACAAACCCCTTCAATTGTAAAACATGGAGACATTTGCATATTATCAAATAGGTGTTAAAACTACTGTTGAATTCCACAGTATACCACTGATAACTACTATGATCTCTATTAGATCTCGTGTAGATTTATGATAGATTAGATTACGAGAATAAAGACAATCAGTCTTTTCATTATATATATATATATATATATATATATATATATATATATATATATATATATATATATATATATATATATATATATATATATATATATATATATATATATATATATATATATGAATAATTAACAAAAGGTGCTGATCTACTTGGTCAGTTTCTTTAGTCTGTAAAAAGACTAGCTACAACGTAGACCTACATGTATATGCACGTGTAGTAAATTTAAAAAAAAACTGTTAATGAAACAGACTCCCATCTGTCTATGATACTATATACGAAATAAATATATAGACTCTGATGAGGGTTTACTTGGGATTATTTCCGAAAGAACCTGTAACATTGCATATTAAATTCTAAAGAATTAATTATTCAATAAAAAGTGCGTAGTGTCAGGTCAGAAATATTGATGCCATACCATGAATAAGTGGGTTTATGGTCTTTTTGTATACAAAACAAAACTAAAAAAAAGTATAAGGCAACTCTAAATTAAATACTTTTATTTGAACTTTATAACTTTTATTGTATGCGAGTAATTTTTTTCTTTTTTTTTTCAAAATGGATATTTTAGCAAGTGATAAATGAAATTTGTTTAGCGGAAGGCGTCTTTTGGATATAATTCTACAAAACATTTGTTTTCATGAACGAGAAAAATTTTTATGAACAAATAAGTAATTTCGAAATATGAGGGGCGATCGATAATAATTATATATAATTATATTTTAATATCGTTGAATTCATAAAAAAAAATCATCACATTATCAATATGACCGTGAGGCAGCAGGAAGTATATATCTTGTATTGTTTGTTGTGACACTAGATTTATGGGGAGCTTGGGGATATCCTATAGACTTGGACATAAAAACTAGATTGATTTCATTTTGGGGGAAATTAAACTCTGGTAAAGAGACAAAACTATCATATATTTTATATAAATTGTGTTATCACATGTCTAATGATGACAATGTGAATTATTCATGATTAAACAGAATAAAGACTATTCTGAACGAATGTGGTATCCCAAATATATGGGAAACGCAATCTTTTATAAATTGTAAGTGGTTAGTTTCATTTATCAAATTAAGACTTAAAGATCAGTATGTAAAAGCCTGGCATCTTTACTTGAAAACTCGCCAAAAGCACTTAATTACACACTTTTTAAAGATTTTTTTGGAAAAGAAGGTTATTTTGAAATTCTTGGGAACAAACTATCTATTGATTTGTGTAGATTTCGGACCACATATCACAAGCCCTATTGAACAGGGTAGATGGAACAATATAGTTAGAAACAATAGAATTTGTCTTCTATGTAATAAAAATGATATTGGGGATGAATTGCATTATATATTAGAATGTAAATACTTTGAAGAAAACAGGAAACATTGTCTGTCACATTATTTTTTTAAAATGCAAATATTGTCAAATACAATCAGATTATGTCTTCAAAAAACAAATCAGAATTGATTAAACTATGTAAATTCATATAGATTATTAACAAAGGTGTATGTGCTCCTTGCTAAAATGGACTTCATATATTGTCTTAAGATAAATAAAGAGCTGCTGAACCAACGCCTCTTATGTTTTGTGCTGGTAGAGTTCCCTTAAATTGTCGACAATAAAAGATGCAGTTTACTTAAGTGTTGTTGTCAATGTAGCGATATATTGTCTTAGTAACTATTTTGTTTGTTCTGTCTTGTTGTCTTGTTGTAAATATTGTACATAATTGTCTTCTCTTCTGTATACCTTTTATTTACGTTTTCACTTTAAAAATCAGGTTTGAGTACTGTGTTATACTGTCTGATGTGATCAATTATAAATTCGCATTGAAGCCTTACATAATCAGAGAGTTTGTTTTATTATAAATCGATCTAAAAAGAGTTCGTGAGGATTCAATTTGTTACATATGTGTCTCCATTAATTTATCATGACACTGGCAGAAATTAAAATCAAATCATACTTTTTAAATCTATCACATCGTCTGCGCTTGCGCGTACGTTTTATACAGAATTGATGCCATGAAAAGTTTTGAAGTTATCCGACCAAAACTAACGTTACACACGTAACAAAAATGCTAATACAAATCCTGCTATCTGCTGCATTCGTTTAATTTCTAACAATGAGACAAATTAATGACGTCACTATTTGAATGAAAAGTATCTAACCTTTGAAATGCGTAAGCATCCGTTTACATTACAAATTATTATTAAAGTTAGCACAAAAGACATGAAATATAAATCAAGATTGTTTATATAATTAAATAAATTTAAATTATATAATCATATCTTTAATAATTACAGTGTTATTAAATGTCTTATCGACACGTGCCACACTCTATTGATTGTCACCTTTTTTAAATCGATTGAAATATATGTTCATTCAACCATAACCTGTTAATAACGCATATGTATACAGATTGTACGTATGTATATATTATTTCAGCATGGTATAGTTTTTTTTGTTTTATGGGTCTTGTATTTTGAAAATACAAAATCTAAATTTAAGGTATTTCTCCGCACCGAAAAAATTGATTTAAACATTTTTAAATTATTTTCCAAATAAATAATAGCAAATAGAATATTTTGTTATCACAACATACACACAAAACTTAATTTAAATACTTACTTGTCATTGCTTCATATTTTACTGGATAATCAGAGTTTGAAGGAAGTTGCATGTTGAGCGCAACTTTAGATACGAAACCATATTGACATTTCGTAGAAAACCTTCATACTGAAATAATTAACATAAATCCTGCAGTTTAAACAAATATTTTTTGGAGAAAATTAATCAAAAAGAAAACATATTCCATACATAAAATATCTGTGCAAATGGGAAGAAAACTGTTCCCACAGACAGAAAAAGAAATCCCGTCGGAAAAATAAATGTTCACATTGGAGGATAAACTATTTTCATCGGAAAATTTTTAATTCCAATGTGAACTTTTTGTATTCTTCTTTTCCCATGGGAACTGTAAAGTTCCGATTGGAACTCTAAAATCCCCTTGGGGAAAGTATGTTTCCGATGGGAATTTTACATTTGCACATGAAAACTTTAAGTTTCCTATTGTAATTGTACTTTTCGTCAGCTGGGGTGACAACAGTGACATGTTGGGACATTATTCATGTGGGGATTTTTTTTTTTTAAATATACATCACTTGGCCAACATATTTTTGATATCTTGTAGAACAACAAAGTTAGATTGAGGGTAATAGTAAGGTCTAAATTGTCGGTACATTATAATTAAGGAATCAATATCACAATATGTTACTGGTCAGCTAAACGTATAATATAATGAAAATCAAAGAATTTGACCTTCATTCTCCACAGTGAACCTTAAATCCTTGAACTTATGATATATTAACTCAGATATAAGAAGTTATCGTATTTTCAGATTTCATAAGTATTTTTTATTTCCATAGGCTTTGAAATCGTATAATATAAAGATAAAATATGATATGTCATTTAGAGAAATATTGTGATTGTTTCATTAAAATAAATAATCTTTAAGATATATTAGTATTAGATTTGTAATACGGTACTATGTGGCTCATCTTACCCGTAACATGCCTTTGGATATTTTTTTCAAAACTTTGTCAAAGAAAAATAATTTCAATAAGTAAACAATTATAGTTATTTGATGATTTAGTCTTATTTAAATATAATCATTTCCCAATTAAAGTAATAAACAAAATGATATCAAATGAATATATGGAATCATACGTATACGTACAGCCATCAATATAGGTATAAATACAATATAAGCTACGCAGTTAGGTTCATATTTGAAAAGGTAAGAGATGTAAAAAGGTAAGTGAAATAATCATATTTGCAAGTCCTATGTATTTTTTTTTTTTTATATAATTGAATGATTTTTTTAAATCGGTTTAAAACTTCATTCGTCAGTTTTTATAAATATATATTTAAATATACTGTTTAGTAACAATGTACGAAGTAATTGTAAATGTAGACTTCTCATCTTATATTTAATTCATTTCCCTCAGTTTTAGTTTGTTACCCCGATTATGTTTTTTGTCCATAGATTTACGAGTTTTTAACAGCGGTATACTACCGTTGCCTTTGTTTAAGGTAAATTTGATGAATAAATGTAATGAAAAGACAGCGTTAATTTGTAAGATCCTCCTTATTTGTAGTTCAACAATTTTAGTATATTTTTCAATAATTACTAATAATTATAAAAACAAATAATTCATCACTTTTGAAAGAAAAAAAAATATGCAGTCCTCCGTATTTCATTGGCCATTATCACTTGTATTCCTGTTTAACTATAATTTGTTCGATTATCTTTGTTTCATTGTTAGTTATAAAAGGCATAACGTAATCTGTTGCCTCTCTTTTATCAGTAACGAATAATTATGCATATAACTATTCTACGATCATAAAAAATTTACTTGACCTAGTCGCTTTGTAATTTAAGAACATCAACATAGCAGTGTTATTTTGATATGCAGGCTAATGGTTGTTGTCTGTTATAATTGTTTTTGTGTTAATGTTATCATGTGAAATCAGGTCGTTGATTTAATCCTTGCAATTATTTCAAGTTTATTAGCTTCCAATTCCGATGCCTTTTATATGTTACTTTACGCTCATTTGCTTATTGTTGAACATCATAACGGTATAGGTATAAAAAAAAGAAGATGCGGTATGATTGCCAATGGGACAACTCTCCACAAGAGACCAAAATGACACAGAAATTAATAATTATAGGTCACCGTACGGCCTTCAACAATGAGCAAAGCCTAACCGCATAGTCAGATATAAAAGGTCCCGAAATGACAATGTAAAACAATTTAAACGAGAAAACTAACGGCCTTATTTATGTACAAAAAAAGAACGAAAAACAAAGAGGTAACACATAAACATACGACAACCATTGAATTCCAGGCTCCTGACTTGGGACAGGCACGTACATACATACATAATGTGGCGGGGTTTAACATGTTAGCGGGATCCCAACCCTCCACCTAACCTGGGACAGTGGTATAACAGTACAACTTCAGAACGAACTATGAAAATCAGATGAAAAAGACTTTACTCATCAAATTGACAAAAATACAAGTGGACGTGACCGGGTACTTGTTCATCCCTACAACAAAAAGGCACTAGGTACAGATCTGAGAGTATTCGCAGTTAACTGACAGATAGTTCAATGCCACGAACAACTTATGAAAAAAAATCATGCATCTAAGACTAAATTATCAATCCGTACACACCCAACGTCCAATGGATTTAGTGTAAAAACGTCATAAACAGTCAGAGAAAAACATGACCCTGTGCAATACCAAGATACAGGTATCGACAGATTGTAGATCCATGAATGTGTATATGTATATAACATACTAGTAATATTTAATTTGCTTTTAATTTACTGATAACAAAATCAATATTTATACCAATAAAACAATATTCAATGATCTTGCTACAGTACTAGTGTTGAAATGGTAACCTTTTAGAATAAGTTTATTTAAAGGAGCGATAAGTTTACCAGCTACGGTTAACAACATTTCCGTAAAAATGAGTTTGATATTTCCTTAGTTTTTGTTTGAACCAGTGATTTCATACAAGGCACAGATTCAGCTAGTTAAACAACCAGGTTCAATCCACCATTTTCTACATAAAAAAATAATTATACGAAGTCAGGAGTATGACAGCTTTTATCCATTCGTAAGATGAATTTGAGCTTTTGATTTTTGTCATTTGAATTAGGGACTTTGAATTGTTCAGTATTTTTGTCATTTTACTTTTTGAATCTTTTCAATCATGGAATCATGAAAATTAAACAATTGTTTTCTTAATTTACATCCTTGTAGATTGAGCTTTGATAGAAAGTTGGTTCATAAGCAATCATATATGTTTAATTGATTTCATAATGTCTCGGTTAATAATATGTTTATCTCAATCTGTCCTTTCTTTTTATCTCTGTCCTTTCTGTTCATCTCTGTCCTTTGTTTTCACCCTTGCTCTTTCTTTTTATCTCTGTCTTTCGTTTTATCTCTGTCCTTTCTTTTTATCTCTGTCCTTTCTTTTTATCTCTGTCCTTTCTTTTATCTCTGTCCTTTGTTTTTATCTTTGTCCTTTGTTTTTATCTCTGTCCTTTGTTTTTATCTCTGTCCTTTGTTTTTATCTCAATCTGTCCTTTGTTTTTATCTCAATCTGTCCTTTCTTTTCATCTCTGTCCTTTCTTTTTATCTCTGTCCTTTGTTTTTATCTCTGTCATTTCTTTTCATCTTTGTTCTTTCTTTTTATCTCTGTCCTTTGTTTTCATCTCTGTCCTTTCTTTTTATCTCTGTCCTTTGTTTTTATCTCTGTCCTTTCTTTTTATCTATGTCCTTTGTTGTCATCTCTGTCCTTTCTTTTAATCTCTGTCCTTTCTTAAAAAAATGAATACATAAGATCAAGGCAATAAAGCAAAACAAATAAATTTACGTTAATGATATTGTTAATGATAAATAATCAAGAAGTCTCTAAATATTTAGCCGAAACTTACTTATAAGTAATAGTAAAAGTTCAATGATAAGTTAATATTGATTTTAAAAGACCTCCGAACAAAAAGGGGTGTTCAGAGCCCCGAGTCCGAACCGGAACAGGTTATTTTTTCCACAAAATACCGCCTGATTATTGATCGGGGATATTTAAGCAACCAAAAGCACTTTGAATCAAACAAATTCTTAAATTGTAAATTAAAGTATTTTGCTGGGTGTTTTTTCACGATCCTATTTCGGACCTCCAGGTTTAAAGAGGGCGTATCTAATAAGTCATGCCCGATTAACTTTAAGTAAATTGAACCGAAACTTAAAGACCTACATCGGGTAAATAAGTTTGAGGTACAATAAGTAGACAATAGAAATCCTTTGTGAAATAAGATCGTCCCAGGTTTCTTAGATAATTATTTTGCGTTGAATAACAATGAAAAATGCACGAGCAGGTTTGTAAAACATATTAAAGGAGCACTAGCTGTCAAATTCATGGTCATCGATTTGACTCAAATTCTAGTATTTGATTAATAATAATGTAAAACCTTTATCCAAATCATAAAAAGTATAAAATAAACAATTTACATGACATAGTGTCGAGAATATGTAGCTTCATTTCGTGTGTTTTTTTAGTGCTGACGCCATGTAATTAATTATCGAGTTGGCCTCCGAATACTTCTGATGACCATACAAGTGATATAAACATAAATAAAGATATAAATAGAAAAGCGGACTCGTTTAATTGCATTTTTCTATGTCTGTTTAATTTTATATTATAGATTAAACATATATGTTAATCATTGTGTTTTAATGTAAAAGAAAGAGTTTTTGTGGATCGAATAAGTCAGTTAAATAATGTACCTTTGTTTCACTTTCAATGTTAAAATTCTTTTCCTTTAAACAATTATACACACACAACTCACGTCTTGTCCATCACTGGCTAAAGGTTAATTTGAAGTTCACATGAAATCGGATTTCATGAGGTCGAATTATTCACTTGCACGTAAATAATACATTATCAATGTTTCTTATCTTATTTTGACAAAGTATTCACTTTCATTAATGATTGACAAAAAATATTATATTTTGATTTTTATATATTTCGTACTAGTGCCTCTTTAACAACAATAACGATCTTTTTCCAGATTTAGATATTTCAGTGTTACACAGAAACTCTACCAAAAGTTTACGAATAAAGGTTACAAATCGTCTCTCAGTATTGGTACTGTTCCTTTTTTGACGATAATGTCCTTTGTCACCGTCTTACTGTGTTTATGTATCCAAACTCGTTCGCTTTGTCCGTGATTTGAGTGACGTATCAACTTTAATGAGAGTATTTTATGTACTACTGATAAATTACTAAGTCGGGATTACTTAAACGTTACTAAATTCTTCCATAATAACAAGTATATCCTGTTTGTAAATTTGACTGTTCCTGTAGAAATCTTATTTCAAACGCAAAATCAAATTTTGATTTTATGGTGACTTTGTTTACCGAAAAAAGTAAAATCACAAAAATATGAACTCCAAGAAAATTTAAAAAGGAAAGTCCACAATCAAATGGCAAAATCAAAAGTTCAAACACATCAAACGAATGGATAACAACTGTCATATTCCTGACTTGGTACAGGCATTTTCTTATGTAGAAAATGGTGGATTGAACCGAGCCCAACTTTGTTATCAATAAATTAAAATCATACGAAATAAAATTTTATACACGTATGCACCTTCACAATATTGCAATATGTCGATACATATAATTTTGCAACGATTATGTTTTTCTCTGACGGTAAATGACGTCTTTACATTAAACCCATGGTATGCTGGGTTAGCACTGATTGGTTTTTTTGTCTTAGATACACTATTTTGTTAAATAGCTGTTATTGGCTTTGAAATATAGTTATCAACGGTACCAGGATTATAATTAAATACACCAGACGCGCGTTTCGTCTACATAAGACTCATCAGTGACGTTCATATCAAAACAGTTGAAAAGTCAAACAAGTACAAAGTTTGAACTAGCTGTCAGTAACACCGAGTACTTTCAAAATTCTACTTTGTTTTTTATTTTGTTGTTAGGGAAGTATAAATACCCTTTTACGTCCAATATGTTTTTTTGTTAGATGCTTTATCAGCTTTGTATCGATCTGTTGATTTAAAACAAAAGGGAGAAGATGTGGTTTCAAATGTGACAACTTTTAGCATGAGACCAAATAACACAGTTAATAACTTCAGGTCATCGTACGGTAAACTTTTGTAAATATAATATTTGTCTCATTGGGAATCGAATCATTACATATTTCTTTTTTAGATTAGTTTCTTGAACTCATCATCACTTCGTCTATAAAGAAAAAGCAACGTCATATACTTTATTAGCTAACGCTATAGATTAAAAACTTTAAAAATTATATAAAGCTATTTAAATTAGTATTGTATATTCATAAAAAACGATAAAACGATACCAATGAGGATTATTGTCTCTCAATAATGATAACTTTAGTATGTACACTAAAGAGATTTGTTCTGTTAAACTGACTTTTAACAAAACTATTGATACTAACAATAAGCCTTGCCATTTCCTGGTTCCTGCTATCTTTGTATGTAACAGTGTAAATGATTTTAACGAATAAAATCTCAGTTGTAATGAAAAAATATTGCACCAGGGTTTCACAAAATAAATTTATCATCAATTGAAAGACATCATTCGTATATATATAAATGAAATAATGAATCAACGTGCAGACATCTTATACGTTCAGGTATTGCACATCCAATCTTTTATGTAAATAATACAAAGCACCTCAAAAGCTAGTCAAACCTTTAAATATGCTTATTCACCGGTATATAGGTACGATACTGTTGACAAGTCATTTTTGGTGATTAATATAGATTCACTCTTAGGACGTTTGAGTTGGAAATATACACACCCATTCGAAAAGCTGTTATTGTCTTGATACAAGCTAGGTTCTTCTCGTATTTTTTATGATGGTATGATACTTTACTCCTTTGCCGAAGTGATTGTGCTTGATTTTCATATGATGAAGGAGTCATCTTTGAATCCTTTTAATTTTGGTCAGGAGCTGGCATGACAGTAACTTCTAGTAATTATTTGTAGACTTGTGTTCATCGTTTGTAACTTGCTAAGTTTTTTCTGATACATTATCTAGCATTGGACTCCGACTTTTTTTGCTGTGCGTATTGCTATGAGTTTTTTTTAATTAAAAGAGGTATAAAGTAGGGTTGAGATCTCAAAAACTTTGTTTAGCTCCGCCTTAATTTTTGGCCCGTAGTGAGTCAGTAACTTTTGGCCTTTGTAAGTCTTGTATGGGTGTTTTTTTAATTCTGGTTTATTTATATATTTTGGAGTTGAGTGTATCGTCCATTTTTAAAGGGCTAGTTGAATCCCTTTATCTGGTGCTTGATATCTCATCATGAATTGAAAAGGTAATAATAGTTGTTATTTGTGGTTTTACGACGTTTCGTTCCCGAGGGTATCACCAGCCCAGTAATCAGCACTTCGGTGATGACATGAATATAAATTATGTGGTCATTTTTATAAATTTCCTGTTTACAAAACTTTGAATTAATTGAATAACTAAGGATTTTCGTATCCAAGGAATCGATTACGTTAGCCGTATGTGGCACAACTTTTTGGAATTTTAGACCCTCAATGCTCTTCAACTTCTTACTTATTTGGCTTTATAAATATTTTGATATGAGCGTCACTGATGAGTCTTATGTAGACGAAACGCGCGTCTGGCGTACTAAATTACAATCCTGGTACCTTTGATAACTAATTACGAGTCTCACGGTAAAATGTATGTGCTCGAAATTTAAACATAATGAAGTAAAAATATAATATAGATATATAGATGTTCTGGGAACACCTTAAGCAAATTTCATTGAAGTGACTAATTTGCAAGACAATTTTAACATTAGATTGGAATTTGTGTTACGTCATCGCTCTTATTACCTATGATTTTTTTTTACATACGTTTTGAACAATAAAATTTAAATTTCCACCAGCAAAGTTGAAATCTTTTTCAAAGAAAAATAGTTTTAATTATTAAACATAAACGAGACAATTAAATTTTGCATAACTATTTTCTTTTTTAATTGAAGTAATAAAAAACTTAATATTGAAAAAACAATCACCATTACATCGACAGCGCGTCTATTTAAAGATAACATACAGAATTAAAAACCAATTGTTCAGAGAACAATTGAAGGTCTTTCCATTGAAAACAATGTATTTTAATATGAAAGTTGTAAAATTAAGTTTAAAATGTCATTTCAATCGTCAACTGATAGGTTATTGTACGCTGATTCCAGAAATATATGGTTTCTATACAATATTTTTTTAAATAAGGGAGATAATTTGTTACTTCCGGTTTGAAAAATGTTACTTCCGATAATATTTGAATATTTAATTGACACTGATTCCAAAATGATCTGGTTCTATATACTTTTTTATTAATAAAGTACAAAAAATAGCTACTTCCGGTTTACACAAGGTCACTTCCGGTTGTTTTTTTCAAGGTTAAATGGTTTGATACCTTTTGCCAAAAGTCTCATGGCTATATCATGTATACATATGAGTTGAAAGCAAAGGTCAAAAACTAGAACGTCAAATTAATCTATGACCTTGAGATCAATTTCAAGGTCATAAACCTAGGACCTCAAATCAAAAGACCATAGGTCTTAATAATATTTGGTTAATCAGTTATATCACCAAACGCGTATTTTTAAATACAAGAGGGGAGAAAACTCACTTTTACGTTTAATGTACTCTTGCAATCAAAATTTATGTGTTACGACATGTCGCAAATAACAATTTAGAAAAAATAATATGTCGATATCTTATACGGTTTCTGGAAATTAGTGGAAATAAGCCAAATTCAAAAATTAGAATATGACCTTGACCTTTGACCTTGACCTAATTTTTATTTTTTTGGACCAAGGACCTCAAATCAAAAGATCCTTGGTCTCTAGCACTTATGGTTTTCAAGATAGAAATGCATATCACTTATATCAAATGCATAAGGGGAAATAACTCTCATATGGAGCGTTCATATCACTTCGGTCAAAATAGGACAAATCATGCGAAGGATATAACGAGCAATTTTGTAAAATAAATTTGTCATAATATTTTACGGTTGCGAAGGAGATGCGCTAACAAGGAAAACAGTGTTTGGGGAGATAACTCCTACAAAGAAAAGTATTCGTTTACGCAGGGTAAATTTCAAAAGCGCATAAACTGTTCGATATCATATACCAAATATCTAAGCGACATATTCCGAAACAAATGTTTATCGCAAGAAGAAAATTAGGCGGAAGAAAAAAAAAAAAAAAAAATAATCAGAAGAAAAACAATAGGTCTTTCCACAGAAAAGTGGAAAGACCTAATAAATCATCAGATTGAAAGGGTTAGATATTATACAAATATAGCCTTTGTATGAGGTCGATACAAGGATATATTGACCTGAAAGAAGTATATTGACTGAGGACGAAGTCCGAGGTCGATATACTTCTTTGGGTCGATATATCCTGTATTGACCTCATACAAAGGCTATATTTGTCATATTATTAATTTCAGACCATTATGTATATTTGTATCAAAATCGTCATTTGATTTTGTTTGAATTTTATACATCATATTGTCTCCTTGACAATAACAACATATTAGTTGTTATTTAATTATTTTGTTTGTTTGTTTGACATCTTAGGTATTTGAAGACTTTTTTCGTCAAATAATCGATCACAGATATCATTTGTTTCAAAACGTTTAACGATATCATGAAATTCATTACATGACGTCACAAAGTAAACCGGTTTTTAGATATTCTAAAAATAACCGTGCAATATGCTCTGTGCAATATGCTTTTTGCTATCCGCCGTTTTCTCTCTACCTTCGAAAATATAGTTTAACATGTGACTATCCCTAAACGAATCAAATTTGTTAAAATATACGAATTAATAATATACAAATAGGTAAGCTATGTTTTCCTTCTAAGGTACTATTCAAAAATATCTAAAATGTAAATTTTACTATATCGTAACAAATTATGTTCATATGAAGTAGTATACTGTTCAATATAAATGCGAAAGTAAGTTAGATGAAAAAATACATTAAATAGAAAAAAAATTAAAAAAAAATTAAAAAACGATAAAAGAAGTACCAGCATGTTTGTTAATGAGATCACGAAAGTAAAATGCAACATGTGGAGCAGAATTTTTTATCCCTCCAAAGCACATGAGTTTGATATTGATTTGCTTAAATTGTGCAGATTCTGGTTTCTGTAAAGTTTTTTAGTTTGTTGGTTTTCTTATCTTCGTTTTTTGTTTGGGTTTTATTGCCATGATTATCTCACTTTTTCTTGGATCGTGATTTTTTTCTCCATTTGTATATATTTTGTATATCTCTCATTCATAACTGTTGTTATTTAATCTTTCCATCATAACGATCTTTTAATCATTCATGCAAAGTCTCCTACAAATGTTTTATTATCCATTTGTGTGGTGTGTTTGAGCTTTTCATTTTGCCATTTGATTAGGGACTTTTCGTTTTGAATTTTCCTCGGACTTTTTATTTTTCTAATTTTACTTTTTATACTATGCAATATTGTTTTATTTTGAACTGTTACATTACTTTCCCAGATAAGGGGAGGGTTGGGATTCCTCTAACATGTTTAACCCCACCACCTTTTGTGTGCATGTATTGGGCCGTTAGATTTTCTCGTTTGAAAAGTTGTATTTTTTTTAATCTGGAGCCTTTTGTAGCTGACTACGAGGTACGGGCTTTGCTCATTGTTGAATGCCGTACGGTAATCTATAGGTCCTAATTTCTGTGTCAAATGGTCACTTGTGGAGAGTAGTCTCATTGGCAATCATACCACATCTTCTTTTGCTATATTTAATGAATGCGTCACTCTGAGAAGTATTCATGTAATAAACAGATTTAAGAGAAAGAACTTCTGTTGTTTTGTCTATTTTTGTGTGTCTACTTGTATTTTCTTGGAGGAGTTGTTCATCGGTGTGATTTGTTGATAGTCAAAAAATAATAAAAACTTTTACGACTCCCACATTATGCAGTTACTGCTTTCTCCGTATTGTCCTTTCACGAATAACGTGTATGTTTACGCTAAACACAGTCTCCTTCTTGATTTGCTGTTAAACTTAAAGGTACAAATGCTGTGCACGGTATCGGTACTAATAAAGGTTTCCCGATATGCTACTGTATCCACCGTAGTACGAACTGGTAGCAGTCATTGAACTTTTTAAAATCATTAATTTATGATCTGAGTATCAACGTATGTTTCATGAAACATTACAAAAAGAATAAGAGAACTCTTAGATACAACTCGGTGTACATTTTATGTGGATATGCTTCCTATTCATAACAATTGGTATTATGTGTACTCGGTTATGCCTACGACCAACCGCTGCAAGTAACCGTTGACTTAACGGTGTATAAATTAAATTTTATTCCCCTGAAATTGCGCAGGCAACAGAAGCTAAAATATAAAGCATATTCATACTTGATCTCTGAATTGATTTTCGGGGGATTTCTGCGTATGCACATAGAAGATCCACAAATATTTGCACGTACCACAATCGACTGCATTGTGAAAATGTGTCTATATATTTAACGTTAAAAAATATGTTGAAGCTCAAATCAATACACATACATAAGATGCATAAAATCCTAAAATAAGACGCATTCATTTAACTTTAAAAGCCCAGAGACACACATGTAAAGAATTCAAATTTGATAATAATAATAGAAATAATAATAATAATAATAATAATAATAATAATAATAATAATAATAATAATAATGATAATAATAATAATAATAATAATAATAATGAATAATAATAATAATAATAATAATAATAATAATAATAATAATAATAATAATAATAATAATAATAATAATAATAATAATAATAATAATAATAATAATAATAATAATAATAATAATAATAATAATAATAATAATAATAATAATAATAATAATAATAATAATGATAATGAGAATTTATAAAGCGCCCTATATAAAAAAAACAAAATTACTCTAAGGCGCTGTACATAAACATAGTAATTAAAATAAATGTTCTCTTAAATAACTTCGCTTTATCAGCTTTTCTTCCAAAGAGTTTCGTTTCTTTTGTTTAATTTCAAATTGGTTTCCGACTGTGAATATTTATGTTATGTTCAAAGACAAACAGAGTTCCGTTTCATTTGTTTAATTTCAAATTGGTTTCCGACTGTGAATATTTATGTTATATTCAAAGACAAACAGTCATAGTTTTCTATGTGTTCTATAAAAGAGATGTATTTATTACTTACCAGTAAACCATGTCAGCATCCGAATTGCTACAACAAGTCGAATGACATTTTTAAGATTGAAGCGAATGGCCTCTGTTAAGTGTGGAAAAATGTTAAATTTTACTGGAAACCTTATATATATAATTGGATATAGATTTCAAAGTAGCACATCATTGGTTTTGCACTAATTCTAATCTTTTGACTTATTAATAACAATGTGTAGAATGTATGGGAAACGGAAGTAGAAAATACCACTTATTTATTTTCATTACGTTCTGAACTGAAAGACTTTCTTAAGGTTTTGCAAAAATAGTTGTCAGTTTTATTTATTAATGTCGTTTCTAACAAAATTTGGAATGTAGTGTATGACGAGGTATTCATTTTTGGTTGAATTGGATCTTTCAAAGGTGTAAATGTAGGTTTTATCAATTTCATGTTATCTATAGCTATATAGCGAGGCTCAATATCTTTAAAAAAGGAATTTACTTTTAAATTTTAAGAGACTGAAGATGACATTGCAATTAATTTTTGATAATTGTGTTGATGATATATGCATGTTTTGTGATATTTTTTTGTGTGTTATATGTATTATATCTATTGTATATAAATGTTGAATAATTGAATAAAGATGTTTTGATATTTTAAATCATCATAATTATGAAAACAAAATATTTTCATCATTGAGTAAGACATAACAAATCTTCATTCGTGATCAGTAGTGAAGGTTTATAGTAAACCCGAACAAACAGGATGTATAAATGTAATGTCTCATCGGTGGTCAGTCAATAAACTTTTTTATATATACAGTATAAATTCTTTGCATTGCCTTTTTTGGAATTTAAAATATGTGTAAGTTGTTTTGATGCGTAGTTCAAATTCTGTACCTATACAATTCTTAATTTCTGTAATTTCGCATAAATTGTCATACATACGTACGAGAAGGTTACCAAATTTAAAAGTACGAAGAAAGGGTAAAAAAGAAACGATAATAAAAATTCTAAAGAACACAAGTGTCAGTAACATTTATGACAATCATTCTAGTAATTTAAATACATGAATCAACCCTTTGGTGCTTTTAGTCATACGCAACAGAAAAGTGAATACTTAATTTTCAAACTTTTTTTTTTTATTTTAATTTTTTAGAATGCATTTTTTTTTAAATGTAAAATCCTAAATTGTGGGGGAAAAAAGTTGAGTAAAGTGTGCTTTTCTTACTTAAGGTAAGAGCTCAGCTCTCTAATATTCTCAGGAACAATCTTCTGCTGTTAAGATCGAAACTACAAAGAGGAAATAACAAATTTCAAATTATGTTAGAAACCATTACAATATGAAATCAACAAAATTTAAACACATTTACAAAAATAAACAACACCATCATATTAAGTGTTCTTGAAGCGTTACGTCTTTATAATAAAAAAATGTTTAACTAGTATTTGATACTTTTTTTAAGTCATCATGATGATAGAAATAATCTCATGAATTAAATTATACCTCCTAAACAGTACTAAAAGAGGGTCGTAAGATACCAGAGGAACAGTCAAACTCATAAATCGAAAATAAACTGGCAACGCCATTGCTAAATATGAAAAGGACAAACAGACAAACAATAGTACACAAGACACAACATAGAAAACTAAAGAATAAGCAACATGAACCCCACCAAAAAAAAGGGCTGATCTCAGGTGCTCCGGATAGGTAAGCAGATCCTGCTCCACATGTGGTACCAATCGTGTTGCTCATGTTATTACAAACCCGGTATATAGTCTAATTCGGTAGGTTACCTTCATGAACGGGAGGGGGTTGTAGTTACGACGTAAGGAATATATCAGATATCATCTGTGAAAGGTTATTCCATAACGGTCAACCAACTCGTGATGGCGTCCGTAAAATTAACGAAGGGATGATTTCAACTTCACCATTTGGAATTCATGATTTAATAGCTTCCCTGTGAGCAGCCACCGTTAAGTTACGTAACAACCATACATAACACGTAGCAACTCAAGAAACATCTAACTGGGAGATCATTTGCATTATTCACGTATCTGGATACGTCCACGAATCGACGTATACGTCAAGGTCAGTTTTGTATAAAATAATGATTTACCCCCAATCTAAATGAAAAATAAATTAAAATCAAATGCATTAAAAAAATCTTCAGCGGGACCAACCTGACTCAATTCATACTTTGCTCATATACTTGTTATACGATACGTCGATACGGATACGCCAGGAGATACGTGAATAACATTATTCACGTATCTGGATACATGCACGCATCGACGTATACATATCAGACAGATTTGTATAAAATAATGATTTAGCCCCGATCTCAATTTGATAAAGACAACAGTATTAAACCGCTGTTCGACAGTCATTAATCGATTGAGAGAAAACAAATCCGGGTTTCAAATTAAAACCAAGGAAAACACCTCAACTATAAGAGGAAAACAACGAAATATCAGAAACACTGAATTGCAACAAAAAACAAAATATATATTAGATTATATTATCGGTTTAAAGAAAATCATCATATGAGACTAGCTACAATTGCGTTTTTGTAGAAGTTATTTAAATAAAATATGCATTACATGTGAAATAGAAATACGTGTACGTGTGCTGCCATTGTCGATTTTAAAACAATTGTGACTAATTTAATAAATTCGTAAATATACATGGATCAAAGTTGCCCGACAGGAATTACTATAAACCAGGAGTGCATTTCGTGAACGTTTGTATAAACTATATATTTTTTCTTTTGGTGTTTCATGTTTCAAAATGTACTAGTCTCCTAAGCTCAACGCTTTTGACAATATTATTTCACTCACAGTTAAAAACCCTTTAGGACGCTATTGGAAGTTATTTTTTCATCAATTATATACCAAACTATATATTGGACGCTACTTTTCATCAATTGTATACCAATTGAATGCAGGTGTGAAATTGTATATGATATAACCGTCTAACTAGTTCTGATTGCGATTTTAAAGACACACATTCAAAACAATTGAAACAGCGGGGCACCCTTAAAGTTACGTTATAGCAATTGAAATGAGCGTAGTTTTTCTTAAAATAATAAAAAGCAAAAATTCATCTATTTTATACATTTATGTGGTTTATTTCCTTTCAAAAGATAGGTGATCGTGGATATGTGTTATGTAGGGAAAGAGCGTGATTTGAATTAACACGCTATATATCTGGTGCATGTTTTCCAAAAAGACAGCAATACTGCTATAGCTCAAAATTGATTTCAACTATTTTTGGAGTATCATTGATATAACTGTCATATATCAGTTGTCGTCTGTTTTCTATGGCATGACTGAATTCCTTTTATTTTTGGGCTGAAATCATACCGTGTTTTTCTATTCATCTAAATAGATGTTTTTGGTTATCATTTGTCCTTTCATTGTGTTTTGTAATTTAGTGTACAGTATTTGTATAACGCGCACGGTCAACGCTTTTACGAATTTATATTTCAACAGACAGTCGGTATTCCAATGGGTACTAATTGTGCACCCCTGTTGGCCGATTTGTTTTTGTACTCGTATGAAGCAGAATTCATTCAGAACCTTCTAAAAGACATTTATCATTGAATAACCCATAGTTCAGCCAATACTTACATTTCATATATCCCAGTGAACTTGAAATTAAGGATACTACTGATACTAGAAGGACTGTTTCATACCTTGATCTTTTCCTCAATATTGACGCAGATGGACGACTTCACACGAAAATGTATGATAAACGGGACGATTTCAACTTCATAATTATCAATTTCCCATTTCTCAGCAGTAACATACCCTCTGCCCCTTCTTATGGTGTTTTCAAATCACAATTGATACGTTATTCTCGTGCTTGTTCACACTATACGGACTTCAAGCGTGTGCTCCTTGCGCAGAAACTACTCCAACAAAGTTATGAGGAGAACAGATTAAAATTGACACTCCGTAAATTGTATGGACACCATCACGAATTGGTGGATCCATACGATATGTCTTTAACCAAACTAGCTAGGGACATTTTTACCACATGGTAGATTGTGGTTTGTCATTACGTCGTCTAATCTTTTATTTACCAAACGTGACTTATTCCCGATTCATTTGATTGTGACTGTTTTGCTGAGTGTGAATTCGCATTACTATAAGACGTGTTACGGTACTTATCTATCCCATTTCATGTATTTAGTTTAAATGTTTAATGTTATATTTGTAATTCTCATCGGATTTTGTCAAATGTGTTGACGTCTTTTCTGTTATATTCGTGTGTTATGGTTAAAAAAAATAATCGCCGTCTTCATTTATAAGATTTGATTTCGTTCAATGTAATCTGTACGATGTTTTACATTTGAAGTTAGATTCAAAACAAACCGGACATAGCTATATAATATAGTTAATTGCTACCTTAGTTTGCTATTAATAAGTATTGAAATAAGCATTGTTATTAAATGTAATATCAGTATTTAGTTCAAATATAATCTTAAATCAATCCTAATTTTATCTTATTCATTCAAATGTCACGTCATTTTTTTTTTTTTTTTGTCATTTTTTACAATTTCAAATATGATGTCACTTGGCGTTGAGGTTTTGACATATTCAGATGTGTCTATTTTTTGTGTTGCATTTTGTCGGGTTATGTAATATATTTCGGTTGTTTCCTGTAATTAGTTAATACTTCAGTTTTATCATGTATATCTTTTGTATAGTCATTTTATAAAATTTACTGTTTGCAAAAGTATCAATTATTCTAAATCATAGGGATGTTCTGGTACCTAACAGAAAACCCTGACCGTTTTGTTGCCTTTTGTTAGCTATTATTCGTGTGTTTCTTTGTCAATTGTCTTCTCCTATTTATTTATATTGTAGTCCTGTAATGTTGTGTTGTCATTTTAATGTTATATTTCAAATGGCCATAAAAGAGGGAGGTTTGGCATGCCACAAAACCAGGTTTAACCCACCATTTTTTCCTTTAAAAATGTTCTGCACCAAGTCAGGAATATGGCCATTGTAATATTATAGTTCGTTTCTGTGTGTGTTACATTTAAAGTTGTGTTTCCGTTGTGTCGTTTGTTTTCTCTTACTTTTGAGTGTTAATTCACATTACGATAAGACGTGTCACGGTACTTATCTATCCCAAATTAATGTATTTGGTTTTGATGTTATTTGTTATTCTCATAGGATTTTGTCTAATGCTTGTCCGTTTCTGTGTGTGTTACATTTTAATGTTGTGTCGTTGTTCTCCTCTTATATTTAACGCGTTTCCCTCAGTTTTAGTTTGTTACCCCGATTTTGTTTTTTGTCCATGGATTTATGATTTTTGAACAGCGGTATACTACTGTTGCCTTTATTTATAACCCTATGAAGTTAGAAACAGAAGCATTCAATCCTTGTTATTACATTTGTTCAGCTCGGATCATGAAAACACGATTTTTATTAAGTTTTTTATTCAATTTATCTGAGTGTCCACTTTATTGTAGGATCTCGTGTCATCTTGAATGATATAGTGTATTGTGTAAATGAAGTTAATGAAGGAATAACGCGATATTGAAATGTAGCCAATCAGAATTACGTATTATAATGAAACATCTAAAGTAATTATTATAAAAATAAATATAAATCAATTTATAAGCTGATAGACTGATTTTGATGATTTCTTTCTTTTTTACACATTTCAGTAACAGCTGTTTTTTATTCAAGAAATAAGACTAGTTCAATAAGCTTGTGCTTTGAAATAATATATCAAAATAGTTTCATTTCTGATACAACAGTCTTTTGATTGACTGACAGTGTTGCGGTTATCAGCACATAGAAAGAATTTTGTCATGTGACCGTTACATCATCCGTGAGCAGGTATATTTATGTAATGTCTGAGCTTGAATGTTATATAAATATTTTTTAGTTGTTAAAGAAGCTCAACTCAACTATATACTTCACAACCATAATCACTTTTTCATCCAATCAAACATATGAACAAAATCTAAGTTTACGGATGCTTACACACAATCTTATTTCTGTAAGTAATTTCATACAATTAATAGCATTCATGCACTTTTTTGTAAATTTAGAATATGCTTATGCAAGTTTCATTTCTTGGCAAAGATTTATCCAAACACGCTTTAAGTGGGACATGTCGAAAATCAATTAGCAATATAATTATGTAGCTCAATAAGGGGCCATTATAAATTCATACTTTTGATTTCTTGTTTCGTTGACAGTCACTGTTTCGTAAATAGGTGGTCTCTAATAAATAAAAAAAAACTCCATTTTCTGTTTTTAACACTCTAATTGATTCTTTATTGCACATGTTGCCGTTTAACAATAACACTTAAAACATCACAGTAAAGAAAATAACAGTAGAGAATGAATATTCGAACATTATGTCGTAATTAAGTGTAGGGTTTTCCGTGTATATATGAAATACCACAAAAAGGAGAGGATAGTTATTACTTTTTAAATTTGATACTTTGAATAAATTGTGGCAGTATATTCAGATAATTAAAACATACAAGAAACATTATCACTAAGATGAAATTAATTGTTGAATTTTTCAATTAAATGGAATTTAAACGGGTCTTTTGCTGAGTTTGGCTATACCAGGGGATTTATAACAGGAAAGAAATAAGCCTTCTCAAAGAGAGATGCAACAGGTACCCACAATAATACCTACTCGATAAAATGTATTGCCGAAACGTTTTAAATGTTGATTAAGATAAAATGTACAGCTTCAATCATTTCATCGCATCTCCAGTAAGTATATTTACATTTCTCATTGGAGAAAAGGCTTTAATTGGTTATCAAAGGTACCAGGATAATAAATTAGTACGCCAGACGCCCGTTTCGTCTACATAAGACTCATCAGTGAAGATCATATCAAAATGGTTCTAAAGCCGAACAAGTAATTCGCAGCAAATACATCTACAATCAAATTTTTCAAAAAAACAATCCTTTTTTATAGGAAAACTGTTGTTTGGTTGTTAGGATTTTTGATATTTTCTTGGTTTAACGCAACTTTTTAGTACCGCATTTGGGCTATTATGTGGCGGCCAGTTTTTATTGGTTGAGGAAGAAAGAGTGCCCGGAGAAAACCACCGACCCTCGATAGGAAAGCTGACAATCCTAGTCAATGTAGATTGTAGTCAAGTGCACCCTCACGAGCAGGGTTCGAACACACAACCTCAGTGTTGACTGGCTAGTGATCGCAGTAGTAACTACTTAAACCACTCGACCAACGAGGCCCGTGTTGGTGATGAAGTGAAGTGTAAAGATTGAACCTGTTAAAATGTTTTTATTGGACTAAATCATTTACTACTTTAAAAACAAAAACAAATATTATACGATTTTGAGTAAAGACTAATATCTGTCGATTTCTAAAACAAACCAAACATATGTAACACACCTGTGCAAATGCGTTTGACTGTCCTTCTGGTATATTTTGCCCCTCTTTTAGAACGTTCCTAACATTCAATGAACCAATGAGTTGATACGAAAGGGAATATTAATCTCCTGATCTCACACTCGGCAAAGTATGTCTAATCACATAAAAAATATTAGAATGTTTACAATGCAAAATTATTTATATTTTCAGGATCGAAATGTTCATCAATATGAAAAGTATATCATGCAGAGTTTGTTTCTTGTTAGTATTTGCAGAAGCATTACATGCATTTTCACACGAAACTGGAAACTTCAATGTCACATTTATCTCAGAATTGTATTCATCTGTTTGCGGAAGGAATCAATGTGATGAAGTAACAGCAAATAACGAAAGTACTAAACAATTGTTCAATAATAGTTTTTGCGAGGCTTGTTCGTGTAACTCAACATGTTTCGTTTCAGGAAATTGTTGCCCTGATTTATTTTACAAATATAAACCAAAGTGCATAGAAACAAAGTTCATGTCTCTTAACTCTAGACTTCAACATAGAGTAGAAGTACTGATGGTTAGTCAATGTCCAACTGAATCCGATAGTGATTTGCGTGAAAAAATGTGAAAAATCATATGATTTGGTAACACTATTACAGAAGACACCAATAACATTGCCGGATGAAGGACTTACATTCAGAAATGTTCATTGCCTAGAATGTTTTAACAAAACTTTGGAGAGTTCTCATTATTGGACTGTTAAGCTGGAATGCGAAGAAAAGGCAGATTTCAATTATTTGTCGTCATACTCTTCTTACATTTCACTTGCTAAACAGAAGAGATGCAATCTTTTGTATTTCACCGACACCATTGACCTTGCGACTGGATCTTGCCCATTTGAAGAAATATCGACAGATGGCGTCATTAGCAGTTGTAACATTTCAGGAACATGGGCGACATATAATTCTGATATTAATTACGCTTGCCAAACATATGACAACCGTTTCCACTTCTTTAAAAATATATATTGCTATATCTGTAATCCACCTTTACAAAATGAAAATATAATTTCAGAGTGTAATATTACTGGTAATTGGGATCCACTTGATGTTGACTTAAAACACGATTGTCTACAAACAAGTCGAACAGCAGTCACTGTACCTTACAGCAATATACATTGCTACTATTGCAATAGAAATAATACACAAACCAACATATCAAAGATATTTGGGGCTACATTAAACAACAGTACATATATCAACGGAAATTTTATGTCACAATTTAACCAAATTGAGCTTAACTATGAAAGTGTCAAAAAGATTGGTATATATTTGTTTTCAAGTAAGAATAACGACTCTGGAACAGCACAAGATCTTATAAAGCGACGAGTGAATGATACGCACAACTTGAACACCACTGTGCTATTTTCGTACAATTTAGCCTTGACAGGCCTCTCACAATTATGCAGTAATTCATTTGAACAACAATGTCCATGTGACTGTAGTGAACACTGTCATTTCAACAAAGAAGACTGTTGTTTTGAAAGATTCCTGGAAAAGTCACTGGACTGTACACACAAGAGAAATTCTGTAGACGGTGTCCAGTATCTAGTTTATAACGAATGTTCTTATGAAGAGAACGCATGGATAACGGCACTCTGTAAAAGTGATAATGAAAACCATTTATATTCTGTATTGCCAGTTGAATACAGCTACCAAAATTACACCGTCCAATATAAGAATATATACTGTTATCTTTGCAATAAAAATACAAGTACTGAAGAAATGCATATTGAAAACGAAAACATAAATACCTGGGATTTACTTATCAGATGTCAAGTCTATTTACCTATATTTTTTCACGATAACATTGATGATTACCTTACTTTTGCGATACACAATTCGTGTGATATGTTTTACGAACCATTTTCCTTTGATGTTTCGCAGTGTGCAAAACCAACCCAATGCAATACCTCAGGTATATCGAAATATACTCATCCAGATTTAACATTTGTATGTGAGTCTGTTAACTTGCAGTTTCTGGAAACACCATTTTGTTCAATGTGTAACCCATCTTCTACAACAGAACCGGTATATACAAGATGCAATGTAACAGGACAATGGGAAGAATACGATAAAGAAATTGAAAACAATTGTCTGAATTTACCGGAAATAGAATACCATTTGCCGTTCAAGAATTATTTCTGTAAACAATGTAATGGAAACGTTATGGATAAATGTTCATTATCAGGATATGAAACTACCACAACAGAATTAACCACAGTTTCTACCAAAAGGCCACCGATCCTAAACAAATATACGTTTCGAACTATGTTTGATTTTTATAATTATAATGACCAACATATTCAAACAACAGTTATTAAAAGATGCAACGTCACACAAATTGCAGATCCAACCAAGGTAAAGTTGTCATGTAACGTTTAAAAACAGGTCAAACCTCTCTTTCTCTCTGTCTGTCTGTCTCTCTCTCTCTCTCTCTCTCTCTCTCTCTCTCTCTCTCTCTCTCTCTCTCTCTCTCTCTCTCTCTCTCTCTCTCTCTCTCTCTCTCTCTCTCCTCTCTCTCTCTCTCTCTCTCTCTCTCTCTCTCTCTCTCTCTCTCTCTCTCTCTCTCTCTCAGATTATAGGAAAATGATTCAGTAGTTTACCAACAGAAATATTGCGGTTATCCTTTAATTCCTTTTATATTTACAGTTAACTAGTATTCAATTTATTGGTTACTTTCTATGCTTTTTTATTACATAATTATGTTTAACTGAAACTTGTTTACATTTGTTTGACCTTAATCGTGAGATTCATTCAAAATATTGTATGTCTTATATCATTATCGTTTCTTTTTACAGAATAGATGTATTGATCTGATGTGTTATCCCGGAAGAATTCTGACAACTGATGGGTGTAAACCAATACTAAAGATAACTCGCGACATAGGTTATATTTTATCTCTTGGAATGAAAACAGAATTAGGTAGCAATATCAATGAAACACGGTATTTTTTGGAAGAAGCAGAATTTGCCTTAAAACGTTTTCTTTACAAAGAATTACAACTTCAAAGATTAAATTACCTTTCTTCGATTTTGCTCCCACGTGCTAAATGTGAAGATGACCTGATATGGGAAAATGGCACCGAAATAAAAATATCTATTTACCAAGATGTATATATCCCACAGGAAATAGATAGAGCACGCCTTGAAGAAAAACTTCTTTCTATACAGAACAGTAACTTCACTGTTTTGTATGACTCAAGAACTTACAATTTCAATTTTTTTAGTGACCCAGAAGCAGTACATATTCAAAGTTATATTTCTCAAAACAGAATTTCTGATCGCTGCTATTTACAGACCACGAGAACGGCGGCTACTTCATTTTCTCATACGTATGTTAATCAGTTGTTGGTTTGTGAACAGATAGAATTGGAGACAACAGAATTTAACATACATGCTTTCAAGCTAGTTTTCTTAGGGTTTGAATTAGATTCTGATGAATATACTATACTGACTTCAGGAAAAGCTAGAATATGTGCCGATACTTTTAGAAAAATTTTAACAAACGACAAAACACCAAAGAAAAATATTTGGGACATTATTCATGTATCATGTACCTGTTTATCTCTTGTGAGTCTAGCAGCTACTTTCATGACCTACCTTATTTTTCCAACCCTGCAAACACTTCCAGGAAAAAATAATGTGTGCTTAGTATTTTCTATGTTTTGGAGTCATGTTTTGTTTCAGATTGTTTTATTTGAGTCAATATCAGATATAATATGTACGATACTTGGAATGTTGACACATTATTTTTGGTTGGTGACTTTCGCATGTTTGAATGTTTGTTCTTTTCATATGTATAGGGTCTTTATGAGCAAAACTACAATTATATTTTCAGAATACAAAACAATTTTGATGTACATTCTGTATTCATACGGATCACCTACGTTAGTTGTGAGTTTAAATAGTGTACTTACATTTTTCATTTCGGAACATGCATCAATCGGGTATGGAGGAGCTATTTGTTTCTTGACTCATCGTACATCCTTCATTGCTTTTTTTATTGTCCCTATTTCTTTTGTTTGTTTTACAAACGTAGGTTTCTTCATTACAACGGCAATTAAAATTATCAATAGACCAAAGATAGAAAATGAAACAAATAAAGACCTCAACAGAATTAATTTTTTGGTTTATTTGAAATTATTTTCTGTGACAGGAATATCTTGGTTGTTCCAGATAATTGATACATTTCTTCCATTGTCTGCCTTCTCGACATTCATTTCAATCTTAAATGGTGTGCAGGGCATTTTTATCTTTTGGTCATTCATTTGTAACAAACGAGTCCTTGATTTGTACATGAGGGCGTGTAGGCCAAGTCTTGGGAAATCTGCCCACTACGGAATTGTAAGACCGAGTGCTAGCACAATAAGCACAGAACTTCAAACAATGTCAAAACGAGGAAAAACCTATTGAAATTGTCAGATTATGTTGAATGCTACAAAGTCATATTTTTTCTGACTTTTAATAGTTATCAAAGGTACCGGGCTTATAATTAAATACGCAAGACTCGCGGTTCGTCTACATAATACTCATCAGTGACGCTCAGATCATATAACGCCTTTACACTTAATGCATGTATGTACGATGTACTCGGATTGATATTTTAGTTTTAGATACATTCTTCTTTTTAATCTATTTTTATTGGCTCTGAACTAGCTGTTAGTAACTGCGGGCTTTCTTAAATATGTAATTTGTGAATTATGGTGAATAAATTCCCCTCCAAGTCCTGTTTTTTTGTGTGTTTCTGCTTTTTATAGATCTGATGAGTTAAGCACTTTTTCATTATTTTTTTATATAATTTATTATTATGTTGTACTGTTAGACAACTCCATAGGTTTAGAGGGATTTGCCGCTAATAAACATTTTTAAGTCCGTCTCTGAAAAGACTGTAAACAAGTGGTTGTCGTTTACTGTTGTTTCTCATCATTTTTTGTAAATGGTTTTGCATACAGTTTGTTCTTATAATGTGCCGTTACACCACTATCCCATGTAAATAAACCCATCATAAGTAACAGGATTGAAATTTTATATTTGCACCAGACGTGCGTTTAGTCTACACAAGACTCATCAGTGAGTATTGAATCAAACAATGTTGAAAAGACCAAATAAGGTACGAAGTTGAAGAGTATTGTGGACAAACAATCCATAAAGGTTTTGCCAAATACAGTGAAGGTAAACTTCTTGAGGCGAATGAGTGGGTCGGTGTATTATTTTTTAATAACGTGTTTATCGACGCCAAATTATTAATGTGTCTGTAATTCAGAGGTTGTCGCTTGTTGTTGTTTGTCATATATGTTTATCCTTTATTGTTCTGTACATAAATCAGGCCATTACTTTTTCAGATTTGAAATATTTAACATTTGCTATGTCGGGTGTTTTTATAGCTGACCATGCGTTATAGGTTTTGCTCATTGATGAAGTTAGTTTGTTTATTTCCATGTAGTTGGTCTCTGATGGGGCGTTGTCTCATCGGTTATTATTCCACATATTCTTTTTTTTTGTATATAATATAAACATATATGTGTATTAATTTTGTTGTTGTAACTATAATGTTATTAAATGAGTTTTTGAATAAAACAAAATCCTCACTTTAATGTGTTCTTTTATACTTTACTTTTAAAGACATATTTTATATCTGCCATCAAATCAGTATGCTTATCTTGTGGATACTCCATTTGAAAAAGTAATCAAAACGATACAGTAGAAATTGATTTAAAGTAACTGACATATCATTCCGTCCTATAAGTCTCATTGAACTATTTCCACAAAACCAACAGAGATTGATCGATTATCGTTGATCAGTTCAACTAGATTGGTTTTCTCGCTTGAGCCGGTACTGCGAAAGCGCAAAAATCAATCGAGTTGAGATGACCAATGACAATCTGTTATCGCTATTTTGCATATGACGACGTTGTCAATTTCATGTCAATTTCATTAGTAGCGTCACGTGTCTCCTTAGTTTCTAGCGATAATTTTCCATCTCATATGATATAAAAATTATCAAAATAAAAGATCAAAGAAAAAATACACAAAATAGCGATAATAAGGCTTATTACCAAACATTTAATACTAGTTTTACTCTGTTTTGAGTTTGAGCTAAAATAAAATTAAATAATATATGCGTAATTCTGGCAAATAACTTACCCCTTAATCGTTATTATGATTTGAAAATGATGTGCATGTCTTTTGATACAAATATTGTTTAAATGTAGAATAACAACACCTTCTTAAAACAATACAAATCGAAATTTTAATGCTTAGTAAGTGGTGCAGTAGTCATTTCAGGGCAATATCTTCAAAAAGAAGTCGTCTGTCAGTTTTGTTGTCAATTGACATTAGGTAGTTATTATTATTCATATTCTTGTTGATAAATATTCTGTATCAACTTCACAAATAATACATGATGGTCTTGAAATATGAGCGAAAGGTACCAGAAGGATATTCAAACTCACACATCTAAAATAAACTGACAACGCTATGGGTAAAAACGAAAAAAAACAACAATTGTAGACAAAACACAAAATAGAAATCTAATGGGTATGCAACACGAACCCCACAAAAACTGGTTATGATCATAGATGCTCCGGAAGGGTAAACAGATACTGCTCCACATGTGACACCCTTTGTGTTGGTCATATTAGTAAAATCCGGTGACAAGTCTAAATGAATATTCCATAAATGTTAACTAACTCGTGATGGCGTCCGTAAAGTTAACGAAGGAATAATTTCAACTTCACCATTTGAAACTCTTAGATTAAAAGCTTCTTTGTGAGCAGCAACCCTTTATCAAAGAAATAATGATAGGAAATACAAGCACGGGAATGTATCAATTGGGATATATTGTGTGCAGACGCTGTCACATATAAATCATCTCGTTTGTAGTAAAGTTCTGTTTTCAACAGACCCTCATTTTCAATTTGTAGACGAATTCAAGATATCTTGCAGACTTAAATGTATTTGTTGTATCCTTGGTGTAAGGTTCGATGGGATGGATGCGTTCAACATAGTCACGAAGGAAAGACTCTAGGTACTGACGTCATTTATCATTGTAATTGAATGTTAAAATGGTCTTTTTATTTGTTTATGTTCTTGCCTTTACTGTTTAGTTCATTTTCGGTATAATTACACCTTATGTAAGAATCCGGGGTTTTGATTGGTTAATAGCCAGTGTATTTTTCACCAATTTACTGTTATCAAATGAATATCGTTCATTTTTAACGCCGCCGGGGTATTTGCTAAAAGGATATGCCTTTTTTACCCTCTCTGCCGTGGTATTTGCCAAAAAATACTCTATCCGACTGGACGCTTGTAACGTCACGATCATCAATGCGTTTTAGTACATTAACATTCGGTGTAATTAAACAGATATATCATGTTATTGAGGGGTATTTGCGAAAAATACCAGTCTTGAGAATGAATTTCCCTCGCCTTACGGCTCGTGAAATTTAACATTCTCTCGACTGGTATTTTTCGCAAATACCCCTCCTTAACATGATATATCTGTTCAATATCCTTTTGAGGTGGCTCGTTATTTATACATACCGCTATTTTGATATTGCGCGATGGTTATTATGTGGGTGTTATTGTCTTTCATGTGTGTTTATGTGCTCTGTCTATGGATGAAGGCAACAGTTCTACAATTAGAAAAATTCATACCTTATGGTCGGCTGTAAAAGACCCCAATATGAAAAATACAAAACAAATTTAATTGAATAATAAACGGCCTAATTCATAAAAAAAAACAATTTACAAAAGAGTATATGACAGACATGAACCAACATTGATCACTGAACTACAAGCTCCTGAATAGGAACATAAAGAATATGGCGGCGTTAAACATGTTTGTGAGCGTCCAACCATAATACACCGAATATACTATGCCTATTGCTGATAGAATCTGAGATATGGACTTGACCATCAAAACCTAACCTTGTTTACTGTA